>CM017471.2:2301707-2681460 GCA_007827005.2 Populus simonii | reverse complement strand
TATTTCTTCCTACAATATATTTTTTCACGTGTAGTGAGAAATTTAATAAATTTATGAAGTTTTAATATATTAAAATGTAATTATATTTTTTAAACAATCTTTTGTTTATTTAAATAATATAAAAAAAAAATTGACTGTGAATTTATTAATACACTAAAAATATAATGAAAGGGTGTTTAGTCGTATTTTAATTGGAGTTTTTAAAAATTTAATTTTAATTTTTTAAATTATTTGATATGTTATTTTAGAAATAAATTTTAAAATTATATTATTTTCATATATTATTGTTAAAAATAATTGCTTTTACCATGCGATCATCCCGACCAAAAGTAGGTCGAGGACTTCTTTCAACTGTAATATTTTGCAAAAGTAGGAGTAACTCACACGAAGACAATTTTTTTTGAAAAACATTAATACACATTACGTACACCGTCGGGGTGGATTAGAAAACAATCTCGCGATAAAAAAGCAACACATCATTCATCGAACAGATGTGATTGGCCGCTACACGTGTAGAGTTTGAAATAAAAGCCAGTGCAACAACAATAACCAGCGAGTAATCAATCTTTCCATACTCTCAAGAGTGAGAATAGCAGTAGAGGAACTCTTCGCACCGAACCGAAAAAACCCATTCCATTGGAAATGTTTTTCCATGGTTTTTAAGTTTTCATGGATAATTAATCATAATAACATTTATAAGAATATGAAAATAAAATATGCAGTATAGTTCGAAAAGTTGATAACACATTATTTTTAGGTATTTTTAAGGCTAAGCAGTCAAGAGTTGAAATCAAACATAATTTGATCAAACGGTAGGAAGAAGAACCCATCAATAAATCTGCACCGCGTGACACCAAATATAGAAAGAGTATTGATGAGGGCCACCTAAATCCTAATATTATTTTCAAATTTGATGTAAAAGAAAGAAGAAGAAATATGGGCTTAGCTCTGTTATGTGTCTAAAGCCTCTTTCGTAACCTAAAATGAGAAATTTTGGTAAATTTTAAAATTTTAAAAGAACATGAATATACCCTCCAATTATTAAAATAGTGTCTGCTTTGCCTTCAAACAATTGGATTTCTAAATGGCATCCTTATAATTTTGAGCATTCCTTTACAAAAAGTATTTGGTTCCTAGATCATTTGTGTGTGTGTGTATAGTAGAAACATGGCTCGCGCTATGTCGCGAGTAAATTTTTTTTGTATAAAAAATATCAAAAAAAGTTAAAATCTAAGAGCGTTAGGTTTTTCTACAAAGTTATACCTAAGAGTATTGGGTATGTCTGCTACTCTTGACCCAAAAGTTATATTTATAATATTAATAATAATATTAAACTTGCATGACCCAAGTTTAAGTGAGTTTGGTTGCAACATCAAACCCAAAGCCTTGGATATGAGTCTAGTTGCAAGGTCTTGTTATAAAAGTATGATAATTAAAAAGGAAAAAATTTCATATTACAAAATGAAATTAAAAAAAAAGATTAATTGAAAAAAAAAACAATAAAGCAAAGCATTATTCCGGTGAATAGTGCATTGCAAGGAGGGGTACAGTAAAATCCCCTTATGAGATCACAATAATCGAATGAACAGTAAACAAAACAAATCATAAAAGTTTAATTTTTAATCAAATCGATATTAAAAGATGAAATTGAAAGAAAAAAACTACTTAAAAAAAGAAAAAAAATTTGAATCAACTAGTTTAACCCGTCATAGATGAATCCATCAAACCTGAGATTTGTGTCATGAAAGTCTGATAACTAAACAGAAAGAAATTTAACATTAACAAACTAAGGTAAACGAAAAAAATTAATTAAAAAGAAAAAAAGCAAAAAAAAAATCCGGGTTAACTCGTCAAACCAAGTTAACCTGTTAAACCTGGGATCCGTGTAATGAAAGTCTGATAACTAAATTAAAAAAAATTAACATTAAAAAACTAAATTAAACAAAAAAAATTTATTAAAAGAAAAAAAAACAAAGAAAGAAGAAAAATAAAACCCGAAAGGCATAAAAAATGGGGAAAAAAGAAGAAAAACAAAACAGCTAAAAAAACAAAACAAAAAAAAAAGACAGCTCAAGAAACGAAAAAAAAGGGGGGAAAACAGACATCTCAGCTTAAAACAAAAAATAAAATAAAATAAAAATAAAAAATAAAAAAAGAGACAGATCAGCGTTTCACTATGGACTCGTGTCATGAAAATGGAAGAAAAAAAATTGATGTCTTTTAGTTATAGTTAATTACAATATTTAAAGAAGAAATTGAAAGAAAAAAACTAATAAAGAAAAAGAAAAAAATCTCAATCAACTGGGTTAGCCCACCAAATCAGGTTAATCCGTTAAACCTGAGATTCGTATCATGAGAGTATGATAACTAAATAGAAAAAAATTAACATTAATAAACTGAAGTGAAAAAAAAGATTAATTAAAAAGAAAAAAAAAGGGAAAAAAACCTACAGGAAGAAAAAAACTAATGAAGAAAAAGAAAAAAATCTGAATTAGCTAGGTTAACCCGTCAAACCAGGTTAATCCGTCAAACCTGAGATCTATGTCATGAAAGTTTGATAACTAAATTGAAAAAAACTTAATATTAACAAAATAAATTTTAAAAAAATAATAATTAAAAAGAAAAAAAAAAGCAAAAAGCAAAAATACTAAACAAAAAAAATATTAATTTAAAAAAAAACAAAGAAAGAAAAGCCTACATGAAGAAAAAACTAATGAAGAAAAAAAAATCTGAATTAACTGGGTTAACCCGTCAACTCTGGGATTCATGTCATCAAAGTTTGATAACTGAATAGGAAAAAAAAAATTTACGGGTCAACCTAGAATTAGCTGGGTTAACCCGTCAAACCCGGAATCCGTGTCATGAAAGTTTGATAACTAAATAGAAAAAATTTAACATTAACAAATTAAATTAAACGAAAAAATTAATTAAAAAGAAAAACCAGAAAAAAAATCCGGGTTAACCCGTCAAACCCGGAACCCGTGTCATGAAAGTTTGATAACTAAATAGAAAAAAAATTAACATTAACAAAAAAAATTAAACAAAAAAAATATTCATTAAAAAAAACAGCTTAAAAAAACAAAGACAAAAGCAAAAAAGAAGAAGAAAAGAAAACAGCTTAAAAACAAAACAAAAAACAAAAAGAAAAAAAAAGACAGCTCAGAGTTTCACTGTGGATTACACTAAAAAAAATTCATTGAAAAGAAAAATCAGAAAAAAATCTGTATTAATCTGTCAAATTCAAAATTTATATCATAAAAGTTTGATAATTAAATAAAAAATATTTAATATTAAACCGTTTTAGTTATATATATATATATATGTATATATATATATATATATATATATATATATATATATATATATATATATAATCTGTCATCCCATTGAATATTGTCGGGCCTCACGCATGTTGTGTCACCCTAATGTATTTTTTGGACATGACGTTACCTGGCGTTCATCAAAGCGAACCCATCTTCTGGTAGCAGTCACATGTCCATTAAAAGAAAATGGCAATGAGGATGAATCCGTTTGGTTTCATAGATATTTTTTTAAAAAAATTAAATGTTTTTTATTTTAGATTAAAATTATTTAAATTTAATGATATTAAAAATAATTTTAAAAAATAAAAAAAATATTATTTAATATATTTTTAAATAAAAATACTTTAAAAAACAATTGCTATTATACCCACTACATCAAACAAGACTCATGCATGTTGATAGTGGCAAATTATAGAGTAATGAATCCCAATGATATCTCAATTTAAACCCTCTCAAACCATAGATTTCTCGCAATTCTTGGGTTCCATTGGTTTGGGAATCTTGATAGCACAATACACGAAACAATTACAATGTCCGACCCCATGGGTTGCTATATCACGGTAATATAGTGTTATGTTATTGACTCAGAACAAAATATATGAAGATAGTAATGATATATTTTATATTTTAAAAATAAAAAAAGTTCATTCTAAAACTATTTTATAAATAGATTTATTTTATAAAATAAAAAAATTTCAAAAAAAATAATAATAAAAGATGTTTATAGTAAACTTGGCAGCCATGTCCGGAAGAAATTGCACACAAACACTAATCTCTAACTTTTTACCTAAAAGCAAAATGTAAAAGCAAAATCCTTGGGAAAGAATTTCGTGGTTTGGCAAAGGAAAGAAATTAAAGAAAGGAAAGAGAATTAACAATATGAGCTTCGTCATTTAATTTTCTTAGGTGACAATAACAGCCCATGTTATTCAATCGATCACTTTTCACGTGAAGTGCGTAATTAGCAATATGAGCTTTAATTGCTCATGAAGTGCGTAATTCAGTCTCTAATTTCTTTTTTAAAAATATTGTTTTAGTTATAAAAAAACAAGTTTTTTCAATAACTTTGCACGAATTCATACAAAAAATGGCTGTTTTGGGTTCTTAAATTCATTTAAACTTTCCCATCTACCCTTTCCAAATACGATAACAAAGATAGTAAGTGGGTGTAGACTATGTTGCTTGTTTAGAGACTTTAAAAGGAATATATATTAGCACACAGAAAAATGAATATATATATATACACACACACACACATACATGTTTTTGTTTTACATTGTGTTTTGAAAATGTTTTTAATTTTTTTTTATTTTAAATTAATATTTTTTTTAATGTACTAATATAAAAAATAATTGCTAGAAAATAAACTGTAAAGCCAAACCATGCATTTAATATAATATTTGGTGACAGATATTAAATGTAATAAATAATCAAGTTATAAAAAAGTTCTGAAATTGATTGTATTTTCAGAGGTATGGTGGTTGGGAAGGAATGATACTACTAAAGCTATAAAAAAAAAACTATCAAATTGTTATTATTCTAAAATTACAATTTTTTATTTTTATTTTTACATTCATTAGTTCTTTAAAACCTAGAAATGATTAAAGTATAATATTTCATCAATTGTTTTTTCGAGCAGTATTATTCTTTTAAAATTTCAAGTTTACTGTGTTAATTTTTTTTCTTTAAAAAACCTACTGCCAACTTTGTAACTTTGATTGTTTCTTTAGCTTTATATGCCGACAGAAAACTCAGGCCATAAAAGGGCTAACTCTCGTTGAGACACTGCGCCATTTCCCTTTTTCTTTCTTTCCTTTCCCCTCACTTTCTCTCTCACTTTCTCCTTGTGCTTCTTGTTCGTTTCAAACATTAATTTCCCTTTCTTGGCCATGGATTTTTGCCGGAATGTGACAGTTTCCGGTGAGTATCATCACCAGCAAGAGCATGTCCTTGCTTCCCCTCCTCCTTGCTCTAAGATTACTGCCGCCGCCGCCAGTAAGAGTCCGCTTGATGACCTCTTCTCTTGCTTTCACTTGTTTTCACCTTCTTCACATTTGTTTTGGTTTCCCTGTGGTGGAAGCCATGGAGGGGGGTGTTGATTCATTACTTATCTCGACTTTGAAGTTTTTGTATCAAAGATGCTGCCTCTTTCTGAAGTCAAGTTCAGTTCAAACTCTTCTGCACAGCTGAAATCCTGATGCTGCTTTTATTTCAGGTAGTGGAAAGACATTCACAATGCAGCCCCTGCCTCTTAGAGCTGCTGAAGACCTTGTTAGATTGTTGCGTCAGCCAGTTTATCATAATCAGAGATTCAAATTGTGGCTTAGCTTTTTTGAAATATATGGTGGAAAACTCTTCGATCTTCTCAGTGAAAGAAAGTTAGTGTTTCCCTGTTCAAACTGGTTTATTACATTTTTTTTTCCTTAAAAAAACTGTCTTCAGAACTTGGAAATCTATTAGATTCAGTTTGTAATGGGGCTAAATATGACTTGAAACCTTGGCTGATATGATTCCTCAGTCACTGTGTTCTGTGGGTGCTTGCTATGGTGACTTAAAAGTCACATTTGTATAAGTTTCTCCAGTGCGGTTGTGGCATAAGAAGTAATAAAAAGGACTTTTTTTCTTTAACAATAATTCTATAATATCCATTTGCTTTGTAATTTTACCTGCACTTTGAATCTGTAACATCCATTTATAGACGGTAATTTCTTCACTTTTTTTCTTAAAAAAATTTTGGGCTAGCTTCGTAACTTGAGTTAATTGAAGTGTAACCATGGAAGCAGCATTGTCCCTTGTCAAGCAGGCATTATCTTTTCTGTATGTTTTCTTCAGAATAATTTTTATGTATGTGTTCATTCATGTGTCTAAAAGTCTTGAAGTGTGAATGGTTAATGAGTTCAACCACGTATGCTGAATTCAATTGTTCTTCTCAATTAGGAAACTTTGTATGAGAGAAGATGGTAGGCAACAAGTTTGCATTGTTGGACTGCAAGAATTTGAAGTTTCTGATGTACAAATTGTCAAGGAATATATTGAGGGGGGAATGCTGCCAGAAGTACAGGATCTACTGGTGCCAATGAAGAATCTTCAAGATCACATGCTATTTTACAACTCGCCGTTAAGAAGCACAGCGAAGTAAAGGACTCCAGGAGGAACAATGATGTGAATGAGTCTAAAAGTGGAAAAGTAGTTGGGAAAATTTCATTTATTGATCTTGCTGGCAGTGAACGAGGCGCAGACACCACTGACAATGATCGGCAAACAAGGTACCCTTTATCTGAACCATACTCTTCATCTCTTCTCTTGCTCTAACTTAAAGTTTATTCCTCTGGTTTTTGTTAATTACTGACTCTACTCCATTGCTTGAGTTTTTAAGAATCCATTTATTATTTCATGTCAATCAAATACGATCTGTTGATCAACAACATCAAGGCCTGTTTTTGCTGCATGACTAGTGTGCCAATAGGGCGGGTTTCGCCAGATTTTTTTCTCTTTCCAGCTTGGTCTGTCTAAAGAATTTGGGGACAGAAAAATACAAATTTCTATGGTAGAGATGCTAATTACTCATTTATTATGTCTGAAGCAGTTACTTTGTTTGGTAAAGTTAATTTTCTGAAGAAACCTTCAGGATTTTAAGGTAAACGAGTTTATTATGCAAGACAAATAAAATTTCAAAATTTCCTAGAATGAATTTTTTCAGAGATCTTCCCATTCTTCCTGCACCTCTGTCAGGCAGTGTTTAACTATTCAATGGATTTTGGTTTTGTGATGAAGACTGGTAATGCTATCTTTTGCAATCTGGTTGCCTCTTTGGCATTGCATGGTTAATTGGGGCCAACAATCAGCTGAGTATCCCATACACATGTTTAGAATTCATTGAGCTGGAGGTGGGCGAGCTAATTTTCTTCTAATTAAGGTACTGGATTTTAGCTCGTACTATCTAGGTTTTTTTAGGAGAGTCAGGTCTTGTTATTTTTTTGGTATCTTGATCCATTGCATTATGTTTGCTGTGGGGGTAATTTAAAGATTCAGTAAGAGATCCACAATAAGACTTCTCTAAAACTTGTGCGTTTTTTTCTGGTTCCTGGCACCTAAACTAGCAATGCCAGTCTTGTACCGATGGGATTCATTCTCCATATGCTACATAAAACAGCATAAACTTGATTGGCATTATCATCTTGCCTGATGTCCATCCTCATGACCACTGATGATGGATATGTTATACTCGTTGCAAAAAGTTTTCTTGTCTGATGTGGTAGTTCAACAATCACTATGGCTTTGGATTGTTGTTGGGAAGGCAGTTTTGCACTTCCTGATGCTCCATATGGTTTTTTGCAGGATTGAAGGTGCAGAAATCAACAAGAGCCTTTTGGCTCTCAAGGAGTGCATTCGTGCTCTGGACAATGACCAGATCCATATACCATTCCGAGGGAGCAAGCTCACGGAAGTACTCCGTGATTCTTTTGTGGGCAACTCTAGGACAGTTATGATCTCTTGCATATCCCCAAATGCCGGCTCATGTGAACATACACTCAATACATTGAGATATGCAGATAGGTAAGCGTGTTCCTATTGCTTCAACTGAAATATAGTTGCAGTGGTCTCTTGTCCCTTCAATGATAAGCATGCTTATTTAAATGACAGGGTTAAAAGTCTTTCTAAAAGTGGAAATGCAAAAAAGGATCAGGCTGTAAGTTCATTACCACCAACTAATAAGGATGCTTCCTCTACATCATCTCTGCCAGTCTCTGCTGATGTTGATGGTGTTTATGAGCAACAAGAGGTCAAAGTGCCAGATATGGGTAGAAGGGTTGTGGAAAAAGAAACTCCATCCTTCAATCATACTGTTGATTATGATAAACAGCCCTCAAGTTTTACATCAGGTTTTTCATACAACGGACGAGAAGAAAGCGGGTTGACTTCTGGCTTAGCAGACAGGGAGAGGTATGAAAGTAACAGTTCCTTTGGTGGCTTGACTAGTCAAAAGGTCCATTCATTGTACACCCAGCACTCAGTTGATACAGAAGAGAAAGCGCCGAAGGTGTCACCAACCCGCAGAAAAGGATCCAGAGAAGAAAAATCAGAAAAATCAGGGAACTGGTTGAAAAAAGATGGCAGTGGACCTGATCTCCCCACTGGAAATTCAAAGCAGCAGAATACAGGATACTTTAGTGCAAGTAACACTGGACCACGACAGTATGAACCTTGTCCTCCTCCTGATGGGAATATAAATGCAATACTAGAGGTTGGTAATATATACGGTATTTTTACTAATTTTTGTGCAGTCTAGTTAGATATTTCTTCTCTCAAATGGCAAACCATTTCCAACGACGCTCCTATTTCCAAAAGATTAAAAAAAAAAAGGGTTCCGCTTTCACTACTTCTTCATCAGCTTCAGATCTGCGTCAAAGATATCTCTCTCACTTGGCAGATCTCTCTCAATTCACAACTTCATCTCTCGTAAACAAAATCGAAGAAAAGAGAAGCGTGTGATAAGATCGGGATTTTGTTTGAATTTCGTTTCATGTTCTCTTTTGGATTTGAATTCTCTCCTCCTTGTAAGTAATTTTAATTTTATTTTTTTGAATTAATTATTTTTTTCGTTTTGCATTGTTAATTTTTTTCGTTTTATTTGTTTATTTAATCTGTGTGTGAAGCGGTGGTGATAGATAGATCTTGAAAATTGGCTCCCCAAAGGCGATCGCAGTGCCACATGGGCGGCCAGATGCAGCAAACCAATGCTGCTGCTGCTGCTGCTGCTGCTGCAACCGCACTTTATGATCATGCCGGTGCTGGTGGGTCCTTGGGTCCCGCTAGTGATGCTGGCGATGCGGTTATGGCTAGGTGGCTTCAGTCTGCCGGCTTGCAGCATCTGGCTATGATAAATTATATTTATCTAGTCAGGGAGAATATACATGATGGAATTTGAAGTCATTGATTATAAAGTTTGGTGAAGCCCCATAAATAATTTTATGCAATTCTGGTCTAACCAATAATTCATAAAAATTAAGCATCCAAATTTTTATTATCCGCTTGGTAATTGTCATAATTTTTCCCAATGCAAGCATGTGGTCATTTTTTTAAAAATGTGATCACTCATTTGTTGGCTAAAAGCGAAAGAAGTATCTGATTAAAAATTCATGCATACATTAGGGACCTAATTGAGATGAAAATTAGGATGGGGAGCTAATCAAGATTTACCTCAAAGGGTAGGGACTTATAAGAGGTTTGCCCAAAACCCAGTCATATGAGCAACCTGTGGTTCAATGTAGATAAAATGTAAGCGGCATGTGAGTAGAAGAACTAACTTTTGTTTCCTTCTCGACAGAGATCGCTCTACCTGCTGAAAACCCAAAAGCAACAGAGATCCCTTACCAATTTCAACAGGTAAAGCGATCCCAGTTTCATTTTTTTAAAGTAGTTTTTGGTCATTTGTTTGCTTTTACAATCAGGGTTCGCGTAGAACTCATTAATTTTCACTATACTTTTTTTTATTTTTATTTTTTAAATTTTATGATCTGGTTCTTGCTAACTGTAATATAGTAATGGAATTATGGAGCTAGATTATCAGTTTTTTTTGGTGGGTTTTCAGTTTTAGGATTTTGGATGCATTTTGAAAACGTTAGTGTTTGTTTAATGTTCTGAACTCCGAAGCTTTGACAAAATTTGAGGGGACCCTATATTCTGTATATGCCGTGGTTGATCATTTGTTTGCTTAATTTTGTCAATTTCTTTACTGTATGTTCAATGGCCTATTTATTGTTTTTCTTTGGACAGGCGCATTGTTCAAAATGGATTCGTCGCAGAATACAGTGTTGGGGAGTGGAGGTAATGGAATGTTGGCCACTCCATTGAATGATACAGCAGCAGCAGTGGATGATCCGAAGCAGAATTTGAACCAAGTTATTGATTCCATACAGAAGACTCTTGGTCAACTCCACCAGCTTTACCTAACAGTCTCTTCATAGTATGTCAGTATTAAGAGCAAAAAAAGGTAGACTGGTATATCAAAGCATTAAATGCTAGCATTTATTTAGGCGGCTCCTTTCTTTGAATTCTCCTCCCCAACTCCATCCACATACCATAATTAAATTAAATTAAAACAATTAATCAAATAAGTATTAGGAAATTCAAAATTCACAAAGTAATAATCAACACTAACCACTTTTCTAAATATTCATAACGTGGCAAATGCCTATCCCTCTATTTATAATTTTATATTCCAGCTCCCCTCTCGTATACATTAACACGTGACTCTCTATTTAACACAGATCACCCACTCTTTCTCTGTCTCTCTAGCTACTGTTGCTGTTGTGAAGAATAAGAAAAGGAGCTTTTTTTTTTGTGAATATGGCGGCTGAGGTGAGCTATTTGGTAAGGCTTTTAAGTGGATACAAAGATGATAGGAACATTGTGAGTGAACCTGGAGGGGCAATATCTTTTTAGATATTCCAAGAAAATGATTTTGTCATAAGAAACAGAGTTTTTGATGCTCAAAAAGAGATTTTATATGTTTTTCACGCTTGTTTAAAATTATGATTTTTTCTTCTTTTCGTTTTCTTTGAATTGAAATTTAAGGGCTTTACAATTTCTTTCTGTTGGTGCGAAGATATTTTTATATTAAATGATTGGTACTTAAATGTTTCCTGATTTACTTTGAAATCCTCTGCTCTGTCTGATTAATCAACACTACTTCACAGCTTCCTCTTCTACAGAGACTGTACTTTT
This sequence comes from Populus simonii, assembly GCA_007827005.2. Lineage (NCBI taxonomy): Eukaryota > Viridiplantae > Streptophyta > Magnoliopsida > Malpighiales > Salicaceae > Populus > Populus simonii. The sequence goes on along the minus strand of CM017471.2, from coordinate 2,670,409 downwards.
CTATCAATCCTTTGTTTTGGTTTGTTACTCGATGCATTGTGTTAAGATATAACGGTGTGATTTTGCAGCAATGGTCTTGTTACCGAGCTGGACATTATGGTTAAATTGTCTGAAAGGTGCAACATTTAGGTTCCTATGGAGGTCTTGAAGTGAGTGTATCTTTGTGATTTGTTATTTGAGATGAACCCATTCCAGCTTGTCGGCATTGGCAAACTGATAGCAAGTTTATTGCTTTGTGCTTAGTTTGATTGACGATGGGAAGAATCCAGATGAATTCATAAGGGATTGCATCACAAAAAATCAAGTCACCAAAGGAAAAACTGATGCCTTCAAGGTACTTCTTTGTTTCCCATTATGATATGTTGTTTTCTCTGCATGTATTTTTGCAATATGTATTCCATTAGATATTCATGCGTGCAAGTTGCTTTGTGTGCATTTGATAAAATTCATTATATAACTATTGATTTGATGGAGTTTACGCAAGCATCTACTGGAGGAACTTGAATAGACTTTTCCAGACGAAGTTGAATCATACAGGGAGATACGTACAATGTCAGCTGCTGTAAGTTATATTTATGACATGTTGGATGGATTTCTCAGCAATACAAATTCTTAAGCATGAGATTTATTATGGTGGGGAACATCAATCCTTAATGTTTTTTGTTATGATGAATAGTGAAATTATTGAAGCAGCTAGTGTTTATTAACCTACCAAACTGGAAAAAAACAAAACCAAACCGAGCCAAACCGAAAAAACTGAGCAAAAACCGATCAAAAAATGATCACCTCTAAATTGTGGTTGTCATGATATTGTTAATTGTTGATTAGTGGCCGGTAAGTTAGATTAGTGCTATGTTACAATTTATGAGGTGCTGTTGATTTTGATGCTTTCTAGACGTGGGCACTAGTACAAGTCTAAGGAGAATCATGCACCAGGTTGAATTTAATTACTTTGATGACAATATTATCTAAAAAAAAATAGAAAAATCAGTATAACTCTAACTCCTTTTCGTCTTTCTTTAATATTTCTTTTGAGTAATGAATTGATTTTTTCAGATATCTTTTGCAATCCCTACTTATTCTAGATATTAGGCATAATGATAAACATTTTTCTTAGTGGTGGCTTTCGTTACCTGTCTGAATCTAGATTGCTAATAGTTTGTAGGTATATAATATTGGATTAACCCAATCCAACTCTCTCTATCTCTCAATCCCAACCTGTGTTGACTTATTCTAGATATTTTAATATTGGAGATGTGTGTCCATGGTTTTTAAGTTTCCATGGATAATTAATCATAATAACATATGAATGTGAAAATAAAATGTGCAGTATAGAACGAAAAGTTGATAACACATTAGCAACTTCTTTTTTTTTTTTTTTGTATTTTCAAGGTTAAACAGTCAAGGGTTGATATCAAACATGATTTGATCAAACAGTAGGAAGGAGAACCCATCAATGAATCTGCACCGCGTGACACCAAATATAGAAAGAGCATTGATGAGGTCAGTCTAAATCCTAATATTATTTTCAAATTAAAAGAAGAAAGATGGGCTTAGCTTTGTTCTATGTCTGAAGCCTCTTTTGTAACCTAAAACATGAATATACCCTCTAATTATTAAAATAGTGTTTGTTTTGAGCATCCTTATAATTTTAAGCATTCCTTTACACAAAGTGTTTGGTTCCTAGGTCATTTGTGTGTGTGTGTGAAAGAAAATTTGGATAAAATGCAGTCACATATGGATAGAAAGATTATTTAATTGAAAACTTTTGAAAATTCATGCAATTTTTTGGATGACAAAATCGAGACTATGACTATTTATATAGTTGAAGGTCATTTTTAAGGTTTTTCCTTTTGAGTTTGTTGATATATTAAGATAATAATTTATTAATTTATATAACAAGAAAGATGATAGAAAATTTAAAACTAGTATTTTCTAATAACATAGAATTATGAACGTCCTTAATTTGGATAATAATTACTTACTTTATATAAGAAGAAAGATGATAGAAAATTGTTTTGATAATAAAAAAATATTATTTTTCTAATAATATAAAATGAACGGACTTAATTTGGATCTGATCATGATATATATATATATATATATATATATATATATATATATGTATATATATTCTCTTTTCTCTTATGGGCCAATACTAAACACACATCAAAAGCTTATATTTTCTAATTTATAACAAAAAAAAATTTACCAAACTTTTTTTCTTGTTTGAAAATACCAAGGACACTACCAAAATTCTTGTATTTACTGATTGGATTTTTCAATCGGTATTTGTACTATAATTTTATTGGTAATTAATGTACCGACAAGATCACAGATGAAAATGCTTCGTTGATAAAACTCTCATCGGTAATTTTTTAACTTGTCGGTGAGTTCGTCGGTAATAAAAAATATATTATTATTGATGGATTTACTTACAGGAAAAGCGTTCAAAAAAAATTACCCGCTTCATTCTATCGGTATTTTCCTCGGGAAGCTTGTCATGTAACTGACAGAAATACCGTATGTAATTCCGTCGGTGATTATTTAAAAATATTTTTTAGAAAAATCTATTTAACAGAATTAGAAGATAATTAAATTAATATAAATCAACACTTTTTAAAACTCAAGAACTGAGTTGCTTGGAAAAAAGAAGAAGAAAGTCAACTCAAACAAATTTGCAACAAATAAATAACACACAAAAATAAATACCTGAGAAGACCAATTTCAGAACTGATAATCTAGCAACAAATAAAATAATTTAATTGAAATTGAACAACAAAATCGAAAAACAAAATCCAACAAAATTGATCTTATATGAAAACAAATCCTACAATAACATTCATATAATTATTAAGAACATAAAAATTTATAAATAAAAAAACAAATATAATGCAGAAAAATACAAAAAAAAAAGAAAAAAGAAGAAAAGAGGAGAAGACATAACTAAGCATGGAGAAGAAAAGGAGTTGAGAAGAGAGAGAAAGAAAGGGATGTTGATGTTTTTTACATAAGGGGAAGAAGAAGAAGAAAAGACATGTCTGTTGTGAAATGAGAGATTCTAGTCTTTTTTATTGGAGTATTATACCGACGAAGAATTAAATATTAATATTTTTAACCATTCTATTAGTGATTTTGTTTGTAATATTTAATTAAAATTTTCAATTTAATCAAAAATTTTCAGAAACCATTAAATATCATCGACGACTTTTCAATTCATTGGTGATTCTGTCTATACTATTTAATTTAAATTTTTAATTTAATAAAAAATTTGTAGAAACCCGTCAAATAATTGTGATGACTTTTTAATCCGTCGGTGATTTCATCTGTGAAGAACAATAATTAATAGTGCAATTGAGAAGTGAACAGTTTCAGAGCTCACTAGAAAATACCGACGGATTTAACCTGTCGATGATTTCCTTTGTAATTGATATGATGAATAGTGTCAGGGAGAAGTGAATAGTTTACCAACAAGTTTTCAAATAGATTTTACTGACGGTAATTCTATCGGTATAAATGAAACGTCATAACACTTTTTAGCTTTGTTTTAATATCTTCTTTTCTCACTGTAATTCTTTTGATATATACCGAGATAATATTTTCGTCGGTAAAATTCACTACAATTTACTGACGAAAATCTTTCGTCAATGTTTTCGTTTGCATTTATCAATTTTCTGGTAGTGGGAATATGTTCAAATATCTCACATTAAAATTGAACAAGAAGAATGAGGGCTTATATATAGAACATATACCTTAATATTTTACGCTTTGGTCCCGTAATAAATAAGAAATTTTTGCACTTTGGTTCCTCAATTTCCTTTTTGTTTTATTTGGTCATTTGACATTGCATTGATTTGTAATTGCTTTTGGTGATTTGTTTTCCATGCATGCATAAGGAGTTCTCAAGATATCGAGTAAATGTTCCATTTCTCGGTTAATTTATGGTTTTGAAAACAAAGTTCAATTTAATTGATTTAAAATAATTAGAGGTTTGGGGATCGAATTTGAAGAATGAAGAAATGCTCGATCTTTTTTTTTTAAAAAAAATCAGGAAATTTAATTGATTTAAAATAATTAATTCAGATATATAGTTGAGTTGAAACAAATTTACAACTTTTCATCTAATCTACTACTTACCATTTTATTAAGCTTATATATATATATATGTGAGTAATGTTAATCTTGTCAAAAATTCTTTTCTAAATTTACTTCCTAAAAAATCTTGTATACACTTTGAATGAGTATAAAATTTTTGGAAAGTGAATTTAGAAAAGAATATTCAATAAAATTAACATACTCTATTATTATTATTATACCTAGGACCTGCTGCAATTCTTCTTAAAATAGATTAGTTGTTTTTCATAATCACTTTCAAATGTAGTGAATGTAACAACCCGTCTTTTCAAGCCCAAAACAACAGTAAATTTTTTTTTTGAACTTAACACTCATCATGTCGGTAATTGGCGAACATGTCCATCACATCATCAATATACAATCCATACATCAACAACAATCAACATTTCATTTAAAAGTGAATCTTATATAAACTCATAATATTATGTTTTTGCATGATTAGAAGTTCGCATTTAAAATATACATGCTTGGACATGAGTTTGTATTCTATTCTACAAATAGTCATCACGAATTTAGACTAAAAAGATCTAATAATAGTTATACATTCAATACATTGATTCGTATAAAATACATCATGATTTAGAATGCAACTACATGATTCCTTCCAAAAGTAAGTTCTCGTGTATTGGGTTTCCTAGGCATCTTGTTGGTGTGATGTCCCTACTGCAGTACAAAACATTTAGAAGAATGCAATTACTTAATAATAATAATAATAAGAAAACGGTCTTGCAGTTTAATAAAGCATTAACATTATCTCATGTTCGAAGCGTGACATTTGTAGTTCCTTCATGTTCTTGGTATACACAACTTGCAGTACATATAGATGCATCAATTCTTACAATCAGCCATAATCTTAAATTCGGCCATCCTCTTAAGGAATCATTTGTCAAGGTTAAATGTTCACTAACCTCGGCCATCCCCTTCGAATGCCATCAACCAAAGCTAATCAACCGTTTGTCCTAGTCGTCTATTCGGATGTCATTAGCCAAAGCTATTCATTCATTTGTCCCAGTCATCCATTCAGACGCCATAAGCCAAAGCTAATCATTCGTTCGTCCCGGTCATTCCTTCGGATGCCATCAGCCAAAGATATTCATCCATTTGTCCCGGTCATCCATTCGGATGCCATGAGCCAAAGCTAATCATTCGTTTGTCCCGGTCATCCCTTCGGATGCCATCAGCCGAAGCTAATCAATTGTTAACATTTAAGCATTTAACAGTCTAACATCTGAATTAACACAATACGACAACATTCATGATAAAGTATTTTCATTATTCAACATTATTAAAAAAGAAGGTGAAAGTCACCTACATGTAGTAGAAGCTCTACTCGTGCTCTCCTGTTGTTGCTGTTGCACCACACCGGTGGTTCCTCCTGCAATCACAGACTCATCTCATAAATTTTTCTCATTCAAGGATATGTTTTATAATAATCATATCAATAGCTAATAGATCTTTCTTTCGATCATTTCTTTCTTTATATCTTACGTTTTTCTCATTACATCTATTAATGTTGTCATCCTTTATCCAATCATAGTTATCATTCCTTCAAGCTGATATTACAGAGAATCCATATTCATTCATTACTCATATGTTACTTTCTATGCATGTTCATTTCCTCATAATAACATTCATACATATATCATGTATATTTTTAGAGGTAGTATCTCAATGTGTAAGTGTTCGTATGACTCAATTCTTTTATATTCTTACATATAGTATTCACGTGAAAGTCTACTGTTACCGTTTAACTTTGAACTGTTACTGTGCAATCGTTATTGTCTAGACATTGAACTGTTATTGTCTAGACATTGAACTGTTATTGTCCAACTATTACTATCTAGGCATTGAACTGTTACTGTTTGAACTCTTATCAGATTTTTAATGATATCTAAAGTTATGGAACTCCATTTCAAGCGAGATTGGTCTCGTTGGAAAGCTAATACATGAGGCTACAAGTTCTCTGAAGGAAAGAGAACCTAGTTCTGCCTCTAAGACAGTCAAAAGTGATCATCAACTAATCACTCCTATTGCCTTATAGAGTCAGTCATGACCCAGTCTCGGTTGGTGACCCATAACTAGAGTTCTACAACTCTAATTTGAGCAAAACCAACTTCCTTAGCTAGCTAACATCCAAGACTACAATTACTATGAAGAAATGTGATCCTAACTCCCTCATCATCCTACTCGAATTCTCTCTAAAAGTCAGGAGATGAATTTGTCCAGATTCATCAACCATTCCATTTACACATAACATTTACAATTTAACTTTTTCTCTTCTATCTCAACCCCTAGCCATATCACATATTGTTTAAGAGTGTCAAAAACATATTTTTAAGAGCCAATTTATCTTATTTATTTCAATCTTCCCTCTTTGATGCATAATTGATCGAAAGCATGGCCTTAAGGAACCAAGAGTTCCCTCACTCTTTTCATGCTAATTTCATTAAATTCAATCAATTTTGACAACAGTTTCAATCAACCATAAATAACAAACAAATAATATTCAAAACAATCCATACAGTCAAGTTATAATGCATTATTATGCATATAACATAACCAAATATCAACTTCATCAAATGGTGAAATTTCTAGAAATATGGGTTTATCCGAACTGACCTCAAACTTTGCAGATCTACTGTGCGAGAAGCACAACTTCTATACAGAGTCTTTGTTTTTGATCTGCACCGTTCAGAATCTATACAGCATCAGGAAGAACAACATATCCAAATTATAGCCTAATCCGACGGTGGCCGAAGGAGAAAACAGTCGGCGACAAAGACTATCTAGAAGTATAGTTTCCTAGAAATTTTCCTCCCGCGATATCTCTCAAACAAGGGCTGATATAGAAGATCCCTCCGGTGAAACTGTACACGACATGGAGGAGAACAACATATCTAAATATCGTTCTGATCCAACGGTGGAAGGTGGAGTTATAGCTGTCGCATTTTCTACTATCAATATGTCCTCTCTCCAGCCTCTCTCTAAACTCTCTCTTGCTCTTGCAAGTCACTCCAAGAGAAAAATAGAATGATATTTATAGTGCTATCATCTTGTTAATTGTACATTTATCCCCACCTCTTTTATCATTTGCACATAAACTCCTAACCTTCTGTTACTTGAATATTGACCTCTCTCGGTCTTATGTATTCATTTTGTCCTAAAAAATGTTTTGATTTACAACAATTTAGTACTATATTTACTTTTCATTTCATAAATTTCACTATTTTTATCTTGATTTAGGTTTCTTTAATTTAATTTAATTTAACCCATAAAATTATAATCAGGGGTTTACAGTGAATCTCTTAAATTCATTTAAATTTTCCCAACAACCCTTCCTAAATATGAAAATCAAGGTACCAATTGGGTGTTGGACATGTGGCTTGTTTAGAGACTTAAAAGGGATACATATTAGCACACAGGAAAATGAACATATATAGTATATATTATTTTACGTTCTTCACTATGACAAAACATTTAGCATGTGTAATATATACATTACGCACTGTTTTTGTTTGGCATTGCGTTATGGAAGCGTTTTTGAAATTTTTGAAATTTTTTCTTTATTTCAAATTAATATTTTTTTGATGTTTTCAAATGATTTTACGTTTTAGGATTGCTAAAAAATGACTTGCCAAGCCAAACCATGCATTTAATATGATGTTTGGTGACCTGATATTAAATGCAATAAGTAATCAAGTTCCAAAATTGGTCTAGAAAACACTGCTTAGGTGAAGTACTAGAGAACACCTTAGGCCATAGCTATTAAGGCACCTTTTGTGTATAGTTCTTTCAGAGGTATGGTGGTTGAGAAGGAATGATGCTACTGAAGCCAGAAAAAGAAACTATCAAATTGTTTTTTTTCCAAAACTGCAACTTTTCTTTTTATTTTTACGTTCATCTGTATTGCATATATTTTTTGGTTTTTTAGAACCTAAAGATGGTTAAAGAATAATACTGCTCGAAAATTTTTTTGATGAAATATTATACTTTAACCATCTTTAGGTTGTAAAGAACCAAAAAATATATGCAACACAGATGATCTATGCTAATTTCTAAAATTATCATGAATTAATATATGGATATTAGTCAAAGGAAAATTGATATTTTGTAAATTTATAGGGTTTTTCAGATTTATCTATAAATATTAAGTTATCTTTCTTATTTTTAATGGTTATATGTGAGACAGAAAAACTATGTAAGTCACAAAATAAAGAGTTAACACTCTAGGCATAACAATTCATCTCTTCTAAATAGGGATTTAGGAGATTTCTCACTGATGATTCGTGTGGATTACTATTAGAGACCGAACAATTGAATGACTTGTGATTTGTGATATCCTAGCCTTTAAAAAATTATTAAAAGCCGAAAAAGATAAGATTTTCAGGTAATAAATCGTTAAATAACTTTAGATTTTTTTAACGGGATCTTATAGACCCCCGAATAATTTTGTTTTATTATTTGTGCTAAGTGTATGATATTCATGAATCAAACAAACAAAACAATTTTAAAGTCCAAACATGAATTATTTCAATGTCAAAAGACCAAAAAAATACAAATCAAATGACTAAGGTGTAGATTTATAAAGAAAAAAAAACAAAAAAACAAAACAAAACATTATAATTGGGAATACAATGATTTGTCTACGAGTGTTTAATATGAAACTTAGTTTTTTTTTTTTTAAAATAAATTAATATACTATAAATTGTTACTCCCTAGATCAAATTTCTCTCGCAGCTGTAAACAAAGAATTTTGATTCCTTTATGCATGTTATTAGCCCTAACGGCACACAATTAATTCCCAATGGTATATTATTCTGTACGTTTATCACAATAGTTAATAAACATCATGTTTAATAGGTGACACCATTACAAATTTTAAGTCGAAAATTTCAAAAGCATAGACTAAATTGTTAATTATATATTTAGATAACTATTATAATTAATTATGTAAATTACCCAATTTTTTTTCATTTACGGGACCTGAATTGTTTTACCCAAATTTAATACCCCATTGTTCATTATATTTTTTTTACTTCTAACTCTAAAATAGACTAATTAACACAACAGGCATGACTTCCCTCCTTGTCCCAAATGGAAAAATCTGGGTGGATAATCAGAACCGCGTTCATGTCCATTTCTCCCTTACTATCTCTAGTACTTAACACATAATTGTACTCTTAAAAAAAAAAAAACGTTGATCTTTCCATGGATTCCAGTTGGAAAAATACAGAAATTTGTCTTGTTCATTGACTAGTCTGAGACCATTAGCTTGTAGCTTTTGGCTATATGTAGTAATGGATGTATTGTCTCCCATCGAGATCAAATCTAATACATAAAAAAATTTGAAAGATAATAAGATTAAAAAAATTATAATTTCATAAATTATTTCAAATAAAAAAATAACAATCAAAATCAAAATAATAAGAACCAAATCTGATAGATAAAAAAATTCAATTAATGATAAGAGAAAAGCAAATAACAATCCTAAAATGAGGACCAAAGTTAATATAAACATTAAATTAAATCAAATTCTAAGGGATAAAATTGAAAAAAAAATTCAAAACAAAATATATAGAAATCAAAAGTTTGAGGACCAAATTTGATATAATCAACAAATAACATGATATTTTTAAATTTTTCACAACTTCTGAAAAGTATTTTCTGCTCAAAATAAAAGGAAAACACTTTCTTGAAAACTAAGCCAAATGTTTTTTGACTGGAAAGTGTTTTTCATTGACCACCATTTATAATAACAAATAAATATAGAAAAATTTAAAATATAATTTTTAAAAAATTACCTTTCATTAAAGATCATAATACGACAATATTTTCTTTTCATAATACCATTTTGATCAGGGGTATAAAGAGAAGCTATACGTTGCACAATACTATTTTCAAGAAAAAAAGAAGTAAAGCAGGCATTGGTTTGGCTAAAAAAGATTTGTAAAGTGAGCGTTGGTGAATTCCGTCCCTCCATCAAATTAAAATTAATTCAAACTAAACTTGTTTGGTTCCATATATATATCCTGCATCACCTGTATTAGCTAGATTTGTTTCTCTATCTTTTTCACTATTCTACTAAGCCTGAGCCTCTAAGTAGTCCTTATATCTCCTCAAGCGCTTTCCTCGCTGCAAGAAAAGGGTTTGGTTCGGGCAGCTGGACCAAGAAACGCATTCACTCATAGGACAATCTTTCCAAACAGCAACTGACTAATCTTTTCTATTTATGTTTATGTTCACCTGCTGCATCTCTTTTATGGTTTGGTTTGGTTTAAAAAATATAAATTAAATCCAATTAAAATTAATTCAAACTAAACTTGTTTGGTTCCATATATCTCCTGCATCGCCTGTATTAGCTAGATTTGTTCCTCTATCTTCTTTACTCTTCTACTCAGCCCGAGCCTCTAAGTAGTCCTTATATCTCCTCAAGTGCTTTCCTCGCTACAAGAAAAGGGTTTGGTTCGGGTAGTTGGAGCAAGAAACGCATTCACTCATACGACAATCGTTCCATACAGTAGCTGACTAATCTTTTCTATTTATGTTTATGTTCACCTGAATCTTTTCTATTTATGTTTATGTGCACCTCCTGCATGTCTTTTATGGTTTGGTTTGGTTTAAAAAATATAAATTAAATCAAATTAAAATTAATTCAAACTAAACTTGTTTGGTTCCATATATACATTCTGCATCGCCTGTATTAGCTAGATTTGTTCCTCTATCTTCTTCACTCTTCTACTCAGCCTGAGCCTCTAAGTAGTCCTTATATCTCCTTAAGCATTTTCCTCGCTATAAGAAAAGGGTTTGGTTCGGGCAGTTGGAGCAAGAAACGCATTCACTCGGACAATCTTTCCATACAGCAGCTGACTAATCTTTTCTATTTATGTTTATGTTCACTTGAATCTTTTCTATTTATGTTTATGTTCATGTTCACCTGCTGCATGTCTTTTATGGTTTGGTTTGGTTTAAAAAATATAAATTAAATCCAATTAAAATTAATTCAAACTAAACTTGTTTGGTTCCATATATCTCCTGCATCGCCTATATTAGCTAGATTTGTTTCTCTATCTTCTTCACTCTTCTACTCAGCCCGAGTCTCTAAGGTGTTCTTATATCTTCTCCAGCCTTTTCCTCGCTACAAGAAAAGGGTTTGGTTCGGGCAGCTGGAGCAAGAAACGTATTCACTCATAGGACAATCCTTCCATACAGTAGGTGACTAATCTTTTCTATTTATGTTTATGTTCACCTGCTGCATGTCTTTTACGGTTTGGTTTGGTTTAAAAAATATAAATTAAATCAAATTAAAATTAATTCAAACTAAACTTGTTTGGTTCCATATATCTCTTGCATCGCCTGTAATAGCTAGATTTGTTCCTCTATCTTCTTCACTCTTCTACTCAGCCTGAGCCTCTAAGTAGTCCTTGTATCTCCTCAAGCGCTTTCCTCACTGCAAGAAAAGGGTTTAGTTCGGGCAACTGGAGCAAGAAACGCATTCACTCAGAGGACAATCTTTCCATACAGTAGCTGACTAATCTTTTCTATTTATGTTTATGTTCACCTGCTGCATGTCTTTTATGATTTGGTTTGGTTGAAAAAATATAAATTAAATCAAATTAAAATTAATTCAAACTAAACTTGTTTGGTTTCATATATCTCCTGCATCTCCTGTATTAGCTAGATTTGTTCCTCTATCTTCTTCACTCTTCTACTCAGCTCGAGCCTCTAAGTAGGCCTTATATCTATTCATGCGCTTTCCTCGCTGCAAGAAAAGGATTTGGTTCAGGCAGTTGGAGTAAGAAACGCATTCACTCATAGGACAATCTTTCCATACAGTAGCTTACTTATCTTTTCTATTTATGTTTATGTTCACCTGCTGCATGTCTTTTATGGTTTGGTTTGGTTTAAAAAATATAAATTAATCAAATTAAAATTAATTCAAACTAAACTTGTTTGGTTCCATATATCTCCTGCATCTCTTGTATTAGCTAGATTTGTTCCTCTATCTTCTTCACTCTTCTACTCAGCTCGAGCCTCTAAGTAGGCCTTATATCTATTCATGCGCTTTCCTCGCTGCAAGAAAAAGGATTTGGTTCGGGCAGTTGGAGTAAGAAACGCATTCACTCATAGGACAATCTTTCCATACAGTAGCTGACTAATCTTTTCTATTTATGTTTATGTTCACCTGCTGCATGTCTTTTATGGTTTGGTTTGGTTTAAAAAATATAAATTAAATCAAATTAAAATTAATTCAAACTAAACTTGTTTAGTTCCATATATCTTCTGCATCGCCTCTATTCGCTAGATTTGTTCCTCTATCTTCTTCACTCTTCTACTCAGCCCGGGCCTCTAAGTAGTCCTTATATCTTCTCAAGCGCTTTCCTCGCTGCAAGAAACAGGTTTGGTTCGGGCTGCTGGAGCAAGAAACGCATTCACTCATAGGACAATCTTTTCATACAGTAGCTGACTAATCTTTTCTATTTATGTTTATATTCACCTGTTGCATGTCTTTTATGGTTTGGTTTGGTTTAAAAAATATAAATTAAATCAAATTAAAATTAGTTCAAACTAACTAAACTTGTTTAGTTCTATATATCTTCTGCATCGCCTTTATTGGCTAGATATGTTCCTCTATCTTCTTCACTCTTCTATTTAGCCCGAGCCTCTAAGTAGTCCTTATATCTCCTCAAGCGCTTTCCTCGCTGCAAGAAAAAGGTTTGGTTCGAGCAGCTGGAGCAAGAAACGCATTCACTCATAGGACAATCTTTCCATAGAGTAGTTGACTAATCTTTTCTTTGGCGGCAGACACCTCCTGAGCATCTCCCTTTACTCTGGATTGGCACTGGCAGAGAGGATCAAGATTTATCAGGTTAGATTATTTTTTATTTATTCTTTAAAATACTATTATTTAATAATGTTATATTCATATTTTTTTTTTAGTTTTTAAGTTCCATTCGAGTTTTTTTTTTTGGTATAAAAACCAGTAATCCAGAAACATCATGCACGTCTTACACCTCACAAAATATAACTGGAAATTTCTAGAAGGTGCACACAAATAAACCCTAGATCTAGCAAAACAAATGAATAATTAAAAATAAACAAGTAAATAAAACACAAAAGATTTTATAATTTAAAAAAAAAATTAAAATCCTAACAACAAAAATTAATTTCAATCAGATCGTGAATAAAATCTGTAAAAATCACAAATGAATCCAAGCACACCTTAGAAAGAGATTAAAAAGAAATACATGGTTGAACTTGAGAGTGTGTTGTTCACCGACGAGTTGGAGATTAACGGAGACAAAAACAAGCATGCCAGTAGCAGGATCAGAAAGCTGGCAATCAATGGTGATGATGAGATGCTTGCACTGCTGAAAAAGAGAGCAATAAGTTAGCAATGATATTCTAGGATCCTATTAATTTCAAACAAATTGTTTTTTTTTCTTTTTCCAAAACTGCAGCTAGTTGAGCAATTTTTTTATAGGTGCACTATCACAAGGGGTGTTATAAAAAGCTAGATCACAAAAAAACAAGTCACCAAACGCAAAACTGATACCTTAAAGGTACTTCTTTGATTCCCGCCATAATATGCTGTTTTCTCTTGATGTGTTAGTGCAATATGTATTCCATTAAATATTCATGCGTGCAATTTGCTTTGTGTGCATTTGATAAAATTCATTATATAACCATTGATTTTATAGAGTTTACGCAAGCATCTACTGGAGGAACTTGAACAGACTTTTCCATACGAAGTTGAATCATACAGGGAGATACGTGCAATGTTAGCTGTTATAAGTTATATTTATGACTTTGTTGGATGGATTTCTCAGCAATGCAAATACTTAAGCATGAGATTTATTATGGTGGGGAACAACATTCCTTAATGTTTTTTGTTATGATGAACAATGAAATTATTGAAGCAGCTAGTATTTATTAACCTACCAAACCGGAAAAAAATCGAGTCAAACAAAAAAACTGAGCCAAACTGAAAAACCGAGCCAAACTGGTTTGAACCGGTTTCAGTTCGGTTCGGTTTGTTTTTATTTTAAAATTTTTTGGTTTGGTTACTTTTTTTTGATAAAACCGAACCGAACCGAACCGAAAATAATCACCTCTAAGTTATGGTTGTCATGATATTGTTAATTGTTGATTAGTTGTCGGTAAGTTAGATTAGTGCTATGTTATAATTTATGAGGTGCTGTTTTGATGCTTTTTAGACATGAGCATTAGTACAAGTCTAAAGAGAATCATGCACCAGGTTGGACTTAATTACTTTGATGACAATATTATCTCAAAAAAATAGAAAAATCACTATAACTCCAACTCCTTTTCATCTTTCTATCACTTAGAGGTGATCATTTTCGGTTCGATTCGATTTTTTTTTAAAAAACTAACAAAACCGAAATTTTTTAAAATGAAAACAAATCGAATCGAACCGAACCAAAACCAGTTCAAACCAACTAGTTTTGGTTCGGTTTAGTTGTTTTGGACAAAACCGGTTCAAACCAGTTTGGCTCGGTTTTTTAGTTTGGCTCAGTTTTTTTGGTTTGACTCGGTTTTTTTCTGGTTTGGTAGGTTAATAAATACTAGCTGCTTCAATAATTTCACTGTTTATCATAACAAAAAACATTAAGGATTGATGTTCCCCACCTTAATAAATCTCATGCTTAAGTATTTGCATTGCTGAGAAATCCATCCAACAAAGTCATAAATATAACTTACAGCAGCTGACATTGCATGTATCTCCCTATATGATTCAACTTCGTCTAGAAAAGTCTGTTCAAGTTCCTCCAGTAGATGCTTGCATAAACTCTATAAAATCAATGGTTATACAATGAATTTTATCAAATGCACACAAAGCAAATTGCACGCATGAATATCTAATGGAATACATATTGCACAAATACATCCAGAAAAAACAGCATATCATGGCGGGAATCAAAGAAGTACCTTTAAGGTATCAGTTTTCCCTTCGGTGACTTGATTTTTTGTGATGCAGCTTTTTATAACACCCCTTGAGATAGTACACCTACAAAAAATTGCCCAGCTACTGCAGTTTTGGAAAAAGGAAAAAAAAACAATTTGATTGAAATTAATAGGATCCTAGAATATCATTGCTAACTTATTGCTCTCTTTTTCAGCAGTGCAAGCATCTCATCATCACCATTGATTGCCAGCTTTTTGGTCCTGTTACTGGCATGCTTGTTTTAGTCTCCGCTAATCTCCAGCTCGTCGGTGAATAACACACTCTCAAGTTCAACATGTATTTCTTTTTAATCTCTTTCTAAGGTGTGCTTGGATTAAACATAAATAGATTGAGGTGAACATAAACATAAATAGAAAAGATTAGTCAGCTACTCTTTGGAAAGATTGTCTAATGAGTGAATGCGTTACTTGCTCCAGCTGCCCGAACCAAACCCTTTTCTTGCAGCGAGGAAAGCGCTTGAATAGTTATAAGGGCTACTTAGAGGCTCGGGCTGAGTAGATGAGTGAAGAAGATAGAGGAACAAATCTAGCAAATACAAGCAATGCAAGAGATATATAGAACCAAACAAGTTTAGTTTGAATTAATTTTAATTTGATTTAATTTATATTTTTTCAACCAAACCAAACCATAAAAGACATGCAGCAGGTGAACATAAACATAAATAGAAAAGATTAGTCAGCTACTCTTTGGAAAGATTGTCCAATGAGTGAATGCGTTACTTGCTCCAGTTGCCCGAACCAAACCTTTTTCTTACAGCGAGGAAAGCGCTTGAATAGATATAAGGGCTACTTAGAGGCTCAGGCTGAGTAGAAGAGTGAAGAAGATAGAGAAACAAATCTAGCAAATACAGGCAATGCAGGAGATATATGGAACCAAACAAGTTTCGTTTGAATTAATTTTCATTTGATTTAATTTATATTTTTTAAACCAAACCAAACCATAAAAGACATGCAGCAGGCGAACATAAACATAAACAGAAAAGATTCTGGTGAACATAAACATAAATAGAAAAAGATTAGTTAGCTACAGTATAGAAAGATTGTCCTATGAGTGAATGCGTTTCTTGCTCTAGCTGCCCTATCCAAACCCTTTTCTTGCAGTTAGGAAAGCGCTTGAATAGGTATAAGTGCTACTTAGAGGCTCGGGCTGAGTTGAATAGTGAAGAAGATAGAGGAACAAATCTAGCTAATACAGGAGATGCAGGAGATATATGGAACCAAACAAGTTTAGTTTGGATTAATTTTAATTTGATTTAATTTATAATTTTTCAACCAAGCCAAACCATAAAAGACATGCAGTAGGTGAACATAAACATAAATAGAAAAGATTGAGGTGAACATAAACATAAATAGACAAGATTAGTCAGCTACTCTTTGGAAAGATTGTCCAATGAGTGAATGCGTTACTTGCTCCAGCTGCCCGAACCAAACCCTTTTCTTGCAGCGAGGAAAGCGCTTGAGGAGATATAAGGACTACTTAGAGGCTCGGGCTGAGTAGAAGAGTGAAGAAGATAGAGGAACAAATCAAGGTAATTGAGGTGATGCAACAAATATATGGAACGAAACATGTTTAGTTTGAATTAATTTTAATTTGATTTAAGTTATATTTTTTAAACCAAACCAAAGCCTAAAAGACATGCAGCAGGTGAACATAAACATAAATAGAAAAGATTCACGTGGACATAAACATAAATAGAAAAAGATTAGTTAGCTATAGTATGGAAAGATTGTCCTATGAGTGAAAGCGTTTCTTGCTCCGGCTGCTCGATCCAAACCCTTTTCTTGCAGCGAGGAAAGCGCTTGAATAGATATAAGGGCTACTTAAAGGCTCGGGCTGAGTAGAAGAGTGAAGAAGATAGTGGAACAAATCTAGCTAATACAAGAGATGCCAGAGATATATGGAACCAAAGAAGTTTAGTTTGAATTAATTTTAATTTGATTTAATTTATATTTTTTCAACCAAACCAAACCGTAAAAGACATGCAGCAGGTGAGCATAAACATAAATAGAAAAGATTAGTCAGCTACTATTTGGAAAGATTGTCCAATGAGTGAATGCGTTTCTTGCTCTAGCTGCCCTATCTAAACCCTTTTCTTGCAGTTAGGAAAGCGCTTGAATAGGTATAAGTGCTACTTAGAGGCTCGGGCTGAGTTGAATAGTGAAGAAGATAGAGGAACAAATCTAGCTAATACAGTAGATGGAGGAGATATATGGAACCAAACAAGTTTAGTTTGAATTAATTTTAATTTGATTTAATTTATATTTTTTCAACCAAACCAAACCATAAAAGACATGCTGCAGGTGAACATAAACATAAATAGAAAAGATTGAGGTGAACATAAACATAAATAGAAAAGATTAGTCAGCTACTCTTTGGAAAGATTGTCCTATGAGTGAATGCGTTTCTTGCTCCAGCTGCCCGAACCAAACCTTTTTCTTGCCGCGATGGAAGCGCTTGAGGAGATAAACGGACTACTTAGAGGCTCGGGTTGAGTTGAATAGTGAAGAAGATAGAGGAACAAATCTAGCTAATATAGGAGATGCAATAGATATATGGACCGAAACAAGTTTAGTTTGAATTAATTTTAATTTGATTTAAGTTATATCTTTTAAACCAAACCAAAGCCTAAAAGACATGCAGCAGGTGAACATAAACATAAATAGAAAAGATTCACGTGAATATAAACATAAATAAAAAAAGATTAGTTAGCTACAGTATGGAAAGATTGTCCTATGAGTGAATGCGTTTCTTCCTCCAGCTGCCCGGTCCAAACCCTTTTCTTGCAGTGAGGAAAGCGCTTGAATAGATATAAGTGCTACTTAGAGGCTCGGGCTGAGTTTAATAGTGAAGAAGATAGAGGAACAAATCTAGCTAATACAGGAGATGGAGGAGATATATGGAACCAAACAATTTTAGTTTGAATTAATTTTAATTTGATTTAATTTATATTTTTTCAACCAAACCTGTAAATCCCGAGAAAAGAAAAAAACCAAGACTGGATTAAATTAAAGAAAATAAACTAAACTAAAAAGAAGTGGGGGCAAGAACGAATACACTTAAAGAAAATGGGGCCTAAATGCAAATAAGAATAATTATAGAGCAAAAATACTCCTTTTCTCACCAAAAACAGATCTGTAGCTACGTAAAGAAAGAAAAGAGGGAGTTTTTATATCTAGTTTTACAAATCAAGAGAGAAACATCAAAATTTCAAAAACCCATCCCAGATTGAGGGTTATAGGTAAAATAAACCTTGGTGGGAAAATGATTAACAAGAAAAATTGAACAAGAAGAGAAGAGGGGAGGGTCGGCTGTCATTAGAAAGAAAAGGAGGGATCGAAGCCTTGATTCGCATCAAGTAAGATATTCTAAACCTGGTCTTATGAGTCCTTTCAAGTCGATTATGAATTGATGCTTGGATGTTAATTTATATATTAAGTTCTTAGACTTGAATTGAGGAAAAAGTAAGAGTTATTAAGTAAAGAACTTCATGTGTTGTGTGTAAATGGAAAGGTTGATGAATCTGGACAGTTTTGTCTCTTAACCTTCAAAGAGATTTTGGGTAGGAGAATGAAGGAATTATGATCAAGTTCCTTCATAGAAATTGTAGTTTTGGATGTTTACTAAATAATGAAATTGGTCTTGCTCAATTTGGAGTCATAGAACTCCAGTTATGGGTCACCAACCAAGACTGGGTCATGACAGACCCTATAGGGTAGTAGGTCTGGTTCATTGATGAGTGATTTTGACTACCTTAGAGGCAGAACTGATTTCTTCTCAAAACATAGAACTTGTAGCCTCATGTCTTACCTTTCCAACGCCATAAATTTTGCTTGAATCAGAGTTCTATAACTCTAGATATAGTTAAAAATCTAAGGAGAGGTCAGACAGTAACAGTTCAAAAATGGACAGTAACAGTTGGACAGTAACAGTCCAAGTGTTTGTTAATGGGCGATTTTGACTACCTTGGAGGCAGAATTGGGTTCTTCTCAAAACATAGAACTTGTAGCCTCATGTCTTACCTTTCCAACGCCATAAATTTCGCTTGAATCGGAGTTCTATAACTTCAGATATAGTTACAGATCTGAGGAGAGGTCAGACAGTAACAGTTCAAAAATGGACAGTAACAGTTGGACAGTAACAGTCCAAGTGTTTGGTAATGAGCGATTTTGACTACCTTAGAGGTAGAACTAGTTTCTTCTCAAAACATAGAACTTGTAGCCTCATGTCTTACCTTTCCAACGCCATAAATTTTGCTTGAATCAGAGTTCTATAACTCCAGATATAGTTAAAAATCTAAGGAGAGGTTAGACAGTAATAGTTCAAAAACGAGGCAGTAACAGTTGGATAGTGATAGTCCAAATATAAAGAAAGAAATGATAACTAGGATTGGACAAAGAACGACAGTAATAATGAGTGAAATGAGAAAAACATAAAGTACTAAGAAATGACTGAAAGAAAGACTTATTGGTTGTTGATATGGTTATTATAAAACATATCCTTGAGTGAGGAAAATTTATGAGATAAACCTGTGATTTGTAGGAGGGACCACAGACGTGGTGCAACAGCAGCAGCAGGGGAGCATGAGTAGAGCTTCTATTGCAGGTAGGTGATTCACACCTATGCTTTCTAGTTAAATTCCATGATTTAATATATTTTTGATGTGAAATGTGAATTACTGAATGTATGTGTATTCAAGGTGAAAAGTTGTTATGTGAATTGCCAAGTGATGAAATTATCACTGACAAAGAAAATATGAGAAGTGTGATTTGAGGCATAAACTAACATACATTGAGTGTATGTTAGAATCCCGGGTAAGGGGATCACCATGTATTGTCTAGCATACATTGAGTGTATGTTAGGATCCCGGGTAAGGGGATCACCCTGTATTGGCTAGCATACATTTAGTGTATGTTAGGTTCCCGGGTAAGGGGATCGTCACGAATGGACTAGCATATATTTAGTGTATGTTAGGATCCCGAGTAAGGGGATCTCCATGTATTGGCTAACATACATTCATTGTATGTTAGGATCCCGGGTAAGGGGATCACCATGTATTGGCCAGCATACATTTAGTGTATGTTAGGATTCCGGGTAAAGGGACCGCCTTATATCGACTCCTATGGGGTGGTGATGACAATACCAGTGAAATTGGTATCGGTAATGTGATAAGCAAAAGTAATCACATTGATCTTATAAGGTCTGGAATGAAGGTTGATAGTGGTAGAGGGAACAGTTATTAATAGTTTGAATAAGGAAGAGATTTTAATAAAAAAAAAAAACTAGAAGGGAGAAGTAAATGAAATATGAATGCATGTTACCCTGTTGAAATTATTAGATATTCATATTGTTATATTTATTGTGACATTCACCTTGCAATAATATGTATTTTGTTTCAGGATCATCGTATGCACGACATGAGTAGATCCTAGCTTATGTTCCCTTTTTGAAATCTAGGTTCTAGAGAGTATACCTTTGTATTTTGTAAACATGAAAATGTTTGTATAACTTAATTTGTATAATAAATGTTTATATAACTCCTTAACTAAAACATGTTTTATAATAACAAGTTTGATACTATAAGATACCTTTAATTTATGGTAAATGTTCATCTTAAATGCAGGCCTATCATATAAATCAAATGATTGATTGTTAATCTCAAAGATCAGAATTCTCTTAACATAAGTCATAATGCAAATCCACCTTTCCTTGATGAATAACCAACCTCAATCATCTGATAACATCAGAGGCTTTATAATGGATACCAAAAGTCACGTTTATAGCTTAGTCTTTTTTCTGCTATTGACTTTTGTTGTGCCTTTCCTTAATTGAAATTTCTTTTGCTCTTCATAGACTTGATATGCGTTCTCCTCCCTTTATCTTTGACTTGTCTTTAAGTGAAGACAATTTCAACTTCTTCTTTTTTTCAATCTTTTTTTTTCTTTTTTTTTCTTTTTTTTTTCATAGCCTTCCTTAAAATTTTCTTATATGCCCCCAGTCTATGTGTTTTCTTGTAGCCCTCTCTCAATCATTGGACTTTTTTCTAAGCCTTCCCCTTTATCCATTAATTATATCAATGTCTCCAACATATCTCTCATCTGCCCCCAGTGTAGGGTGTGATCCTAGTCAGGGTTTCTTTTTGAAAGAAAATATTTTACCAGGCTCAAAATGGGACTACAAGGGATAATATTTCAAGAAATATGAAAGGATAACAAAGATGGCCTTTTCTCATTTCAAGCAAGGTCGGTTAGAACCGATAAATTTTGACCTCATCCAGTGTAATGATTGGGACTTGTAAGAGTCAATGATTCACGAGTCCATAACTACCGAATCCACTACATGTCATTATGCATACCGTTAAAATTTAGCTACATGATGTGTGGTTCAGTTTCAGGAGGTATGAGTTCAAAATTGTTTGGTCACCTCATGTTATTTTCAAGCATCGAGCCATTTCTGTAATCAAAACACTTTTAATCTTCAGGATTGGTTAACCTTTATCGCATGTTGGAGATTGATCAAAATATTTTGTCAGAATAAAATGCTAAACATCTGTTGATTTCAAAAAAAACAAAGAGACAAAAACAAGACATGTTTCATTGAAGGATGAGATGTGATCCCAAAACAAAATGCAAAATTCCATAACAATATGATTGACAATTCATCGCCATTCTTGAATAAGCTTTTTTGCAATATCTGTGTTTTGCCAAGCATTTTCGATCACATGTCATTCTGAAGATGTTCGGGGGACAATATAGCCAATGACAACCTCCTTCACAAATTCCTCTCGTTTTTTGCTCACCAACTTCCAGACTCGATTATTGCAATTGTTCAATTGAATGGCCTGAAATCCCCCCCGTGATATTCAAATCTCCTGTTTGGATTATATCACATAGGAAACAGTGGTTGCGTGGATTTAACGGAGTCAGGCAAAAGTCTGGAATCTAGCAGATGCTGGTAAATAAACTCACATGGCAAAGGGAAGTCAATCCTGACCAAGGTACTTGAGCAATTGATGCTACAACGAGATCTGACTGGACCTCATAAGTAAGGTTTCCCACCTTCAAAGTCATCCTCTGATTCATCTCTCATCATTGTTCTGGAATCCGTGCCAGAACCTTCAATCTTTCCCCTCTTCATAGCTTGTTCAATTCTTTTTTGGCAATCCACACAACTTCAAATCAATCTTCCAATGTTGTTGTTGTTTTAGGATTGTTGGAACCCTCTCAATAGCTAAGTAATCCTGGCAGCGCACAAAAACAAAACGTGTGGAATCACACAATATCAAAACTGGAAGAGAACCTGATGAATCGAAAACTCTTCTGCCTCATCTTCGATTGCTCACAGACAGTGTAACAAACAGACACCTGTAGAGGGAGTTCTCCTCTATTGAAGTTTCAGTCTTCTTCATGTTGTTTAGTCTAGGCTTGTCTTTTCTCCCTACTTTTGCGTTTTCAAGCTAACACTGATGGGAGAAAACTGCAGATGATCTGAAACTACTGCATCCCTTCTTGGATTTCCCACTTGCAGATTTACCAACAGATTCCTGCCGAGAGAGCTCTGCCACGTTGAAGTTTGATGTCTGCTCATATTTTTCAGACCGGGTCCAGCTCTTCAACCTACCACAGTGTTTCGGTGCTGAAACTGATGAGACAAAGTTTTGTAGCGTATGAAAGTACTGCATCCCCTCTTGCATTCCCCACTAGCAGATCCACAAACAAATCTCTACAGATAGAGCTCTGCCACGTAGAGGCTCAGTGTCTAATCATGTGATGCTGCACTGGAATTGGGCTCACAGTGGGGGTAACTTCAAAGAAGGCTAATGCACCATGCACAGAAGGCTAACAGTTATTTGGTGCCATTGGAAGATGTGAAGGCGATGAGCAATTAACAATGCAACTGAACAAAAGGTTGTCATTAGTTGATGACTGAAGGCATTGCTGTTGTTGTTCATGACTGAAAATGGGAGGTGTAACTTCCATCGGACGTGGACAAACAGTGTTCCCACATAAGACTGTACAGACTTCAATTTGATGCTCAACACTTGTTCAAGCAGATCTGAGTTTAGCTGCTTCACCTTTGCTGCTCTCAACTTCATTTTGACACCGTGCCTCTCTGACCCCTTTCTTTATTATCCATCCTTTTCCATCCAGTGCAGTAAACCTCGGATAGGGGAACCTATTTTTCCTCCCGGTACATGCATGATAAATGTATGAACATGTAAACTACATGATGAACTCGCCCTTCAAGGGGTGACATATGGTCGTAACTCTTGTATGATGAAACAAGAATCTTGATTCTTGCCCAAACTCTACAATGATAATTTTCTGAGTGACGGCCATTGGGTCACCCACAAGTCTTGAGTTCAAGATGCTTCAAGAAGGGTTTGCCCTGATGCTAAACAATGTATACGGAGCATACATCCTAAAGGCAGGTTCTAATCTTTTTAAGTGAGACAAAAGGTAGGTTTACTACTTGGTCTCTAAAAAGGGTCTCTTGTTGTCCCAGTGATTGCCCTCGTGGAGGCAATATGGGGGCTTGTAGGCAATGAGATGGCACGTGTCCAACTATTACCAGTCTAAGCACTCAACGAAGAGTTAGGGTTTACACAAACTTAAACCTTGACTAAAAGTCGTAAGGTAAGCTGCTAGTCCCCCACCTAACCTGAATCTTGTGTGTGCTTTAAGAAAATTAAAATATGTGATGCATGAGACAATTCTACAAAATGCATGAATAAAACAAGACAAAATACAAAAACATAAACACATCAAATACACAAAGCTTAGTCCAATAATGTCGAAAACAATACCTTCCCCAGTGGAGTCGCCATTCTGTCGCACGTCATAAAATCCGCACGGCATCGGCTGGCGATTCTTTTCGTTTCTTCTCGTTTTGCTTTGGTTGGTTCGTTGGAGTCGCCACCTAGTAATTGATTGCGGGCTACTAGGAAACCGGATGTACTGGTCTTGTCAGAGATTCACAGGAAAGGGACTGGTTGTGGTTAGGGAAGGTATTAGCACCCCTAACGCACCCTACCTGAGGTAAGCTGCTTCGTGGACTTGATGTGTTTTTAAAAATAAAATTTTAGCCCAATTCTAAGGCTTTGAAATCAGTTATTGGTTCCCAAAATATATGTAAATACATGTTCTACATTTTCATGGGAAATACAACATGATTTTTATCTGTCCTTTAGATATTTGTGCTTTAAAATATTATATTAAATTCATTCTTTTTTTTAATTAAATAACATACAAAAAAAAAAATACACAAACACACTCATCTCTTTTCTATTATTATTTCTCTTTCTTTTCTTTTCTTTCTTTCTCTTTTGTTTTTTTTACATCCACAATACAAAATACAATTTCAAAACAAATAAACCAAAAAATTACATTAAAATTACAATAACAGCCCCAAAACCAATCTGGAATTTACAGGAAACACTTCTGGAATTGCAGCAACAGTGGCGGCGCGTCTTCCCACGCGCCACCGTCACTGGCGGCGCGTCCGCCGGGATAGCAGCCGGCCGAAACTGGCCTCTTCTCCTCTTCTCTTCTGCAACGCCGGCGACCTGCAAAACAACAGAAAACACAACACAGGCAGTTGATTTTAGATTTGTCCTTTGTCTTTTTAGATCTGTTTCCTTTCCATTTCAGATCTGCGGTTTAGCAGATCTTTGCTTTTGGCTCCTCTTTTCTCTTTGGCTTCGGGTAACTGACGGCAAGGCGGAGGAGCTGGAGGAGGGTTGGTTCCGATGGAGACCGGTCTGCTCGTTAACCCGGAGGGAAGTGAGGGGGTCGGTTGAGAGAGACCCGGCTGTGGGTTGCTGCTGCTGCTGCTGCCACCGCTGGGGGAAGGAGTTGGAGACAGCGCCGCCGTGATGAGGAGACACTGCTGCTGTTGTGGTGCTTGCTGGAGCTGGATCGGAGTGGGAGGAGCTGCTACAGGTGTGGGTTTCTCCAGGTGTGGCCGGCGGCTGTTGATGGAGGCGACGAGGTGGCTGGCTATTGTAGCAGCTGTGGCTTGGAGAGAGTCCGGCTGGAAGGAAAGGGAAGGGATGATGGCGCCGGTTTGAGGGAAAAAAATGGAAGGGGAGAGGCCTTGGTCGGGTGTGTGTGTTGGTCGCTGTGGGGAAGAGAGGCAGAGAGGTTGAAGGCAAATGGAAACCACGGGGGGGCTGTGTGCAGCTGGGAAGAGGGGAGAGGACCGGCCTGAGAGAGGGAAGCTCGGTACCGTGGCCAAACAAGAAGAAAAATGAAATCAAAAAGGGAGGGTGGCCTGGTTTCTGTTTTGGAAATGGGGAGAAGATGGGGCTCTGGTTTCCAAAGGAAAGGGGGCGGCTGCCAGGAGAAGAGAAAAAAAATCGAAAGGGGCTGTTTGGTTTTCTTTTGGCTGGGATGAGGACCAACGAACGGGAGGGGGAGCAGCTGGTGGAACCAGCCAGGAGAGAAGAAAAAAAATCAGAGCTGGGGCGGCGGCCCCCCCCTTGGAGAAGATAGGTTTAGGTCATTTTTAGGGTTTTTTCTCTTTTGTGTTGTCTCTCCCCAAATTACCAAAATGCTCCCCTTAGGTTTGTGTTGAAGGCAGCTATTTATAGGCAAAATGTTGCTTGGGCCTCAAAATTGGTCCCTCAACTCTTCTTTTTTTTTGTAAATTTTGATTTTTCTTATTTTTTTGTATTTTTTTAAAACGAGCAATATCAACGTCGACTTAAATGAGGAAAATCAATGATTTTAAAAATGACGCGTGAAAAGTCGAACGCGTTCAAAAAACCTTTGAAAACTTAAATTCTTTTTTAGACGACGTTGAAAATGCTAAAAACGATGCAAATATATTAAAAACGTATTTTTGGATTTTCATTGTTTTTTCGCTATTTTTGGATTTTCCGAAAATTTTATCAAAAAGGGGTCAAAAATTGGGTAACAACAGATGCCCCCTCTTTACAATGCTTACGAAGCAAAACTCCTCGATGTTTCGCATAGTAAGCTTTGTAAAGAAAACAAAACGAAAATAATCTCATTATCTTGGATGATTTCAAGGGCGACCTGCCCACACACGCTCACAGTGGTCTATTTTCAAGGGCGGCCAGCCCACACAAACTCAAAGTGGTCTATTTTCACGGGCGACCTGCCCACGCACTCACACTGGTCTATTTTCACGGGCGACCTGCCCACACATACTCAAAGTGGTCTATTTTCAAGGGCGACCTGCCCTTTTGATTGGATTTACATGAGATCCCATCTGGCGATCTAACAAGAACCAAAATCGATGTGCAGCTCGGTCAACCTGAAATCCCATCTAGCAATTCCCTTTAACCAAAGCTAAATTCTGCGTGGTTAGGCTAAACTGAGATCCCTTTGCCGATCCCTTTTAACCAGAACCAAAAACATGTGTGCGGTTAAGCTAAACTGAGATCCCTTCGCCGATCCCCTTAACCAGAACCAAATCTTTGTGGTTAGGCTGAACTGAGATCCCTTCGCCGATCCCCTTAACCAGAACCAAAATCTGTGGTTGGGCTGAACTGAGACCCCTTCGCCGATCCCCTTCAACCAGAACCAAAACCTGTGTGGTTAGGATAGACTGAGATTCCTTTCGCCAATCCCCTCTAACCAGAACCAAAACTCTGTGGTTAGGATAGACTGAGATTCCTTTCGCCAATCCCCTCAACCAGAACCAAAACTCCTGTGTGGTTAGGATAGACTGAGATTCCTTTCGCCAATCCCCTAACCAGAACCAAAATCTGTGTGGTTGGGCTGAACTGAGACCCTTCGCCGATCCCCTTCAACCAGAACCAAAACTGTGTGGTTAGGATAGACTGAGATTCCTTTCGCCAATCCCCTCTAACCAGAACCGAAACTCTTTATGGTTAGGATAGACTGAGATTCCTTTCGCCAATCCCCTCTAACCAGAACCAAAATCTGTGTGGTTAGCTGAACTGAGACCCCTTCGCCGATCCCCTTCAACCAGAACCAAAACTCTGTGTGCGGTTAGGATAGACTGAGATTCCTTTCGCCAATCCCCTCTAACCAGAACCAAAATCTGTGTGGTTAGGCTGAACTGAGATCCCTTCGCCGATCCCCTTCAACCAGAACCAAAATCTGTGTGGTTAGGAAGACTGAGATCCCTTCGCCGATCCCCTCTAACCAGAACCAAACTCCTATGGTTAGGATAGACTGAGATTCCTTTCGCCAATCCCCTCTAACCAGAACCAAAATCTGTGTGGTTAGCTGAACTGAGACCCCTTCGCCGATCCCCTTCAACCAGAACCAAAACTCCTGTGTGTAGCTAGGTCAACCTGGAATCCCACCTGGCGACTCCCTTCAACCTAAGCTAAAATCTTCATGTTGTGGTTAACCCGAGATTCCTTTTGGCAATCTTTTAACCAAAAATATATTCCTTCTTCAAGATGATAGGGTTTGAATTGAAGACTCTTCTTCGTTGATCTTCTTATTTCTTTGAGATTTCCCTAATGTTAGGGTTATCCTATTCTCTTCTCATTCCAGGTCAAAACCATGATTCTTTGTTTCTTCAATCAAATTCTTTCTTTGTCCCAATCTTGCTGGACTCATTGAGGATTTTCCTGTAACAATCAAATATATGCAATGCTTGATGTTAGATGACATGCATGCATCCTTACCTGATTTGAAATATAGGTCCCCCCTCTATGATGTTCCATCATCATAGGGTGCCTTTGTTTGCATTCCAAAGCTTTCTTTGTTCTTTCGATGCATTGGCTCATTTGCGTGCTAGCCTTCCACTCAAATGCAAGTACAGTGCCCATCTTAGGTGTCCACGACGATTGCTACTCTCGTTGTTATCAAGCTGGACCTGCCCCCAAGTGTGGTGTTGTTTGATTCATCATAAAGGATTTTCTCTTTTGGACTCCTCTGAGAATTATCCTCTGATTGATTGTGTGCCTCATGCCAACACCCATCAAGATTGTCAACTAGTCATGAACTTGCCTCCATTTGAAACAATACTTTTCAAGTATATGTTATCATCAACCTTTTGGAAACTGCCAAGTCATCCGGACATGCATCTCATAGCTTGCAATAAAAAACTCATCGTTGTAAACTCAATGTTCTTCTCCATGGATTCCTCTCAGCTTGTCAAATCAGATCATGAAAAGAAATGCATTGGCATCATTAATGATGTTCATCACCCATATTCATGCGGTGAAGTGCGCCTTTGGCTTCAAAACAAATGGCCCCACAGTCAGTCTTAGTGGGTGCTCCTTCCAACATTCATTCAAATGCGACTATGTGATAACATCGTTCAAAAGTCATAGCTATGTTGGGGATGATAAACCAAGATGAAGATATGAAAATATCTTTCAAGTGCAGCGTTGCCCATCAATTGCTGCTGAAGTTCACTAAATCATGGATTGTCTTTGAACAACATTGCCCCCAATATGATCTGAACATGCTCATTCTTCTGTCTATAACCAAATGGCTTTTGTGATCGCAGGAATGACTTTGATGGACTTCGCCAACTCATCGTTCGATTCTTTCTTTGCCCCCAGCTGATCTGAATACCTTTTGTTTTCCTTCTCAGGGTCCACTGTATTGCCCCCAGGTGGTCAACTTTCAAGGAGTGTCAAGAAGTGTTGATGTCATTCTTGTCAAGGATTTTGCAAACTCGATCGATATTCTTCTTGTTTGACAATCTTTCTATTCTGGAATCAACTCTCATACTTCAAAGATCATGTCTATTCAAAGTCTAGTTGTTGAAATGAAATCAGAGATGTCCTTTTTGAAAAGATTTTTGGAAATCAAGCTTTTTATCAAAGATCCAACACACGTTATTCAATATACAGTCCTTTGATTGTTGTATTTTGAAAACAGAAATTGACCCGTTGTAAGACTAAAATGGTTTTTTTTTTCATGGTTCTTTGTATCCATTTTAGACTCTGATTTTGGGTGTATCTTTTGATGGTCTATGATGAGGTGACCTTTTTATGAATTTCAAAAAAACAAGATGCTCAAGTCAAAAGTCGGGCTTTATCAAGAAAGATTGTTTCTCTTCTTAGCACTTATTTTATCAGCATGCATAATAACCAATAGCTTAATTCATGAAGTCACGACCCTTATGGAAAAGCTCTTCAAGTTTGAGAGCGCCATTTATCGGTTCAAATTGCTCACTTGATCAAAAAGGGCTTTTAAAAGCACGTAATACAGGCTATGGTTCATGGCTTATGAAAGAAGGGAAATTCACAGGCTCAAAAGGTGTTTGAGGGTTTCAACGACCTAGGATCAACATCAACTATTCATCAACTCTCTTTCTTGTTGTCATTGTGGAGAAAGTGACATATAACCTTGTTAATCTCAAAGATCAGAATTCTCTTAACATAAGTCATAATGCAAATCCACCTTTCCTTGATGAATAACCAACCTCAATCATCTGATAACATCAGAGGCTTTATAATGGATACCAAAAGTCACGTTTATAGCTTAGTCTTTTTTCTGCTATTGACTTTTGTTGTGCCTTTCCTTAATTGAAATTTCTTTTGCTCTTCATAGACTTGATAGGCGTTCTCCTCCTTTATCTTTGACTTGTCTTTAAGTGAAGACAATTTCAACTTCTTTTTTTTTCAATCTTTTTTTTTTTTTTTTCTTTTTTTTTTCATAGCCTTCCTCAAAATTTTCTTATATGCCCCCCAGTCTATGTGTTTTCTTGTAGCCCTCTCTCAATCATTGGACTTTTTTCTAAGCCTTCCCCTTTATCCATTAATTATATCAATGTCTCCAACATATCTCTCATCTGCCCCCAGTGTAGGGTGTGATCCTAGTCAGGGTTTCTTTTTGAAAAAAATACTTTACCAGGCTCAAAATGGGACTGCAAGGGATAATATTTCAAGAAATGTGAAAGGATAACAAAGATGGCCTTTTCTCATTTCAAGCAAGGTCGGTTAGAACCGATAAATTTTGACCCATCCAGTGTAATGATTGGGACTTGTAAGAGTCATGATTCACGAGTCCATAACTACTGAATCCACTACATGTCATTATGCATACTGTTAAAATTTAGCTACATGATGTGTGGTTCAGTTTCAGAGGTATGAGTTCAAAATTGTTTGGTCACCTTATGTCATTTTCAAGCATCGAGTCATTTCTGCAATCAAAATACTTTTAATCTTCAGGATTGATTAATCTTTAATGCATGTTGGAGTTTGATCAAAATATTTTGTCAAATAAAATGCTAAACATCGTTGATTTCAAAAAACAAAGAGACAAAAAAAGACATGTTTCTTGAAGGATGAGATGTGATCCCAAAACAAAATGCAAATTCCATAACAATATGATTGACATTCATCACCATTCTTGAATCAGCTTTTCTGGCAATATCTGTGTTTTGCCAAGCACTTTCGATCACATGTTATTCTGAAGATGTTGGGGGAATATAGCCAATGACCCTCCTTCACAGACTCACTTTTCTTGCTCACCAACTTTCGGACTCAATTCTTGCAACTGTTCATTGAAATGGTTGAGGACCCCACCATGACATCACATCTCTTGGATTATCACCTAGAAAGTGGTTGCATGGGATTTGTCGGAGTCAGGTAAAAGTCTGGAATCTAGCAGATGCTGGTAAATAAACTCACATGGCAAAGGAATGTCTATCTTTGGCAAAGACATTGGATTGATGATACAACAAGACCTGGCTAGACCACATAATTAAGGTTTCCCACCGTCAGAGTCTTCCTTTGATTCATCTCTCATCATTGTTCTGGAATCCTTGGCAGAACCTTCAATCTTTCCCATCTTGATAGCTTGTTCATTCTTTTTTGGCAATTCATACAACTTCATGTCAATCTTCCAATGTTGTTGTTGTTTTAGGATTGTTGGAAACCTCTCAATAGCTAAGGAATCCTGGTAGTGCACAAAAACAAAACGTGTGGAATCACACATTGTCAAAACTGGAAGAGACCGATGAATCTAAACTCTATCTCCTATCTTCGATTCCCCACAGACAGTGAACAAACAGACATCTGTAAGGGAGTTCTCCTCTATTGAAGTTTCAGTCTTCTTCATGTTGTTTAGTCTAGGCTTGTCTTTTCTCCCTACTTTTGCGTTTTCAAGCTAACACTGATGGGAGAAAACGCATGATCTGAAACTACTGCATCCCTTCTTGGATTTCCCACTTGCAAATTCACCAACAGATTCCTGCCGGAGAGCTCTGCCACGTTGAAGTTTGATGTCTGCTCATATTTTTCAGACCGGGTCCGGCTCTTCAACCTACTACAGTGTTTCGGTGCTGAAACTGATGAGACAAAGTTTTGTAGCGTATGAAAGTACTGCATCCCCTCTTGCATTCCCCACTAGCAGATCCACAAACAAATCTCTACAGAGAGAGCTCTGCCACGTAGAGGCTCAGTGTCTAATCATGTGATGCTGCACTGGAATTGGGCTCACAGTGGGGGTAACTTCAAAGAAGGCTAATGCACCATGCACAGAAGGCTAACAGTTATTTGGTGCCATTGGAAGATGTGAAGGCGATGAGCAATAATCAATGCAACTGAACAAAAGGTTGTCATTAGTTGATGACTGAAGGCATTGCTGTTGTTGTTCATGACTGAAAAGGGGAGGTGTAACTTTCATCGGACGTGGACAAACAGTGTTCCCACAGAAGACTGTGCAGACTTCAATTTGATGCTCAACACTTGTTCAAGCAGATCTGAGTCTGGCTGCTTCACCTTTGCTGCTCTCAACTTCATTTTGACACGTGCCTCTCTGACCCCTTTCTTTATTATCCATCTTTTTCCATCCAGTGTAGTAAACCTCGGATAGGGGAACCTATTTTTCCTCCCGGTACATGCATGATAAATGTATGAACATGTAAACTATATGATGAACTCGCCCTTCGAGGGGTGACATATGGTCGTAACTCTTGTATGATGAAACAAGAATCTTGATTCTTGCCCAAACTCTACAATGATAATTTTCTGAGTGACGGCCATTGGGTCACCCACAAGTCTTGAGTTCAAGATGCTTCAAGAAGGGTTTGCCCTGATGCTAAACAATGTATACGGAGCATACATCCTAAAGGCAGGTTCTAATCTTTTTAAGTGAGACAAAAGGTAGGTTTACTACTTGGTCTCTAAAAAGGGTCTCTTGTTGTCCCAGTGATTGCCCTCGTGGAGGCAATATGGGGGCTTGTAGGCAATGAGATGGCACGTGTCCAACTATTACCAGTCTAAGCACTCAACGAAGAGTTAGGGTTTACACAAACTTAAACCTTGACTAAAAGTCGTAAGGTAAGCTGCTAGTCCCCCACCTAACCTGAATCTTGTGTGTGCTTTAAAAAATTAAAATATGTGATGCATGAGACAATTCTACAAAATGCATGAATAAAACAAGACAAAATGCAAAAACATAAACACATCAAATACACAAAGCTTAGTCCAATAATGTCGAAAACAATACCTTCCCCAGTGGAGTCGCCATTCTGTCGCACGTCAGAAAATCCGCGCGGCATCGGCTGGCGATTCTTTTCGTTTTTCTCGTTTTGCTTTGGTTGGTTCGTTGGAGTCGCCACCTAGTAATTGATTGCGGGCTACTAGGAAACCGGATGTACTGGTCTTGTCAGAGATTCACGGGTAAGGGACTGGTTGTGGTTAGGGAAGGTATTAGCACCCCTAACGCACCCTACCTGAGGTAAGCTGCTTCGTGGACTTGATGTGTTTTTAAAAATAAAATTTTAGCCCAATTCTAAGGCTTTGAAATCAGTTATTAGTTCCCAAAATATATGTAGATACATGTTCTACATTTTCATGGAAAATACAACATGATTTTTATCTGTCCTTTAGATATTTGTGCATAAAATAATATTAAATTCATTTTTTTTTTGATTCAATAACATAAAAAAAAAAAAATACACAAACACACACTCATCTCTTTTCTATTATTTTTCTCTTTCTTTTCTTTTTTTCTTTTTCTTTTTTTTTTTACATCCACAATACAAAATACAATTTCAAAACAAATAAACAAAAAATTACATTAAAATTACAATAACAGCCCCAAAACCAATCTGGAATTTACAGGAAACACTTCTGGAATTGCAGCAACAGTGGCGGCGCGTCTTCCCACGCGCCACCGTCACTGGCGGCGCGTCCGCCGGGATAGCAGCCGGCCGAAACTGGCCTCTTCTCCTCTTCTCTTCTGCAACGCCGGCGACCTGCAAAACAACAGAAAACACAACACAGGCAGTTGATTTTAGATTTGTCCTTTGTCTTTTTAGATCTGTTTCCTTTCCATTTCAGATCTGCGGTTTAGCAGATCTTTGCTTTTGGCTCCTCTTTTCTCTTTGGCTTCGGGTAACTGACGGCAAGGCGGAGGAGCTGGAGGAGGGTTGGTTCCGATGGAGACCGGTCTGCTCGTTAACCCGGAGGGAAGTGAGGGGGTCGGTTGAGAGAGACCCGGCTGTGGGTTGCTGCTGCTGCTGCTGCCACCGCTGGGGGAAGGAGTTGGAGACAGCGCCGCCGTGATGAGGAGACACTGCTGCTGTTGTGGTGCTTGCTGGAGCTGGATCGGAGTGGGAGGAGCTGCTACAGGTGTGGGTTTCTCCAGGTGTGGCGGCTGTTGATGGAGGCGACGAGGTGGCTGGCTATTGTAGCAGCTGTGGCTTGGAGAGAGTCCGGCTGGAAGGAAAGGGAAGGGATGATGGCGCCGGTTTGAGGGAAAAAAATGGAAGGGGAGAGGCCTTGGTCGGGTGTGTGTGTTGGTCGCTGTGGGGAAGAGAGGCAGAGAGGTTGAAGGCAAATGGAAACCACGGGGGGGCTGTGTGCAGCTGGAAGAGGGGAGAGGACCGGCCTGAGAGAGGGAAGCTCGGTACCGTGGCCAAACAAGAAGAAAAATGAAATCAAAAAGGGAGGGTGGCCTGGTTTCTGTTTTGGAAATGGGGAGAAGATGGGGCTCTGGTTTCCAAAGGAAAGGGGGCGGCTGCCAGGAGAAGAGAAAAAAAATCGAAAGGGGCTGTTTGGTTTTCTTTTGGCTGGGATGAGGACCAACGAACGGGAGGGGGAGCAGCTGGTGGAACCAGCCAGGAGAGAAGAAAAAAAATCAGAGCTGGGGGCGGCGGCCCCCCCTTGGAGAAGATAGGTTTAGGTCATTTTTAGGGTTTTTTCTCTTTGTGTTGTCTCTCCCCAAATTACCAAAATGCTCCCCCTTAGGTTTGTGTTGAAGGCAGCTATTTATAGGCAAAATGTTGCTTGGGCCTCAAAATTGGTCCCTCAACTCTCTTTTTTTTTTGTAAATTTTGATTTTTCTTATTTTTTTGTATTTTTTAAAACGAGCAATATCAACGTCGACTTAAATGAGGAAAATCAATGATTTAAAAATGACGCGTGAAAAGTCGAACGCGTTCAAAAACCTTTGAAAACTTAAATTCTTTTTTAGACGACGTTGAAAATGCTAAAAACGATGCAAATATATTAAAAACGTATTTTTGGATTTTCATTGTTTTTCGCTATTTTTGGATTTTCCGAAAATTTTATCAAAAAGGGGTCAAAAATTGGGTAACAACAGATGCCCCCTCTTTACAATGCTTACGAAGCAAAACTCCTCGATGTTTCGCATAGTAAGCTTTGTAAAGAAAACAAAACGAAAATAATCTCATTATCTTGGATGATTTCAAGGGCGACCTGCCCACACACGCTCACAGTGGTCTATTTTCAAGGGCGGCCAGCCCACACAAACTCAAAGTGGTCTATTTTCACGGGCGACCTGCCCACGCACTCACACTGGTCTATTTTCACGGGCGACCTGCCCACACATACTCAAAGTGGTATTTCAAGGGCGACCTGCCCTTTGATTGGATTTACATGAGATCCCATCTGGCGATCTAACAAGAACCAAAATCGATGTGCAGCTCGGTCAACCTGAAATCCCATCTAGCAATTCCCTTTAACCAAAGCTAAATTCTGCGTGGTTAGGCTAAACTGAGATCCCTTTGCCATCCCTTTTAACCAGAACCAAAAACATGTGTGCGGTTAAGCTAAACTGAGATCCCTTCGCCGATCCCTTTAACCAGAACCAAATCCTTTGTGGTTAGGCTGAACTGAGATCCCTTCGCTGATCCCCTTTAACCATAACCAAAATCTGTGGTTGGGCTGAACTGAGACCCCTTCGCCGATCCCCTTCAACCAGAACCAAAAAACCTGTGTGGTTAGGATAGACTGAGATTCCTTTCGCCAATCCCCTCTAACCAGAACCAAAATCCTCTGTGGTTAGGATAGACTGAGATTCCTTTCGTCAATCCCCTCTAACCAGAACCGAAACTCCTGTATGGTTAGGATAGACTGAGATTACTTTCGCCAATCCCCTATAACCAGAACCAAAATCTGTGTGGTTGGGCTGAACTGAGACCCTTTCGCCGATCCCCTTCAACCAGAACCAAAAACTGTGTGTTAGGATAGACTGAGATTCCTTTCGCCAATCCCCTCTAACCAGAACCGAAACTCCTTTATGGTTAGGATAGACTGAGATTCCTTTCGCCAATCCCCTCTAACCAGAACCAAAATCTGTGTGGTTAAGCTGAACTGAGACCCCTTCGCCGATCCCCTTCAACCAGAACCAAAACTCTGTGTGCGGTTAGGATAGACTGAGATTCCTTTCGCCAATCCCCTCTAACCAGAACCAAAATCTGTGTGGTTAGGCTGAACTGAGACCCCTTCGTCGATCCCCTTCAACCAGAACCAAAACTCCTGTGTGCGGTTAGGATAGACTGAGATTCCTTTCGCCAATCCCCTCTAACCAGAACCGAAACTCCTTTATGGTTAGGATAGACTGAGATTCCTTTCGCCAATCCCCTCTAACCAGAACCAAAATCTGTGTGGTTAAGCTGAACTGAGACCCCTTCGCCGATCCCCTTCAACCAGAACCAAAACTCCTGTGTGTAACTAGGTCAACTGGAATCCCACCTGGCGACTCCCTTCAACCTAAGCTAAAATCTTTATGTTGTGGTTAACCCGAGATTCCTTTTGGCAATCTCTTTTAACCAAAAAATATATTCCTTCTTCAAGATGATAGGGTTTGAATTGAAGACTCTCTTCGTTGATCTTCTTATTTCTTTGAGATTTCTCCTACTAGTAGGGTTCATCCTATTCTCTTCTCGTTCCAGGATCTAAACCGGTTCTTTGTTATCATCAACTCAATGATTCTTTCTTTGTCCACAATCTGTTGGACTTCATTGAGGATCTTCCTGTAACAATCACAAGTATGTGCAGTGCTTTGAGGTTAGATGACATGCATGCATCCTTACCTGATTTGAAATATAGGTCCCCCCCTCTATGATGATCCATCATCATAGGGTGCCTTTGTTTGCATTCCAAAGCTTTCTTTGTTCTTTCGATGCATTGGCTCATTTGCGTGCTAGCCTTCCACTCAAATGCAAGTACAGTGCCCATCTTAGGCTGTCCACGACGATTGCTACTCTCGTTGTTTATCAAGCTGGACTCTGCCCCAAGTGTGTTGTTTGATTCATCATAAAGGATTTCTCTTTGGACTCCTCTGAGAATTATCCTCTGATTGATTGTGTGCCTCATGCCAACACCCATCAAGATTGTCAACTAGTCATGAACTTGCCTCCATTTGAAACAATACTTTTCAAGATATGTTATCATCAACCTTTTGGAAACTGCCAAGTCATCCGGACATGCATCTCATAGCTTGCAATAAAAAACTCATCGTTGTAAACTCAATGTTCTTCTCCATGGATTCCTCTCAGCTTGTCAAATCAGATCATGAAAAGAAATGCATTGGCATCATTAATGATGTTCATCACCCATATTCATGCGGTGAAGTGCGCCTTTGGCTTCAAAACAAATTGCCCTCACAGTCAGTTCGGGGTGGGTGCCTCCTTCCAACATTCATTCAAATGCAATTATGCGCGATAACATCATTCAAAAGTCATAGCCATGTTGGACATGATAAACCAAGATGAAGATATGAAAAATATCTTTCAAGTGCAGCGTTGCCCATCAATTGCTGTGAAGTTCACTAAATCATGGATTGTTTGAACAACATTGCCCCCAATATGATCTGAACATGCTCATTCTTCTGTCTATAACCAAATGGTTTTTTTGTGATTGTCAGGAATGACTTTGATGGACTTCGCCAACTCATCGTTCGATTCTTTCTTTGCCCCAGCTGATCTGAATACCTTTTGTTTTCCTTCTCAGGGCCACTGTATTGCCCCCAGGTGGTCAACTTTTCAAGGAGTGTCAAGAAGTGTTGATGTCATTCTTGTCAAGGATTTTGCAAACTCGATCGATATTCTTCTTGTTTGACAATCTTTCTATTTGGAATCAACTCTCATACTTCAAAGATCATGTCTATTCAAAGTCTAGTTGTTGAAATGAAATCAGAGATGTCCTTTTGAAAAGATTTTAAATCAAGCTTTTTTCAAAGATCCAACACACGTTATTCGAATATACAGTCCTTTGATTGTCTGTATTTTGAAAACAGAAATTGACCCGTTGTAAGACTAAAATGGTTTTTTTTTTCATGGTTCTTTGTATCCATTTTAGACTCTGATTTTGGGTGTATCTTTTGATGGTCTATGATGAGGTGACCTTTTTATGAATTTCAAAAAAACAAATGCTCAAGTCAAAAGTCGGGCTTTATCAAGAAAGATTGTTTCTCTTTTAGCACTTATTTTATCAGCATGCATAATAACCAATAGCTTAATTCATGAAGTCACGACCCTTATGGAAAAGCTCTTCAAGTTTTGAGAGCGCCATTTATCGGTTCAAATTGCTCACTTGATCAAAAAGGGCTTTTAAAAGCACGTAATACAGGCTATGGTTCATGGCTTATGAAAGAAGGGAAATTCACAGGCTCAAAAGGTGTTTGAGGGTTTCAACGACCTAGGATCAACATCAACTATTCATCAACTCTCTTTCTTGTTGTCATTGTGGAGAAAGTGACATATAACCTTGTTAATCTCAAAGATCAGAATTCTCTTAACATAAGTCATAATGCAAATCCACCTTTCCTTGATGAATAACCAACCTCAATCATCTGATAACATCAGAGGCTTTATAATGGATACCAAAAGTCACGTTTATAGCTTAGTCTTTTTTCTGCTATTGACTTTTGTTGTGCCTTTCCTTAATTGAAATTTCTTTTGCTCTTCATAGACTTGATAGGCGTTCTCCTCCTTTATCTTTGACTTGTCTTTAAGTGAAGACAATTTCAACTTCTTTTTTTTTCAATCTTTTTTTTTTCTTTTTTCTTTTTTTTCATAGCCTTCCTCAAAATTTTCTTATATGCCCCCCAGTCTATGTGTTTTCTTGTAGCCCTCTCTCAATCATTGGACTTTTTTCTAAGCCTTCCCCTTTATCCATTAATTATATCAATGTCTCCAACATATCTCATCTGCCCCCAGTGTGGGGTGATCCTAGTCAGGGTTTCTTTTTGAAAAAAATATTTACCAGGCTCAAAATGGGACTGCAAGGGATAATATTTCAAGAAATGTGAAAGGATAACAAAGATGGCCTTTTCTCATTTCAAGCAAGGTCGGTTAGAACCGATAAATTTTGACCCATCCAGTGTAATGATTGGGACTTGTAAGAGTCATGATTCACGAGTCCATAACTACTGAATCCACTACATGTCATTATGCATATGTTAAAATTTAGCTACATGATGTGTGGTTCAGTTTCAGAGGTATGAGTTCAAAATTGTTTGGTCACCTTATGTCATTTTCAAGCATCGAGTCATTTCTGTAATCAAAACTTTTAATCTTCAGGATTGATTAACTTTAATCGCATGTTGGAGTTGATCAAAATATTTTGTCAAAATAAAATGCTAAACATCTGTTGATTTCAAAAAACAAAGAGACAAAAAAAGACATGTTTCGGTAAGGATGAGATGTGATCCCAAAACAAAATGCAAATTCCATAACAATATGATTGACAGTTCATCACCATTCTTGAATCAGCTTTTTGGCAATATCTGTGTTTTGCCAAGCACTTTCGATCACATGTTATTCTGAAGATGTTTGGGGGATAATATAGCCAATGATACCTCCTTCACAACTCCTCTCGTTTTGCTCACCAACTTCGGACTCATTCTTGCAATGTTCACTTGAAATGGTGAGGACCCCCCATGACATCACATCTCTTGTTCGGATTAAACCACCTAGAAAGTGGTTGCATGGGATTTGTCGGAGTCAGGTAAAAGTCTGGAATCTAGCAGATGCTGGTAAATAAACTCACATGGCAAAGGAATGTCTATCTTTGGCAAAGACATTGGAGTTGATGATACAACAGACTGGCTAGACCACATAATAAGGTTTCCCACCGTCAGAGTCTTCCTTTGATTCATCTCTCATCATTGTTCTGGAATCCTTGGCAGAACCTTCAATCTTTCCCATCTTGATAGCTTGTTCATTCTTTTTTTGGCAATCACACAACTTCATCAATCTTCCAATGTTGTTGTTGTTTTAGGATTGTTGGAAACCTCTCAATAGCTAAGTAATCCTGGCAGCGCACAAAAACAAAACGTGTGGAATCACACATTCAAAACTGGAAGAGAACCTGATGAATCGAAAACTCTTCTCCTCATCTTCGATTCTCACAGACAGTGCAACAAACAGACACTGTAGAGGGAGTTCTCCTCTATTGAAGTTTCAGTCTTCTTCATGTTGTTTAGTCTAGGCTTGTCTTTTCTCCCTACTTTTGCGTTTTCAAGCTAACACTGATGGGAGAAAACTGCAGATGATCTGAAACTACTGCATCCCTTCTTGGATTTCCCACTTGCAGATTCACCAACAGATTCCTGCCGAGAGAGCTCTGCCACGTTGAAGTTTGATGTCTGCTCATATTTTTCAGACCGGGTCCGGCTCTTCAACCTACTACAGTGTTTCGGTGCTGAAACTGATGAGACAAAGTTTTGTAGCGTATGAAAGTACTGCATCCCCTCTTGCATTCCCCACTAGCAGATCCACAAACAAATCTCTACAGATAGAGCTCTGCCACGTAGAGGCTCAGTGTCTAATCATGTGATGCTGCACTGGAATTGGGCTCACAGTGGGGGTAACTTCAAAGAAGGCTAATGCACCATGCACAGAAGGCTAACAGTTATTTGGTGCCATTGGAAGATGTGAAGGCGATGAGCAATTCAATGCAACTGAACAAAAGGTTGTCATTAGTTGATGACTGAAGGCATTGCTGTTGTTGTTCATGACTGAAAAGGGAGGTGTAACTTTCATCGGACGTGGACAAACAGTGTTCCCACAGAAGACTGTGCAGACTTCAATTTGATGCTCAACACTTGTTCAAGCAGATCTGAGTCTGGCTGCTTCACCTTTGCTGCTCTCAACTTCATTTTGACACGTGCCTCTCTGACCCCTTTCTTTATTATCCATCTTTTCCATCCAGTGTAGTAAACCTCGGATAGGGGAACCTATTTTTCCTCCCGGTACATGCATGATAAATGTATGAACATGTAAACTATATGATGAACTCGCCCTTCGAGGGGTGACATATGGTCGTAACTCTTGTATGATGAAACAAGAATCTTGATTCTTGCCCAAACTCTACAATGATAATTTTCTGAGTGACGGCCATTGGGTCACCCACAAGTCTTGAGTTCAAGATGCTTCAAGAAGGGTTTGCCCTGATGCTAAACAATGTATACGGAGCATACATCCTAAAGGCAGGTTCTAATCTTTTTAAGTGAGACAAAAGGTAGGTTTACTACTTGGTCTCTAAAAAGGGTCTCTTGTTGTCCCAGTGATTGCCCTCGTGGAGGCAATATGGGGGCTTGTAGGCAATGAGATGGCACGTGTCCAACTATTACCAGTCTAAGCACTCAACGAAGAGTTAGGGTTTACACAAACTTAAACCTTGACTAAAAGTCGTAAGGTAAGCTGCTAGTCCCCCACCTAACCTGAATCTTGTGTGTGCTTTAAAAAATTAAAATATGTGATGCATGAGACAATTCTACAAAATGCATGAATAAAACAAGACAAAATGCAAAAACATAAACACATCAAATACACAAAGCTTAGTCCAATAATGTCGAAAACAATACCTTCCCCAGTGGAGTCGCCATTCTGTCGCACGTCATAAAATCCGCGCGGCATCGGCTGGCGATTCTTTTCGTTTCTTCTCGTTTTGCTTTGGTTGGTTCGTTGGAGTCGCCACCTAGTAATTGATTGCGGGCTACTAGGAAACCGGATGTACTGGTCTTGTCAGAGATTCACAGGAAGGGACTGGTTGTGGTTAGGGAAGGTATTAGCACCCCTAACGCACCCTACCTGAGGTAAGCTGCTTCGTGGACTTGATGTGTTTTTAAAAATAAAATTTTAGCCCAATTCTAAGGCTTTGATAAATCAGTTATTGTTCCCAAAATATATGTAGATACATGTTCTACATTTTCATGGAAAATACAACATGATTTTTATCTGTCCTTTAGATATTTGTGCTTTAAATATTATATTAAATTCATTCTTTTTTTTTTAATTCAATAACATACATAAAAAAAAAAAAATACACAACACACTCATCTCTTTTTCTATTATTATTTCTCTTTCTTTCTTTTCTTTTCTTTTCTTTTTGTTTTTTTACATCCACAATACAAAATACAATTTCAAAACAAATAAACCAAAAAATTACATTAAAATTACAATAACAGCCCCAAAACCAATCTGGAATTTACAGGAAACACTTCTGGAATTGCAGCAACAGTGGCGGCGCGTCTTCCCACGCGCCACCGTCACTGGCGGCGCGTCCGCCGGGATAGCAGCCGGCCGAAACTGGCCTCTTCTCCTCTTCTCTTCTGCAACGCCGGCGACCTGCAAAACAACAGAAAACACAACACAGGCAGTTGATTTTAGATTTGTCCTTTGTCTTTTTAGATCTGTTTCCTTTCCATTTCAGATCTGCGGTTTAGCAGATCTTTGCTTTTGGCTCCTCTTTTCTCTTTGGCTTCGGGTAACTGACGGCAAGGCGGAGGAGCTGGAGGAGGGTTGGTTCCGATGGAGACCGGTCTGCTCGTTAACCCGGAGGGAAGTGAGGGGGTCGGTTGAGAGAGACCCGGCTGTGGGTTGCTGCTGCTGCTGCTGCCACCGCTGGGGGAGGAGTTGAGACAGCGCCGCCGTGATGAGGAGACACTGCTGCTGTTGTGGTGCTTGCTGGAGCTGGATCGGAGTGGGAGGAGCTGCTACAGGTGTGGGTTTCTCCAGGTGTGGCCGGCGGCTGTTGATGGAGGCGACGAGGTGGCTGGCTATTGTAGCAGCTGTGGCTTGGAGAGAGTCCGGCTGGAAGGAAAGGGAAGGGATGATGGCGCCGGTTTGAGGGAAAAAAATGGAAGGGGAGAGGCCTTGGTCGGGTGTGTGTGTTGGTCGCTGTGGGGAAGAGAGGCAGAGAGGTTGAAGGCAAATGGAAACCACGGGGGGGCTGTGTGCAGCTGGAAGAGGGGAGAGGACCGGCCTGAGAGAGGGAAGCTCGGTACCGTGGCCAAACAAGAAGAAAAATGAAATCAAAAAGGGAGGGTGGCCTGGTTTCTGTTTTGGAAATGGGGAGAAGATGGGGCTCTGGTTTCCAAAGGAAAGGGGGCGGCTGCCAGGAGAAGAGAAAAAAAATCGAAAGGGGCTGTTTGGTTTTCTTTTGGCTGGGATGAGGACCAACGAACGGGAGGGGGAGCAGCTGGTGGAACCAGCCAGGAGAGAAGAAAAAAAATCAGAGCTGGGGGCGGCGGCCCCCCCTTGGAGAAGATAGGTTTAGGTCATTTTTAGGGTTTTTTCTCTTTTGTGTTGTCTCTCCCCAAATTACCAAAATGCTCCCCCTTAGGTTTGTGTTGAAGGCAGCTATTTATAGGCAAAATGTTGCTTGGGCCTCAAAATTGGTCCCTCAACTCTCTCTTTTTTTTGTAAATTTTGATTTTTCTTATTTTTTTGTATTTTTTAAAACGAGCAATATCAACGTCGACTTAAATGAGGAAAATCAATGATTTAAAAATGACGCGTGAAAAGTCGAACGCGTTCAAAAACCTTTGAAAACTTAAATTCTTTTTTAGACGACGTTGAAAATGCTAAAAACGATGCAAATATATTAAAAACGTATTTTTTGGATTTTCATTGTTTTTCGCTATTTTTGGATTTTCCGAAAATTTTATCAAAAAGGGGTCAAAAATTGGGTAACAACAGATGCCCCCTCTTTACAATGCTTACGAAGCAAAACTCCTCGATGTTTCGCATAGTAAGCTTGTAAAGAAAACAAAACGAAAATAATCTCATTATCTTGGATGATTTCAAGGGCGACCTGCCCACACGCTCACAGTGGTCTATTTTCAAGGGCGGCCAGCCCACACAAACTCAAAGTGGTCTATTTTCACGGGCGACCTGCCCACGCACTCACACTGGTCTATTTTCACGGGCGACCTGCCCACACATACTCAAAGTGGTCTATTTTCAAGGGCGACCTGCCCTTTTGATTGGATTTACATGAGATCCCATCTGGCGATCTAACAAGAACCAAAATCGATGTGCAGCTCGGTCAACCTGAAATCCCATCTAGCAATTCCCTTTAACCAAAGCTAAATTCTGCGTGGTTAGGCTAAACTGAGATCCCTTTGCCATCCCTTTTAACCAGAACCAAAACATGTGTGCGGTTAAGCTAAACTGAGATCCCTTCGCCGATCCCCTTTAACCAGAACCAAATCCTTTGTGGTTAGGCTGAACTGAGATCCCTTCGCTGATCCCCTTTAACCATAACCAAAATCTGTGGTTGGGCTGAACTGAGACCCCTTCGCCGATCCCCTTCAACCAGAACCAAAAAACCTGTGTGGTTAGGATAGACTGAGATTCCTTTCGCCAATCCCCTCTAACCAGAACCAAAATCCTCTGTGGTTAGGATAGACTGAGATTCCTTTCGTCAATCCCCTCTAACCAGAACCGAAACTCCTGTATGGTTAGGATAGACTGAGATTACTTTCGCCAATCCCCTATAACCAGAACCAAAATCTGTGTGGTTGGGCTGAACTGAGACCCTTTCGCCGATCCCCTTCAACCAGAACCAAAAACCTGTGTGGTTAGGATAGACTGAGATTCCTTTCGCCAATCCCCTCTAACCAGAACCGAAACTCCTTTATGGTTAGGATAGACTGAGATTCCTTTCGCCAATCCCCTCTAACCAGAACCAAAATCTGTGTGGTTAAGCTGAACTGAGACCCCTTCGCCGATCCCCTTCAACCAGAACCAAAACTCCTGTGTGCGGTTAGGATAGACTGAGATTCCTTTCGCCAATCCCCTCTAACCAGAACCAAAATCTGTGTGGTTAGGCTGAACTGAGACCCCTTCGTCGATCCCCTTCAACCAGAACCAAAACTCCTGTGTGCGGTTAGGATAGACTGAGATTCCTTTCGCCAATCCCCTCTAACCAGAACCGAAACTCCTTTATGGTTAGATAGACTGAGATTCCTTTCGCCAATCCCCTCTAACCAGAACCAAAATCTGTGTGGTTAAGCTGAACTGAGACCCCTTCGCCGATCCCCTTCAACCAGAACCAAAACTCCTGTGTGTAACTAGGTCAACCTGGAATCCCACCTGGCGACTCCCTTCAACCTAAGCTAAAATCTTTATGTTGTGGTTAACCGAGATTCCTTTTGGCAATCTCTTTTAACCAAAAATATATTCCTTCTTCAAGATGATAGGGTTTGAATTGAAGACTCTCTTCGTTGATCTTCTTATTTCTTTGAGATTTCTCCTACTAGTAGGGTTCATCCTATTCTCTTCTCGTTCCAGGATCTAAACCGGTTCTTTGTTATCATCAACT
Organism: Populus simonii; assembly: GCA_007827005.2. Lineage (NCBI taxonomy): Eukaryota > Viridiplantae > Streptophyta > Magnoliopsida > Malpighiales > Salicaceae > Populus > Populus simonii. The sequence goes on along the minus strand of CM017471.2, from coordinate 2,625,521 downwards.
CAATGATTCTTTCTTTGTCCACAATCTGTTGGACTTCATTGAGGATCTTCCTGTAACAATCACAAGTATGTGCAGTGCTTTGAGGTAGATGACATGCATGCATCCTTACCTGATTTGAAATATAGGTCCCCCCCTCTATGATGATCCATCATCATAGGGTGCCTTTGTTTGCATTCCAAAGCTTTCTTTGTTTCTTTCGATGCATTGGCTCATTGCGTGCTAGCCTTCCACTCAAATGCAAGTACAGTGCCCATCTTAGGCTGTCCACGACGATTGCTACTCTCGTTGTTTATCAAGCTGGACTCTGCCCCCAAGTGTGGTGTTGTTTGTTTTTCATAAAGGATTTTCTCTTTTGGACTCCTCTGAGAATTATCCTCTGATTGATTGTGTGCCTCATGCCAACACCCATCAAGATTGTCAACTAGTCATGAACTTGCCTCCATTTGAAACAATACTTTTCAAGTATATGTTATCATCAACCTTTTTGGAAACTGCCAAGTCATCCGGAACATGCATCTCATAGCTTGCAATAAAAACTCATCGTTGTAAACTCAATGTTCTTCTCCATGGATTCCTCTCAGCTTTGTCAAATCAGATCATGAAAAGAAAATGCATTGGCATCATTAATGATGTTCATCACCCATATTCATGCGGTGAAGTGCCCTTTGGCTTCAAAACAAATTGCCCTCACAGTCATCTTCGGGGTGGGTGCCTCCTTCCAACATTCATTCAAATGCAATTATGCGTAACATCATTCAAAAGTCATAGCCATGTTGGACATGATAAACCAGATGAAGATATGAAAATATCCTTCAAGTGCAGCGTTGCCCATCAATTGCTGCTGAAGTTCACTAAATCATGGATTGTCTTTGAACAACATTGCCCCCAATATGATCTGAACATGCTCATTCTTCTGTCTATAACCAAATGGTTTTGTGATCGTAGGAATGACTTTGATGGACTTCGCCAACTCATCGTTCGATTCTTTCTTTGCCCCCAGCTGATCTGAATACCTTTTGTTTTCCTTCTCAGGGTCCACTGTATTGCCCCCAGGTGGTCAACTTTTCAAGGAGTGTCAAGAAGTGTTGATGTCATTCTTGTCAAGGATTTTGCAAACTCGATCGATATTCTTCTTGTTTGACAATCTTTCTATTTGGAATCAACTCTCATACTTCAAAGATCATGTCTATTCAAAGTCTAGTTGTTGAAATGAAATCAGAGATGTCCTTTTTTGAAAAGACCTTTTAAAATCAAGCTTTTTTTTTTTTTCAAAGATCCAACACACATTATTCGAAATATACAGTCCTTTGATTGTCATGTATTTTGAAAACAGAAATTGACCCGTTGTAAGACTAAAATGGTTTTTTTTTTCATGGTTCTTTGTATCCATTTTAGACTCTGATTTTGGGTGTATCTTTTGATGGTCTATGAGGTGACCTTTTTTATGAATTTCAAAAAAACAAGATGCTCAAGTCAAAAGTCGGGCTTTATCAAGAAAGATTGTTTCTCTTTTAGCACTTATTTTATCAGCATGCATAATAACCAATAGCTTAATTCATGAAGTCACGACCCTTATGGAAAAGCTCTTCAAGTTTTGAGAGCGCCATTTATCGGTTCAAATTGCTCACTTGATCAAAAAGGGCTTTTAAAAGCACGTAATACAGGCTATGGTTCATGGCTTATGAAAGAAGGGAAATTCACAGGCTCAAAAGGTGTTTGAGGGTTTCAACGACCTAGGATCAACATCAACTATTCATCAACTCTCTTTCTTGTTGTCATTGTGGAGAAAGTGACATATAACCTTGTTAATCTCAAAGATCAGAATTCTCTTAACATAAGTCATAATGCAAATCCACCTTTCCTTGATGAATAACCAACCTCAATCATCTGATAACATCAGAGGCTTTATAATGGATACCAAAAGTCACGTTTATAGCTTAGTCTTTTTTCTGCTATTGACTTTTGTTGTGCCTTTCCTTAATTGAAATTTCTTTTGCTCTTCATAGACTTGATAGGCGTTCTCCTCCTTTATCTTTGACTTGTCTTTAAGTGAAGACAATTTCAACTTCTTTTTTTTTAATCTTTTTTTTTTTCTTTTTTTTTTCTTTTTTTCATAGCCTTCCTCAAAATTTTCTTATATGCCCCCCAGTCTATGTGTTTTCTTGTAGCCCTCTCTCAATCATTGGACTTTTTTCTAAGCCTTCCCCTTTATCCATTAATTATATCAATGTCTCCAACATATCTCTCATCTGCCCCCAGTGTGGGTGTGATCCTAGTCAGGGTTTCTTTTTGAAAAAAATATTTACCAGGCTCAAAATGGGACTACAAGGGATAATATTTCAAGAAATATGAAAGGATAACAAAGATGGCCTTTTCTCATTTCAAGCAAGGTCGGTTAGAACCGATAAATTTTGACCCATCCAGTGTAATGATTGGGACTTGTAAGAGTCATGATTCACGAGTCCATAACTACTGAATCCACTACATGTCATTATGCATACTGTTAAAATTTAGCTACATGATGTGTGGTTCAGTTTCAGGAGGTATGAGTTCAAAATTGTTTGGTCACCTTATGTCATTTTCAAGCATCGAGTCATTTCTGCAATCAAAACACTTTTAATCTTCAGGATTGATTAACTTTATCGCATGTTGGAGTTGATCAAAATATTTTGTCAAATAAAATGCTAAACATCTGTTGATTTCAAAACAACAAAGAGACAAAAACAAGACATGTTTCATTGAAGGATGAGATGTGATCCCAAAACAAAATGCAAAATTCCATAACAATATGATTGACAATTCATCGCCATTCTTGAATAAGCTTTTTTTGCAATATCTGTGTTTTGCCAAGCATTTTCGATCACATGTCATTCTGAAGATGTTCGGGGGACAATATAGCCAATGACAACCTCCTTCACAAATTCCTCTCGTTTTTTGCTCACCAACTTCCAGACTCGATTATTGCAATTGTTCAATTGAATGGCCTGAAATCCCCCCCGTGATATTCAAATCTCCTGTTTGGATTATATCACATAGGAAACAGTGGTTGCGTGGGATTTAACGGAGTCAGGAAAAAGTCTGGAATCTAGCAGATGCTGGTAAATAAACTCACATGGCAAAGGGAAGTCAATCCTGACCAAGGTACTTGAGCAATTGATGCTACAACGAGATCTGACTGGACCTCATAAGTAAGGTTTCCCACCTTCAAAGTCATCCTCTGATTCATCTCTCATCATTGTTCTGGAATCCGTGCCAGAACCTTCAATCTTTCCCCTCTTCATAGCTTGTTCAATTCTTTTTTGGCAATCCACACAACTTCAAATCAATCTTCCAATGTTGTTGTTGTTTTAGGATTGTTGGAACCCTCTCAATAGCTAAGTAATCCTGGCAGCGCACAAAAACAAAACGTGTGGAATCACACAATATCAAAACTGGAAGAGAACCTGATGAATCGAAAACTCTTCTGCCTCATCTTCGATTGCTCACAGACAGTGCAACAAACAGACACCTGTAGAGGGAGTTCTCCTCTATTGAAGTTTCAGTCTTCTTCATGTTGTTTAGTCTAGGCTTGTCTTTTCTCCCTACTTTTGCGTTTTCAAGCTAACACTGATGGGAGAAAACTGCAGATGATCTGAAACTACTGCATCCCTTCTTGGATTTCCCACTTGCAGATTTACCAACAGATTCCTGCCGAGAGAGCTCTGCCACGTTGAAGTTTGATGTCTGCTCATATTTTTCAGACCGGGTCCAGCTCTTCAACCTACCACAGTGTTTCGGTGCTGAAACTGATGAGACAAAGTTTTGTAGCGTATGAAAGTACTGCATCCCCTCTTGCATTCCCCACTAGCAGATCCACAAACAAATCTCTACAGATAGAGCTCTGCCACGTAGAGGCTCAGTGTCTAATCATGTGATGCTGCACTGGAATTGGGCTCACAGTGGGGGTAACTTCAAAGAAGGCTAATGCACCATGCACAGAAGGCTAACAGTTATTTGGTGCCATTGGAAGATGTGAAGGCGATGAGCAATTAACAATGCAACTGAACAAAAGGTTGTCATTAGTTGATGACTGAAGGCATTGCTGTTGTTGTTCATGACTGAAAATGGGAGGTGTAACTTCCATCGGACGTGGACAAACAGTGTTCCCACATAAGACTGTACAGACTTCAATTTGATGCTCAACACTTGTTCAAGCAGATCTGAGTTTAGCTGCTTCACCTTTGCTGCTCTCAACTTCATTTTGACACCGTGCCTCTCTGACCCCTTTCTTTATTATCCATCCTTTTCCATCCAGTGCAGTAAACCTCGGATAGGGGAACCTATTTTTCCTCCCGGTACATGCATGATAAATGTATGAACATGTAAACTACATGATGAACTCGCCCTTCAAGGGGTGACATATGGTCGTAACTCTTGTATGATGAAACAAGAATCTTGATTCTTGCCCAAACTCTACAATGATAATTTTCTGAGTGACGGCCATTGGGTCACCCACAAGTCTTGAGTTCAAGATGCTTCAAGAAGGGTTTGCCCTGATGCTAAACAATGTATACGGAGCATACATCCTAAAGGCAGGTTCTAATCTTTTTAAGTGAGACAAAAGGTAGGTTTACTACTTGGTCTCTAAAAAGGGTCTCTTGTTGTCCCAGTGATTGCCCTCGTGGAGGCAATATGGGGGCTTGTAGGCAATGAGATGGCACGTGTCCAACTATTACCAGTCTAAGCACTCAACGAAGAGTTAGGGTTTACACAAACTTAAACCTTGACTAAAAGTCGTAAGGTAAGCTGCTAGTCCCCCACCTAACCTGAATCTTGTGTGTGCTTTAAGAAAATTAAAATATGTGATGCATGAGACAATTCTACAAAATGCATGAATAAAACAAGACAAAATACAAAAACATAAACACATCAAATACACAAAGCTTAGTCCAATAATGTCGAAAACAATACCTTCCCCAGTGGAGTCGCCATTCTGTCGCACGTCATAAAATCCGCACGGCATCGGCTGGCGATTCTTTTCGTTTCTTCTCGTTTTGCTTTGGTTGGTTCGTTGGAGTCGCCACCTAGTAATTGATTGCGGGCTACTAGGAAACCGGATGTACTGGTCTTGTCAGAGATTCACAGGAAAGGGACTGGTTGTGGTTAGGGAAGGTATTAGCACCCCTAACGCACCCTACCTGAGGTAAGCTGCTTCGTGGACTTGATGTGTTTTTAAAAATAAAATTTTAGCCCAATTCTAAGGCTTTGACAAATCAGTTATTGGTTCCCAAAATATATGTAAATACATGTTCTACATTTTCATGGGAAATACAACATGATTTTTATCTGTCCTTTAGATATTTGTGCTTTAAAATATTATATTAAATTCATTCTTTTTTTTTTAATTAAATAACATACAAAAAAAAAAAATACACAAACACACTCATCTCTTTTTCTATTATTATTTTCTCTTTCTTTTCTTTTCTTTCTTTTCTCTTTTGTTTTTTTTACATCCACAATACAAAATACAATTTCAAAACAAATAAACCAAAAAATTACATTAAAATTACAATAACAGCCCCAAAACCAATCTGGAATTTACAGGAAACACTTCTGGAATTGCAGCAACAGTGGCGGCGCGTCTTCCCACGCGCCACCGTCACTGGCGGCGCGTCCGCCGGGATAGCAGCCGGCCGAAACTGGCCTCTTCTCCTCTTCTCTTCTGCAACGCCGGCGACCTGCAAAACAACAGAAAACACAACACAGGCAGTTGATTTTAGATTTGTCCTTTGTCTTTTTAGATCTGTTTCCTTTCCATTTCAGATCTGCGGTTTAGCAGATCTTTGCTTTTGGCTCCTCTTTTCTCTTTGGCTTCGGGTAACTGACGGCAAGGCGGAGGAGCTGGAGGAGGGTTGGTTCCGATGGAGACCGGTCTGCTCGTTAACCCGGAGGGAAGTGAGGGGGTCGGTTGAGAGAGACCCGGCTGTGGGTTGCTGCTGCTGCTGCTGCCACCGCTGGGGGAAGGAGTTGGAGACAGCGCCGCCGTGATGAGGAGACACTGCTGCTGTTGTGGTGCTTGCTGGAGCTGGATCGGAGTGGGAGGAGCTGCTACAGGTGTGGGTTTCTCCAGGTGTGGCCGGCGGCTGTTGATGGAGGCGACGAGGTGGCTGGCTATTGTAGCAGCTGTGGCTTGGAGAGAGTCCGGCTGGAAGGAAAGGGAAGGGATGATGGCGCCGGTTTGAGGGAAAAAAATGGAAGGGGAGAGGCCTTGGTCGGGTGTGTGTGTTGGTCGCTGTGGGGAAGAGAGGCAGAGAGGTTGAAGGCAAATGGAAACCACGGGGGGGCTGTGTGCAGCTGGAAGAGGGGAGAGGACCGGCCTGAGAGAGGGAAGCTCGGTACCGTGGCCAAACAAGAAGAAAAATGAAATCAAAAAGGGAGGGTGGCCTGGTTTCTGTTTTGGAAATGGGGAGAAGATGGGGCTCTGGTTTCCAAAGGAAAAGGGGGCGGCTGCCAGGAGAAGAGAAAAAAAATCGAAAGGGGCTGTTTGGTTTTCTTTTGGCTGGGATGAGGACCAACGAACGGGAGGGGGAGCAGCTGGTGGAACCAGCCAGGAGAGAAGAAAAAAAATCAGAGCTGGGGGCGGCGGCCCCCCCCTTGGAGAAGATAGGTTTAGGTCATTTTTAGGGTTTTTTCTCTTTTGTGTTGTCTCTCCCCAAATTACCAAAATGCTCCCCCTAGGGTTTGTGTTGAAGGCAGCTATTTATAGGCAAAATGTTGCTTGGGCCTCAAAATTGGTCCCTCAACTCTCTCTTTTTTTTTGTAAATTTTGATTTTTCTTATTTTTTTGTATTTTTTTAAAACGAGCAATATCAACGTCGACTTAAATGAGGAAAATCAATGATTTTAAAAATGACGCGTGAAAAGTCGAACGCGTTCAAAAAACCTTTGAAAACTTAAATTCTTTTTTAGACGACGTTGAAAATGCTAAAAACGATGCAAATATATTAAAAACGTATTTTTGGATTTTCATTGTTTTTTGCTATTTTTGGATTTTCCGAAAATTTTATCAAAAAGGGGTCAAAAATTGGGTAACAACAGATGCCCCCTCTTTACAATGCTTACGAAGCAAAACTCCTCGATGTTTCGCATAGTAAGCTTTGTAAAGAAAACAAAACGAAAATAATCTCATTATCTTGGATGATTTCAAGGGCGACCTGCCCACACACGCTCACAGTGGTCTATTTTCAAGGGCGGCCAGCCCACACAAACTCAAAGTGGTCTATTTTCACGGGCGACCTGCCCACGCACTCACACTGGTCTATTTTCACGGGCGACCTGCCCACACATACTCAAAGTGGTCTATTTTCAAGGGCGACCTGCCCTTTTGATTGGATTTACATGAGATCCCATCTGGCGATCTAACAAGAACCAAAATCGATGTGCAGCTCGGTCAACCTGAAATCCCATCTAGCAATTCCCTTTAACCAAAGCTAAATTCTGCGTGGTTAGGCTAAACTGAGATCCCTTTGCCGATCCCTTTTAACCAGAACCAAAAACATGTGTGCGGTTAAGCTAAACTGAGATCCCTTCGCCGATCCCCTTTAACCAGAACCAAATCCTTTGTGGTTAGGCTGAACTGAGATCCCTTCGCTGATCCCCTTTAACCATAACCAAAATCTGTGGTTGGGCTGAACTGAGACCCCTTCGCCGATCCCCTTCAACCAGAACCAAAAAACCTGTGTGGTTAGGATAGACTGAGATTCCTTTCGCCAATCCCCTCTAACCAGAACCAAAATCCTCTGTGGTTAGGATAGACTGAGATTCCTTTCGTCAATCCCCTCTAACCAGAACCGAAACTCCTGTATGGTTAGGATAGACTGAGATTACTTTCGCCAATCCCCTATAACCAGAACCAAAATCTGTGTGGTTGGGCTGAACTGAGACCCTTTCGCCGATCCCCTTCAACCAGAACCAAAAAACCTGTGTGGTTAGGATAGACTGAGATTCCTTTCGCCAATCCCCTCTAACCAGAACCGAAACTCCTTTATGGTTAGGATAGACTGAGATTCCTTTCGCCAATCCCCTCTAACCAGAACCAAAATCTGTGTGGTTAAGCTGAACTGAGACCCCTTCGCCGATCCCCTTCAACCAGAACCAAAACTCCTGTGTGCGGTTAGGATAGACTGAGATTCCTTTCGCCAATCCCCTCTAACCAGAACCAAAATCTGTGTGGTTAGGCTGAACTGAGACCCCTTCGTCGATCCCCTTCAACCAGAACCAAAACTCCTGTGTGCGGTTAGGATAGACTGAGATTCCTTTCGCCAATCCCCTCTAACCAGAACCGAAACTCCTTTATGGTTAGGATAGACTGAGATTCCTTTCGCCAATCCCCTCTAACCAGAACCAAAATCTGTGTGGTTAAGCTGAACTGAGACCCCTTCGCCGATCCCCTTCAACCAGAACCAAAACTCCTGTGTGTAACTAGGTCAACCTGGAATCCCACCTGGCGACTCCCTTCAACCTAAGCTAAAATCTTTATGTTGTGGTTAACCCGAGATTCCTTTTGGCAATCTCTTTTAACCAAAAAATATATTCCTTCTTCAAGATGATAGGGTTTGAATTGAAGACTCTTCTTCGTTGATCTTCTTATTTCTTTGAGATTTCTCCTACTAGTAGGGTTCATCCTATTCTCTTCTCGTTCCAGGATCTAAACCGGTTCTTTGTTATCATCAACTCAATGATTCTTTCTTTGTCCACAATCTTGTTGGACTTCATTGAGGATCTTCCTGTAACAATCACAAGTATGTGCAGTGCTTTGAGGTTAGATGACATGCATGCATCCTTACCTGATTTGAAATATAGGTCCCCCCCTCTATGATGATCCATCATCATAGGGTGCCTTTGTTTGCATTCCAAAGCTTTCTTTGTTCTTTCGATGCATTGGCTCATTTGCGTGCTAGCCTTCCACTCAAATGCAAGTACAGTGCCCATCTTAGGCTGTCCACGACGATTGCTACTCTCGTTGTTTATCAAGCTGGACTCTGCCCCCAAGTGTGGTGTTGTTTGATTCATCATAAAGGATTTTCTCTTTTGGACTCCTCTGAGAATTATCCTCTGATTGATTGTGTGCCTCATGCCAACACCCATCAAGATTGTCAACTAGTCATGAACTTGCCTCCATTTGAAACAATACTTTTCAAGTATATGTTATCATCAACCTTTTTGGAAACTGCCAAGTCATCCGGACATGCATCTCATAGCTTGCAATAAAAAACTCATCGTTGTAAACTCAATGTTCTTCTCCATGGATTCCTCTCAGCTTGTCAAATCAGATCATGAAAAGAAATGCATTGGCATCATTAATGATGTTCATCACCCATATTCATGCGGTGAAGTGCGCCTTTGGCTTCAAAACAAATTGCCCTCACAGTCAGTCTTCGGGGTGGGTGCCTCCTTCCAACATTCATTCAAATGCAATTATGCGATAACATCATTCAAAAGTCATAGCCATGTTGGACATGATAAACCAAGATGAAGATATGAAAATATCTTTCAAGTGCAGCGTTGCCCATCAATTGCTGCTGAAGTTCACTAAATCATGGATTGTCTTTGAACAACATTGCCCCCAATATGATCTGAACATGCTCATTCTTCTGTCTATAACCAAATGGTTTTTTTGTGATTGTCAGGAATGACTTTGATGGACTTCGCCAACTCATCGTTCGATTCTTTCTTTGCCCCCAGCTGATCTGAATACCTTTTGTTTTCCTTCTCAGGGCCACTGTATTACCCCAGGTGGTCAACTTTTCAAGGAGTGTCAAGAAGTGTTGATGTCATTCTTGTCAAGGATTTTGCAAACTCGATCGATATTCTTCTTGTTTGACAATCTTTCTATTATGGAATCAACTCTCATACTTCAAAGATCATGTCTATTCAAAGTCTAGTTGTTGAAATGAAATCAGAGATGTCCTTTTTTGAAAAGACCTTTTAAAAATCAAGCTTTTTTTTTTTTTATCAAAGATCCAACACACGTTATTCGAAATATACAGTCCTTTGATTGTCATGTATTTTGAAAACAGAAATTGACCCGTTGTAAGACTAAAATGGTTTTTTTTTTCATGGTTCTTTGTATCCATTTTAGACTCTGATTTTGGGTGTATCTTTTGATGGTCTATGATGAGGTGACCCTTTTTTATGAATTTCAAAAAAACAAGATGCTCAAGTCAAAAGTCGGGCTTTATCAAGAAAGATTGTTTCTCTTCTTAGCACTTATTTTATCAGCATGCATAATAACCAATAGCTTAATTCATGAAGTCACGACCCTTATGGAAAAGCTCTTCAAGTTTTGAGAGCGCCATTTATCGGTTCAAATTGCTCACTTGATCAAAAAGGGCTTTTAAAAGCACGTAATACAGGCTATGGTTCATGGCTTATGAAAGAAGGGAAATTCACAGGCTCAAAAGGTGTTTGAGGGTTTCAACGACCTAGGATCAACATCAACTATTCATCAACTCTCTTTCTTGTTGTCATTGTGGAGAAAGTGACATATAACCTTGTTAATCTCAAAGATCAGAATTCTCTTAACATAAGTCATAATGCAAATCCACCTTTCCTTGATGAATAACCAACCTCAATCATCTGATAACATCAGAGGCTTTATAATGGATACCAAAAGTCACGTTTATAGCTTAGTCTTTTTTCTGCTATTGACTTTTGTTGTGCCTTTCCTTAATTGAAATTTCTTTTGCTCTTCATAGACTTGATAGGCGTTCTCCTCCCTTTATCTTTGACTTGTCTTTAAGTGAAGACAATTTCAACTTCTTTTTTTTTTCAATCTTTTTTTTTTCTTTTTTTTTCTTTTTTTTTTTCATAGCCTTCCTTAAAATTTTCTTATATGCCCCCCAGTCTATGTGTTTTCTTGTAGCCCTCTCTCAATCATTGGACTTTTTTCTAAGCCTTCCCCTTTATCCATTAATTATATCAATGTCTCCAACATATCTCTCATCTGCCCCCAGTGTAGGGTGTGATCCTAGTCAGGGTTTCTTTTTGAAAGAAAATATTTTACCAGGCTCAAAATGGGACTACAAGGGATAATATTTCAAGAAATATGAAAGGATAACAAAGATGGCCTTTTCTCATTTCAAGCAAGGTCGGTTAGAACCGATAAATTTTGACCTCATCCAGTGTAATGATTGGGACTTGTAAGAGTCAATGATTCACGAGTCCATAACTACTGAATCCACTACATGTCATTATGCATACCGTTAAAATTTAGCTACATGATGTGTGGTTCAGTTTCAGGAGGTATGAGTTCAAAATTGTTTGGTCACCTCATGTCATTTTCAAGCATCGAGCCATTTCTGTAATCAAAACACTTTTAATCTTCAGGATTGGTTAACCTTTATCGCATGTTGGAGATTGATCAAAATATTTTGTCAGAATAAAATGCTAAACATCTGTTGATTTCAAAAAAAACAAAGAGACAAAAACAAGACATGTTTCATTGAAGGATGAGATGTGATCCCAAAACAAAATGCAAAATTCCATAACAATATGATTGACAATTCATCGCCATTCTTGAATAAGCTTTTTTTGCAATATCTGTGTTTTGCCAAGCATTTTCGATCACATGTCATTCTGAAGATGTTCGGGGGACAATATAGCCAATGACAACCTCCTTCACAAATTCCTCTCGTTTTTTGCTCACCAACTTCCAGACTCGATTATTGCAATTGTTCAATTGAATGGCCTGAAATCCCCCCCGTGATATTCAAATCTCCTGTTTGGATTATATCACATAGGAAACAGTGGTTGCGTGGGATTTAACGGAGTCAGGCAAAAGTCTGGAATCTAGCAGATGCTGGTAAATAAACTCACATGGCAAAGGGAAGTCAATCCTGACCAAGGTACTTGAGCAATTGATGCTACAACGAGATCTGACTGGACCTCATAAGTAAGGTTTCCCACCTTCAAAGTCATCCTCTGATTCATCTCTCATCATTGTTCTGGAATCCGTGCCAGAACCTTCAATCTTTCCCCTCTTCATAGCTTGTTCAATTCTTTTTTGGCAATCCACACAACTTCAAATCAATCTTCCAATGTTGTTGTTGTTTTAGGATTGTTGGAACCCTCTCAATAGCTAAGTAATCCTGGCAGCGCACAAAAACAAAACGTGTGGAATCACACAATATCAAAACTGGAAGAGAACCTGATGAATCGAAAACTCTTCTGCCTCATCTTCGATTGCTCACAGACAGTGCAACAAACAGACACCTGTAGAGGGAGTTCTCCTCTATTGAAGTTTCAGTCTTCTTCATGTTGTTTAGTCTAGGCTTGTCTTTTCTCCCTACTTTTGCGTTTTCAAGCTAACACTGATGGGAGAAAACTGCAGATGATCTGAAACTACTGCATCCCTTCTTGGATTTCCCACTTGCAGATTTACCAACAGATTCCTGCCGAGAGAGCTCTGCCACGTTGAAGTTTGATGTCTGCTCATATTTTTCAGACCGGGTCCAGCTCTTCAACCTACCACAGTGTTTCGGTGCTGAAACTGATGAGACAAAGTTTTGTAGCGTATGAAAGTACTGCATCCCCTCTTGCATTCCCCACTAGCAGATCCACAAACAAATCTCTACAGATAGAGCTCTGCCACGTAGAGGCTCAGTGTCTAATCATGTGATGCTGCACTGGAATTGGGCTCACAGTGGGGGTAACTTCAAAGAAGGCTAATGCACCATGCACAGAAGGCTAACAGTTATTTGGTGCCATTGGAAGATGTGAAGGCGATGAGCAATTAACAATGCAACTGAACAAAAGGTTGTCATTAGTTGATGACTGAAGGCATTGCTGTTGTTGTTCATGACTGAAAATGGGAGGTGTAACTTCCATCGGACGTGGACAAACAGTGTTCCCACATAAGACTGTACAGACTTCAATTTGATGCTCAACACTTGTTCAAGCAGATCTGAGTTTAGCTGCTTCACCTTTGCTGCTCTCAACTTCATTTTGACACCGTGCCTCTCTGACCCCTTTCTTTATTATCCATCCTTTTCCATCCAGTGCAGTAAACCTCGGATAGGGGAACCTATTTTTCCTCCCGGTACATGCATGATAAATGTATGAACATGTAAACTACATGATGAACTCGCCCTTCAAGGGGTGACATATGGTCGTAACTCTTGTATGATGAAACAAGAATCTTGATTCTTGCCCAAACTCTACAATGATAATTTTCTGAGTGACGGCCATTGGGTCACCCACAAGTCTTGAGTTCAAGATGCTTCAAGAAGGGTTTGCCCTGATGCTAAACAATGTATACGGAGCATACATCCTAAAGGCAGGTTCTAATCTTTTTAAGTGAGACAAAAGGTAGGTTTACTACTTGGTCTCTAAAAAGGGTCTCTTGTTGTCCCAGTGATTGCCCTCGTGGAGGCAATATGGGGGCTTGTAGGCAATGAGATGGCACGTGTCCAACTATTACCAGTCTAAGCACTCAACGAAGAGTTAGGGTTTACACAAACTTAAACCTTGACTAAAAGTCGTAAGGTAAGCTGCTAGTCCCCCACCTAACCTGAATCTTGTGTGTGCTTTAAGAAAATTAAAATATGTGATGCATGAGACAATTCTACAAAATGCATGAATAAAACAAGACAAAATACAAAAACATAAACACATCAAATACACAAAGCTTAGTCCAATAATGTCGAAAACAATACCTTCCCCAGTGGAGTCGCCATTCTGTCGCACGTCATAAAATCCGCACGGCATCGGCTGGCGATTCTTTTCGTTTCTTCTCGTTTTGCTTTGGTTGGTTCGTTGGAGTCGCCACCTAGTAATTGATTGCGGGCTACTAGGAAACCGGATGTACTGGTCTTGTCAGAGATTCACAGGAAAGGGACTGGTTGTGGTTAGGGAAGGTATTAGCACCCCTAACGCACCCTACCTAAGGTAAGCTGCTTCGTGGACTTGATGTGTTTTTAAAAATAAAATTTTAGCCCAATTCTAAGGCTTTGACAAATCAGTTATTGGTTCCCAAAATATATGTAAATACATGTTCTACATTTTCATGGGAAATACAACATGATTTTTATCTGTCCTTTAGATATTTGTGCTTTAAAATATTATATTAAATTCATTCTTTTTTTTTTAATTAAATAACATACAAAAAAAAAAAAATACACAAACACACTCATCTCTTTTTCTATTATTATTTTCTCTTTCTTTTCTTTTCTTTCTTTTCTCTTTTGTTTTTTTACATCCACAATACAAAATACAATTTCAAAACAAATAAACCAAAAAATTACATTAAAATTACAATAACAGCCCCAAAACCAATCTGGAATTTACAGGAAACACTTCTGGAATTGCAGCAACAGTGGCGGCGCGTCTTCCCACGCGCCACCGTCACTGGCGGCGCGTCCGCCGGGATAGCAGCCGGCCGAAACTGGCCTCTTCTCCTCTTCTCTTCTGCAACGCCGGCGACCTGCAAAACAACAGAAAACACAACACAGGCAGTTGATTTTAGATTTGTCCTTTGTCTTTTTAGATCTGTTTCCTTTCCATTTCAGATCTGCGGTTTAGCAGATCTTTGCTTTTGGCTCCTCTTTTCTCTTTGGCTTCGGGTAACTGACGGCAAGGCGGAGGAGCTGGAGGAGGGTTGGTTCCGATGGAGACCGGTCTGCTCGTTAACCCGGAGGGAAGTGAGGGGGTCGGTTGAGAGAGACCCGGCTGTGGGTTGCTGCTGCTGCTGCTGCCACCGCTGGGGGAAGGAGTTGGAGACAGCGCCGCCGTGATGAGGAGACACTGCTGCTGTTGTGGTGCTTGCTGGAGCTGGATCGGAGTGGGAGGAGCTGCTACAGGTGTGGGTTTCTCCAGGTGTGGCCGGCGGCTGTTGATGGAGGCGACGAGGTGGCTGGCTATTGTAGCAGCTGTGGCTTGGAGAGAGTCCGGCTGGAAGGAAAGGGAAGGGATGATGGCGCCGGTTTGAGGGAAAAAAATGGAAGGGGAGAGGCCTTGGTCGGGTGTGTGTGTTGGTCGCTGTGGGGAAGAGAGGCAGAGAGGTTGAAGGCAAATGGAAACCACGGGGGGGCTGTGTGCAGCTGGAAGAGGGGAGAGGACCGGCCTGAGAGAGGGAAGCTCGGTACCGTGGCCAAACAAGAAGAAAAATGAAATCAAAAAGGGAGGGTGGCCTGGTTTCTGTTTTGGAAATGGGGAGAAGATGGGGCTCTGGTTTCCAAGGAAAGGGGGCGGCTGCCAGGAGAAGAGAAAAAAAATCGAAAGGGGCTGTTTGGTTTTCTTTTGGCTGGGATGAGGACCAACGAACGGGAGGGGGAGCAGCTGGTGGAACCAGCCAGGAGAGAAGAAAAAAAATCAGAGCTGGGGGCGGCGGCCCCCCCCTTGGAGAAGATAGGTTTAGGTCATTTTTAGGGTTTTTTCTCTTTTGTGTTGTCTCTCCCCAAATTACCAAAATGCTCCCCTTTGGGTTTGTGTTGAAGGCAGCTATTTATAGGCAAAATGTTGCTTGGGCCTCAAAATTGGTCCCTCAACTCTCTCTTTTTTTTTTGTAAATTTTGATTTTTCTTATTTTTTTGTATTTTTTTAAAACGAGCAATATCAACGTCGACTTAAATGAGGAAAATCAATGATTTTAAAAATGACGCGTGAAAAGTCGAACGCGTTCAAAAAACCTTTGAAAACTTAAATTCTTTTTTAGACGACGTTGAAAATGCTAAAAACGATGCAAATATATTAAAAACGTATTTTTGGATTTTCATTGTTTTTCGCTATTTTTGGATTTTCCGAAAATTTTATCAAAAAGGGGTCAAAAATTGGGTAACAACACTAACTTTGTTTCTTTTGTTTTGTTTCCTTTTGTTTTGTTTTCTTCTTCCTTTTATTCTCTTCCTACATGTGCATGAGAGTTTGGTCACGTACATTAAGTGGTAGACTTTGTAGGGTATCCTCATCATTTTCAGAAAATATGGTCGAAGAAGACAACCAGTCACTTCGTAATGAGAACAATGAGAATAACCGTATTAGAACACTTAGATACTACATGAATCCAATAAGAACAAGTTCACCCTCATGCATAGTTTTTCCTCCTGATGCATCTCATTTCAATTTTAAGCTAGATATTATTCAACTTTTACCTTCTTTTCATGGCTTAGATTTAGAAAATCCATACATGCATTTAAGGGAATTTGAGGAGGTCTGTAACATCTATAATAACTTAAATTGTAGCATGAACACCATCAGATTAAAGCTTTTTTCTTTTTCATTAAAAGATAAAGCTAAAGCATGGCTATAAAATTTGAGACTAGGATCCATTCGTGCTTGGGATGAAATGCAACAACAATTTTTAAAGAAGTTTTTTCCATCTCACAGAACAAACTCTTTCAAAAAACAAATCACCACTTTCACTCAAAAACTAGGAGCAACATTTTACCAATGTTGGGATAGGTATCGAGACTTGCTTAATACTTACCCTCATCATGGTTTTGAAATATGAAGATTGATTTCACATTTTTATGAAGGGTTAACACCTAGAGATAGGCAAATGGTTGAATTGATGTGCAATGGAACTTTTGAAGATAAAGACCCTAATAAAGCAATGGAGTACCTAGACTTGCTAGCTGAAAATGCACAAAATTGGGACACTATAGGCACTTATAAGGCATCGGGTTAAACTCAACCTCATACATCTAGTGGAGGAATGTACAACCTTATGGAAGATCATAACCTCCAAGCTAAATTTACATCTTTAGCTAGAAAATTCGAAGCACTAGAATTGAAAAAGAGTAGTCAATTAAAATCTATTCAAGACATTATGTGTCAAATCTGTGAAACCAATGAACACTCAACCAATGACTGTCCAACTTTGCCTTCTTTTAGGGAATGTCTCCATGAACAAACTCATGCTTTAAACAGTTTCCAAATGCCCAATCATAACCCATACTCGCAAACATACAACCCTGGTTGGAGAAATCACCCAAATTTTAGTTGGAAGAGTGATAACAATAATGCACAAACTTCACAGCCACCGCTTCAAGCACACTATAATTTCCAAAATTCTCATGGATATACACCTCCTTATACTCCCCCTCCTAGAAGAAATCTTGAGGAAACATTGCATGCATTCATTGAAAAGCAAGAGGAAATCAACACTCAAAATGCTCAAACTATGGCAGATTTGAAAGATACTCCTGTAAAATTCACATTTGCTCTCAGTTTTCTAGAGAAAGGTAAGTTTCCATCTCAACCACAGCAAAATCCCAAGGGGCAATACAATACAAATACAAGTAGTTCTGGAAGCCAACACATGGATCAAGTCAAATCAGTCATCACTCTTCGCAGTGGTAAGGTTATTGAAAAACCCACTCTTGAACCTTGTGAGAAAGATGATGAGTCAATATCTGAGGGTAAGGAAGGGGTTGAATCTGAACATTGCAAAGAAAGACTGATTCTCCGCCAACACTTCCATTTCCTCATGTCATGACCAAACAAAGGAGAGTCAATCACAACTCTGAAATCTTTGAAACTTTCAAACAGGTAAGGATCAATATACCTTTGTTGGATGTTATTAAACAGGTTTTGTTCCTTCTTATGCTAAATTTCTGAAAGATCTATGCACTGTGAAGAGAAAACTGAATGTGAAAAAGAAAGCCTTTTTAGCCGAACAAGTAAGTGTCATTCTTCAAAACAATAATGCTTTGAAATATAAAGACCCTGGTTGTCCTATAATTGAAAGAGCTTTACTTGATCTTCGAGCTAGTGTGAATTTACTTCTATATTCAGTTTTTCAAAGTCTCAATCTAGGTGAGTTAAAATCAAATTTTGTAACTCTTTTACTTGCCGATAGATCTGTTATTACAAACTCTGAAAATGCATAAAAATGCATTAGGATGGACCATAGCTTACATAAAAGGAATTAGTCCTTTGATTTGCACACACAGAATTTATTTGGAGGAAAATGCTAAACCCTCTAGAAAAATGCAACAAAGGGTTAATCCTAATATGAAAGAAGTAGTGAAAAATGAAGTCATTAAGCTTCTAGATAATGGAATCATTTACCCTATTTCTGACAGCAAATGGGTAAGTCTTACCCAAGTTGTACCCAAGAAGTCTGGAGTCACTATGATAACAAATGAGAAAAATAAGTTAATTCCAACTAGGACTATTACTGGTTAGCGCATGTGCATTGACTATAAGAAACTTAATTCAATGACTAAAAAAGATCATTTTCCTTTGTCTTTCATGGATCAAATCCTAGAAAGAGTTGCATATCATGAATTTTATTATTTCCTAGATGGCTATTCAGGTTACAACCAAATTGAAATTGCATCGGAAGATCAAGATAAGACTACTTTCACATGTCCATTTGGTACTTTTGCATATCAAAGGATGCCTTTCAAATTATGTAATGCACCAGCCACGTTTCAAAGATGCATGCTTACCATATTCAGTGATATGGTTGAACATTTTCTTGAGATTTTTATGGATGATTTTTCTATTTTTGGTGATTCATTTGATGATTGTTTGACTAACTTAGAAAAGGTTTTGAGTAGGTGTGATGAGAAGAATCTTGTACTGAATTGGGAAAATGTCACTTTATGGTAACAAACGACATTGTACTTGGTCACATTATTTCATCAAAAGGAATTGAGGTTGACAAATCTAAAATCAAGTTCATTGCTAACTTGCCAACACCAAAATCTATTAAAGATGTTAGATCATTCTTAAGACATGCTGGTTTTTATAGAAGGTTCATCAAAGATTTTAGTGTAACATCTAAGCCATTGAGTAACCTTCTAACAAAGGATAATATTTTTTAATGGACTAAACATTGTGAAGAAGCCTTTGTTAAACTTAAAAACTTGCTTACTTCTACTCATGTCATCCAACCTCAGGATTGGTCATTCCCTTTTGAAATAATATGTGACACTAGTGATTATGTTGTGGATGTTGTCTTGGGACAAAGAAAAGATAAGAAACCTTATGTGATTTATTATGCAAGTAAAACTTTAAATAGTGCTCAAATGAATCACACCAACATGGAAAAAGAATTACTTGCAGTAGTATTTGCATGTGAAAAATTCAGGTCTTATCTTGTTGGCTCACCTGTTGTTGTTTTTAGTGATCATGCAACATTGAAATATCTTCTTTCTAAGAAAGATTCTAAGGCTAGATTGGTGCGATGGATTTTGTTACTTCAAGAATTTGATATCATAATCAAAGACAAGAAAGGCACCGAAAATGTTGTCGCAAATCATTTGTCAAGATTGACAACAAATTCGAAATCTGACATCACACCAATCGATGACTACTTTCCTGATGAATCTTTACTTTCTGTCTCTACAATGCCTTGGTTTGCTAATATTGTAAGTTTTCTTGTTTCGCTTATTGGAGTACCCAAGATAAAAGAAAGTTCTTGAACGAAGTGAAGAACTTTTATTGAGATGACCCTTATTTATTCAAATATTGTCCTAATCAAATATTTCGAAGATGCATTCCTGACAATAAGATGAGTAGTGTCATTAAATTTTGTCATTCTGAGGCATGTAGGGGTCATTTCTCATCAAGAAAGACAACTACAAAAATCTTACAAAGTGGATTTTACTGGTCCATCATGTTCTAGGACTCACATGCATTCGGCAAGACTTGTGAAAATTGTCAAAAGTTAGGATCTATTTCAAAATGTCACTTATTCTTGTCATTAAGATCTTTGACTGTTGGGGTATAGATTTCATGGGTCCATTTCCTCCA
The DNA here is from genome assembly GCA_007827005.2 of Populus simonii. Lineage (NCBI taxonomy): Eukaryota > Viridiplantae > Streptophyta > Magnoliopsida > Malpighiales > Salicaceae > Populus > Populus simonii. The sequence continues at coordinate 2,605,781 of CM017471.2, read as the reverse complement.
TCATTTAATTTCTTATACATATTAGTCACAGTTGATTATGTTTCAAAATGGATAAAGGCAATTCCAAGTCGAAACAATGATCACAAAACAGTGATAAAGTTTTTGAAAGAAAATATTTTGAGTCAATTTGAAATCCCTTGAGCCATGATAAGTGATGGAGGAACACATTTTTGCAACAAGTCATTTGAGTCTTTAATAAAAAAAAAATATAGAATCACACACAACGTTGCCACCCCTTATCACCCTCAAACAAGTGGACAAGTAGAGCTTGCTAATAGGGAGATCAAACAGATCTTGGAGAAAACAGTGAACCCTAATAGGAAAGACTGGTCTTTAAGACTTAATGATGCACTTTGGGCTTATCGAACTACTTATAAAACATCATTAGGTATGTCACCTTATAGACTAGTTTATGGAAAACCTTGTCACTTGCCTATGGAACTTGAACATAAAGCTTATTGGGCTATTAAAACTTTCAATTCAAATCTTGATGATGCTAGTCAGCTGCGAAAATTAAAAATAAATGAGCTTGAGGAAATAAGAAATGATGCATATGAAAATTCAAGAATTCATAAATCAAGAATTAACGAGTTTCATGACAATAAAATACTGAGAAAAACATTCAATGTTGGTCAAAAAGTCTTGCTTTATAATTCTCGACTCCATATATTTCCTGGAAAAGTAAGATGAAGATGGAGCGATCCTTTTATTATGAAACATGTGTATCCATATGGGGCCTGTGATATCGAGAATCCAAAGAATGACAATGTTTTCAAGGTAAATGGACATTGTTTGAAAGTTTATTTTGACAATTTTCAGTTGAAAATGACTCTATTAAATTGGGTGATCCTGTATATAAAGATTGATTCTTTTTCTCACATTGTTTTTGTGACTTTTGTTTTGCTAGTCTCTCTCACCCCGGTTAAATGGCGAATAACGGTACTCTGTGACTCTTAAGTTGGTTCTTTTAGTTTCCCATGATAACTGATATTTGTGTATATATTTGTGCAATTCTTTGCTCTTTCTCCCTTCTTTGAATCTCTTCTCCAATTCTCATTTGAAAATAGATACCACTCTTGAAAAATTGAAAAAGTGTTTTCCCGCTCTGCCTCAGAATGCAATTGCAAAAATTTACCGTGCTAGGTGTGCAAGATTGCGGTTGTTAATGAATCATGGAATTCCTGAAGATATTTGATGGCTAATTGAAGCAAAGGTCTGATTTTCAGGTGAGTCCTCCAATTCTTTCATTTCATACATGTCTGGAATAGGTAAAGCACTTTTGCAAAGAAACGTCGTGCAAAACGACTGAAAGTCTATCACAGATGTGTCAGATGGACTTGTAATGCAACATATCATTCTTTAGGAATGATATCTCTAAACCGTGAAGATAAAATACAATTCATTAAGGATGGCCTGAGTAAGGGGTCTTTAGATAATCTTCTATTGACTCATGAGACGCATCCTAGTGGAGATGTGCATCGTGCAATTCATGATTTATGGCCATAATTCCATAAAGAACATGCTCGATATAGTCTTGGGAATCTGACTAAAAAAGACCTTGTTTGCCAGTTTTTAAGAAAATTAGATGTGAAGCCTATCCCCGACCCATTGAGGGCGTTTAAGCCGTTCTTGGACGTAAAACCAAGGGAAGATGTGAGCCACAATCACAACTACCTGTACATACACATGTTTTTTTTCAAAAAAACATTAAAAAAATAAAAAAATAGAGAGAGAGAGAGAGAGAATGAGACTCCAGCTGACCTACATATAGGTGGTATGATTGCATTTTCAATTTCTCATCTATAAAATCTTCTCTTCTTTCCCTTCATTTCTACTTAACCCATACATTCAACAGATATAGAAGTGTGTAGAAATGGTAGGTTTCTCAAGTCATCACATAAAAAATATTTGTGTTTTCAGTGGATCCAGTCTTGGGAAAGAAATAGAGTTTTTAGAATCAGCAAAACATCTTGGTCAGGTACTAGCTGAGAGAAAGATTCATTTAGTGTATGGGGGAGGTAGCCTTGGGTTAATGGGGGTGTGTGTTAATAGCTGCATTTTTAGGAGGGAGTCAAGTTTTGGGGGTCGTCCCCAAAGCTTTAGCAAAAGGGGATATCATTGGAAAAACAATTAGAGAGGAACTACAGGTCTCTATGATGTCTGATCGAATAGATGCAATGTTTAACCATGTTGATGCCTTCATTGCCTTACCAGATGGTCTGGACACATTGGAAGAGATCTTTCATATTTCCTGTTGGGCCCAACTACACATTCAACATATACCCATAGGTTTGTTAAATGTTAATGGTTTTTATAATAAGTTGTTGTCTTTTCTTGATCATGCTGTGGAACAGGAATTTTTAACATCTTCGGCACGATAAATCATAATCTCTACTGCTACTGCTGAACAATTGATTAACCAACTACAATCTTTCATCCCTGTAATTAATCCCTTCATGAGTCGTATAAATTGGTCAACTAAGGAAAGTCGTAAAAAGCTTAAATTGGATTTGAGCCTTTGTTTGTGAATCCTTGTGTCTTTTGGTTTTATTAATAGCATATTATTTTGTTTTGTTATTTCTTATATTTGTTTAAATGTGTTTCAGGTTTGTCAGTGTTCGTTGTTTCAGGTGATGTCTTCTATACTCTATCTTTCTACCTTAGGACATTGAGGACAATGTCTCGTTTTGGTTGAGGGGAAAGGGCAATAGTTGATATTAAAAAAAAATAACAACTGTGTTTTCTATTTCATAAACCATTTGCAAAACTGTTGTTACTAGGATGGTAGAGTAAAGGAGTTCTTTTGTTAAAGTGACTCTTGAGACACATCTTAGTAAACATTCTTAACAAGGTCTATCAAAATACTTATTGAAATATTCAGGTTTACAAACTCTCACATTGTTATCATTTAATTATGTTCATATACTCATTTAACAAGTATTCTTAAACCTTCATTTTCACACACACACTTTAACATATGATTGTGGGTTGCAGATTGGATTATTACATTATTTATGTTCTTTTGTTAAAGGTAACAACTAAGGGAAAGGGATAGTATATAATTTGCAAAAAAAAAATTTGATGATAATAAAAATGTAGATAAGTTTGGTTTCGTAGCCTCCCTAACCTAAGCAATTAAGCCCGAAGGAGTGTTTTAACACATAATACCCTAAAGTCAATTGACTTGGGAGCTATTGGCCCAACACTTGTTATATGGGTTGAGGATAAAAGCTTAAGGGAATCAAACATTGCACTATCTACGTATCAGTATCTGCAACCCGAGTTACTAAGCTCGTAGAGGTGTCTCAACACCTAATGCTTTAAGACCAACTGGTCTGGGAGTCATTAGGCAAAAGCTCGTTACATGGGTTAAACATGCATTGTGTATTAAGTTATATGTATATATATTAAAAAAGAAAAAGAAAAAGATAATAATCTCAACCCAAGGAAGTTAACCTTAAACAATAGAACAAAAATTTTGTTTTCTTCCAAGTAAAGCCTCGTAACTATGTGTTGATATATTGAGCACAAAAGGAAGGTTTATTAATATCTTGTTTAAGAAGATGAAACAGATATATAAATTTAATGAGAGTTTGTTTACTTGGATAGATTAATGGAAGTTGAATGATGAATGTCTTGCTTTGTGGAACTTGTAAATTGTTTTATCTATTTTAACGCTTTGATTACTAGGGACTAGTAATAAGCTGGTTGGAGGGTGTGAGTAGTACTTAAAAGTGCATTTTTATCAAGGTTTTATATCATCATTTTACACTTGAAGTGTCAATAACTCCTTAACTAAAGCATGTTTTATAATAACAAGTCTGATACTATAAGATACCTTTAATTTATGGTAAATATTCATATTAAATGCAGGCCTCTCACATAAATCAAATGATTGATTGATGAGTTTAACTACTGAAATTGAGAAGACAAATAGAGGGTTAAGCTTAGAAAAGAGATCATCTTAAATGCAGGCCAGAATTGATTTATGGTAAATGTTCATCTTAAATGGTTCAGTCCAAACTGGAACACAGTTCAGTCATTGAGTCATATTTGGAGCTGTAGATCTTGGATTTCAATTTGATTTATATGGCTAAAAATCTAAGACATAGACCTAAAACATTCATGGATAATGCAAGACTCAATTATGTTGTTTGGAAGTCCAAATCTTAGCAACAACGGAGAAGTCGAAATCTGTCCTGCAGCCCAGACACTATTCTGTGTTTAACCCATATCTCGAGTTCTAGGAGTCCAAATGCACCGAATTGTTTTTTTTTTTGGAAAGCTTAGACAATTTCCTAGAATTTTCATGAGGACAATCTATTCAAATTCTGACGTTATCAATGACGTTTTGTTCAGACAAGAAGATAAGGATTGTCATCAAGTCAAGATGTGGTCACCCACTCAACAATTAGTCATCAAATCAATGTTCCAAACTTTGGCCTCTAAAAGGAGGCATTTGTCATGCATTTAGGTATCTTGGTTTTCAGATCAAGATCATGCTCTTGCTCTCTCTTTTTTTGTAATGCTTAAGTTTTGCTTTCATTAATATCTTGTTTATGCCTTTCATTTCCTTTCCTTTACTTAGTAAACTTATATCTTATTTATGTTCTAATCTTGTTTAATTATGTCAATGTGAAAAGGTTACACTAATGGTGTAAGAATAAGTGTAGTATAAAGTCAACATGGACTTTAATGTTTGATACTAACATGTTTTATATTTGTTATCTTGTTCACTTTTAATACTTTGCTTGTTAAATGGTTAATCTAGATTTATGTTGTATAACCCTTTGTACAACAAATACTTGGCACTTTCATAGCTCAAACCGTATGGTATAACCGACACCTGTGCTATGAAAGGAACTTGATTTGTTGTTAACATAAGTTATAATCATGAATGCCTGACAACATTTACAATTATTAGCATTATTCGAATAAGATAACTAGTGCAATCATGTTAACAATTTATAATCCGATTGGAGCCTCCTTTATGTGTGGTTTCCAGTTGAGTAATAAAAAGAGTTTATACCATACTTGTTTGAAATACCATTAGTGAATCCTTTAACCTTAACAATTATTTTATCCTTGTTTAAATCCTCACATCAATCTTACATCTCAAAGTTCTCTTCAACTTCTTCTTCTTCTTCTTCTTGTTATTATTATTATTATTATTATTATTATTATTTATAATTTATATAGTTAACCTCCATGTGGTTTGACCCCGGTCTTGCTAGATTATTTATTACTTCAACACTCCTACACTTGGGAGAAGACATCAACTTTTTGGTCAAGTCAATGAGGTTAGCATGGTTTACGGGTTTGTCAAGGTAACCCCAGTTGCCCCGGTTTACGAGTTTGGTGGGTTGTCTTTTTTTCTTTTTTTAATTGAACTTGACTTTTTTTATAGTCTATTTTTTTCTTATATAGTTTTAAAAATATTGTTAGAGAAAAATCACGTTATTAAACTTTATAAAGTAACAAAAATTAAAGGGAACAAGGAAACCATTGTTCACCAACACACATTGTACTATAAATGAAAATAGTAATCCACAGTGTTTTGCTTTCTTTCTTTCTTTCTTTCTTTGTTTTTTCTTTGAATTTTTGTTATGATTATGTTTTACATATTTGTTTTTATAGATTTTATCTTTTAATATTAGGATAATTGAGAATTTAGCTTTGTAATTTGTTTCTTTTTACTTTACCTTTCTATGAGGTTAGCGTGGTTTTGCGGGTTTGTCAGGTAAGTCGTGTGGCAATGGTTTATGAGTTTGGTGGGGTGTTTGTTTTAATGGATTTCGTGGGTTTTTTTTAATTGATCTTGGCTTCTTTATAGTCTATTTTTTTCTCATATAGTTAAAAAAAATAGTTTTAGAGACAAACCATTTTATTAAACTTTATGAAGCAACAAAAATTAAAGGATGTGGGGGAAACCACTGTTCACCAAACACCAATTACACAATGGATTACAATAGTAATCCATAGTGTTTTGCTTTCTTTTTTCTTTTTCTTTTTTTCTTAATTTTTTTTTTATTTTTGTCGATTTTATCTTTTAAAATTGAGATTGTTGAGAATTTAGTTTTGTAATTTGCTTTTTTTTTTTTTTTTTTTATCTTTATATGAGGTTTGTGTGGTTTACGGTTTACCAAGGTAACCCAAATTGCCCCGGGTAAACGACGAGAGTAACTATGATTCTCTTAAGGTAGCCAAATGCCTCATCATCTAATTAGTGACGCGCATGAATGGATTAATGAGATTCCCACTGTCCTGTCTACTATCCAGCGAAACCACAACCAAGGGAATTGAGTAGTCAGCAATGAGTCACTTTTCGCTAACAAATTCTGGTTTCAGCAGTGAATCAGTTTTTGCAGCCAAACTGTGTTGTCCATAGTGAATAAGTTTTCGTAGTCGAATTGTGTTGTCTGTGGTCGAACATTTGTGTCAGTAACGAATCAATTTTTGGTGCCAAATTGTGTTGTCTGCAGCAAATCCGTTTTCGCTACCAAATTATGGTATCAACAACGAATCAGTTTTCGCTACCAAATTAAGTTGTCTACAACAAATCTATGTTCACTGCAGAATTGTGTGGTTGGTAATGAATCAGTTTTCGCTGTCAAATTTTGTTGTTGTCGGTAGTGAATCAATTTTCGTTGTCGAATTGTGTTGTTGGCAGTGAATCAGTTTTCAATGTTGAATTATGGTGTCTATAGTGAATTAGTTTTTGCTGCCAAATTATGGTTTCAGCAGCGAATCAGTTTTCAGTGCCAAATTCATGTTTCAACGGCAAATCAGTTTTCGCTGCTGAATTATAATGTCTAGCGAATTTGTTTTCGTTGTCGAATTAGCTTGTCTATAGCGAATTTGTTTTCATTGCTGAATTATGTTGTCTGCAGCAAATTTGTTTTCACTGCCGAATTATGGTGTCGGCAGGGAATCAGTTCTCACTTCCAAATTGTGTGGTGGGCGGGGAATCAGTTTTTCCTGCCGAATTATGTTGTCAGCAGCAAATCTGTTTTCGCTGTTGAATTGTGTTGTCACTAGCAAATGTGTTTTCGCTTCTGAATTTTTATGTCTGCAAGGAATCAGTTTTCACTACCAATTTGTGTTGTCTCCAGCAAATCAATTATCGTTGTCGAATTGTGTTGCCTACAGCGAATAAGTTTTCACTCCATATATGTTGTCTGCAACGAATCCATTTTCGTTGCCAAATTATGTCGTTGGCAGAGAATCAGTTTTTGCTGTCGAATTGTGTTGTCTGCAACGAATCTGTTTGGCTGCCGAATTGTGTTGTCGGCAGCTTATAAGTTTTCGCTGTCGAATTCTGGTTTAAGTAGCAAATCAGTTTTCTCTACCCAATGATGTTGTCGGCAGCTTATCAGTTTTCGCTGTTGAATTCTAGTTTCAGCAGCGAATTAGTTTTCGCTTCTGAATAGTATTTTCTGCAGCGAATTAGTTTTCATGTCAAATTGTGTGGTGGGTAGCGAATTAGTTTTCACTCCTAATTGTGTTGTCTGTAACGAATCAGTTTTCATTGCCGAATTGTATTGTCTGCAATAAATCAGTTTTCATTGCCGAATTGTGTTGTCTACAGCGAATAAGTTTTCGCTCCATATGTGTTGTCTGCAGCAAATCCATTTTCGCTGCCGAATTATATCGTTGGCAGAGAATTAGTTTTTGCTGGCGAATTGTATTGTCTGCAGCGAATCACTTTTCGCTGCCGAACTGTGTTGTCTGCAGCCAATCAGTTTTCTCTACTGAATTGAGTTGTCTGCTGCGAATCTGTTTTCACTACAAAAATATGGTGTTAGTAGCGAATCCATTTTGGCTGCTGAATTGTGTTATCACTAGAGAATCACTTTTCACTGCAGAATTCTGGTTTTAGTAGGGAATCAGATTTTGCTGTCGAATTGTGTTGTACGCAGCGAATCAGTTTTCGCTGCTAAATTCTGGTTTCAGGCATGAATCAGTTTTCGCTGCTGAATTGAATTGTCTACAAGGAATCAGCTTTCGTTGCCGAATTGCGTTGTCTGTAGCGAATCAGTTTTGGTTACCAAATTGTGTTGTCTGCAGGGAATCCGTTTTCGCTGTCGAATTATGTCGTCAGGAGAGAATTTGTTTTTGCTGCCGAATTGTGTTGTCTGTAGTGAATCACTTTTCGCTGCCAAATTGTGGTGTCTCCAGCGAAGCAGTTTCGCTCTCAATTGTGTTGTCTGCAGCGAATCCATTTTCGCTGCCCAATTATGTCGTTGCCAAAGAATTTGTTTTTGCTGCCGAACTGTGTTGTATGCAGCTAATCAATTTTCTCTATCGAATTAAGTTGTCTACCGTAAATCCATTTTCGCTGCTGAATTGTGTTGTCGAGAGCGAATTAGTTTTTGATGCCGAATTTTGGTGATAGTAGCGAATTAGATTCCTTTTCTGAATTTTTACGTCTGCAACGAATCAGTTTTCGCTGCCGAATTGTGTTGTCTCTAGCGAATCGTTTTTGCTTTCAATTGTGTGGTGGGCAGAGAATTTGTTTTCGCTGCTAAATTGTGTTGTTGGCAGAGAATCAGTTTTTGCTGCTGAATTGTATTGTTTACATCAAATCAATTTTCATTGCCGAACTGTATTGTCTGCACCCAATCGGTTTTCTCTTCCGAATTGAGTTGTCTAACACGAATCTGTTTTTGCTGCCAAATTGTGTTGTCAACAACGAATCAGTTTTTGATGCCAAATTTTGGTGACAACAGCTAATTAGTTTCTTCTTCTGAATTTTTGTGTCTACATCGAATCATTTTCGCTATCAAACTGTGTTGTCTACAGCGAATCAGTTTTCATTGTCGAAATATGGTGTCGGTAGTGAATCCGTTTTGGCTACTGAATTGTGTTGTCACTAGAGAATCACTTTTCGCTGCCAAATTATGGTTTCCGCAGGGAATCAATTTTTGCTGCCGAATTGTGTTGTACACAGAGAATTAGTTTTCGTTACTAAATTCTGGTTTCAGGCACAAATCATTTTTTGCTGCCGAATTGAATTGTAAGCAAGGAATCAGCTTTCCCTGCCGAATTGTGTTTTCTGTAGCGAATCCATTTTTGCAGCAGAATTATGTCGTCGGGAGAGAATCAGTTTTTATTGCCAAATTGTTTTGTTTGTAGCGAATCAATTTTTGCTTTCGCTGTCGAATTGTGTTGTCTGCAGCGAATCAGTTTTTGTTGCCGAATTGTGTTGTCTCCAGCGAATCGGTTTCTCTCTTAATTGTGTTGTCTGCAGCGAATCTGTTTCGTTGTGGAATTATATCGTTGGCAGAGAATCAGTTTTTGTCGTTGAATTGTATTGTCTGCAGCGATTCACTTTTCGTAGTCGAACTGTGTTGTCTCCAGCAATCAATTTTCTCTGCCGAATTTAGTTGTCTACCACGAATCCATTTTCGCTGCCGGATTATGTTGTCAACAGCAAATCAGTTTTTTATGCCAAATTTGGTGACAACGGCGAATTAGTTTCCTCTTCTGAATTTTTGTGTCGGCAGCGAATCAGTTTTCGCTGCTGAATTGTGTTGTCTATAGCGAATCAATTTTCGCTGCCAAATTCTGGTGTCAGCAGCAAATCAGTTTTCACTGTTGAATTGTGTTGTTTACCGTGAAACAGTTTTTGCTGTCGAATTGTGTTGTCCGCAACAAATGAGTTTGCGATGTAGAATTGTGTTGTCTAAATTTGGTGACAGCAGCGAATTAGTTTCCTCTTCTGAATTTGTGTCTGTAGCGAATCCGTTTTTATACACCATCACTCCATCAACTGCATCGTGTGATTGGTGTCATGTCATATGCTCAGTAGTCTTTGGTGACATAAATAACCTCTACAGTCTAGGTGTGATTGAGAAGTATTTAAGTTTTTTTATGTGCTACAAGAGTCTTTTCCCTGCCAGTTTTGGGTTTATAATGGGAATGCTCACATGTTCTGCACTCGGTCAGCATGCAGAAGTTTTGACACATGTCAATTTTCTAGTATCCTAGACCGAGGGGTTTCATTATGGACTTAGCAGCATAGAAGTTCTCTTTCAGCATGTTCCCTTTAGATAGAATGTTTCTCGCCTATTCAACAATTATGTCATAACTGGCCTCACTCAACCCATAATCCGACTTGACGGTAAACACTTGTGCAACAACTAATAATTTACTGTGATTAATGTAGTCATCCCATAATGAATGGTCAGAATCTTTCAAAAGATCAAAAAACCTGGTCGTATCTATATTAGATTCTTCATCTACGATTGGACATTGACCGGCATGACCCTGATTCATTCTCATCGCATCTATAACCATAGTCCTATAAGGATTACTGTTGTCAATTTCAACTCCATACACGTAGCTAGCACTAGAAGTTGGCCCAACCATCCTTTTTGCCATGGTCTTGTGAGGAACAAATGGTTCTCCATGTGCATACCAACACAAGTATTCCTCTATGAACTCTTTGTGTAGAAGATGCATCATTACAACATCTGGATGAAGAAACTTTTTATTTTGACACCTCCTGTATGCACAACTAATACCGCCTCCATTAATATTTCTCGAAATAGATGTTACGTATTTAATAAAACCCTGAATCTCATTACAGTAATTCATTCTCCACAATCCTTGGGGTGAATCCTTATACATCAATGACTTATATTGGACCTATATGTATCAAATAATGATAACAACAATATGTATTAATTAACCATGTTAAGTAAATAATCAACCTACTTTCATACTTCTCTTAATTCATTATTAATTATTTACGTACATATAAATTTGTACACATTAATTTACAAAAATTACAACTCGACAATAAAATTGAAAAAATATAAAATGGACTTGTTAAACAAGCCACTATTTATATCACAACACACATAAGTAGGTAATTCGACATAAGTTTCAACAATTTACAAACAAATGTAATTTTAGAAAATCTAAAACAAACCATAATATGTATAAAATCATGTATCCATGCAGCAAGTTTAGTAGAGGAAAAAAATAAAACAAGTAAACTCCCAAACAAAATACATATACTACAAAAATATAAAATAAAAAAATTAACATTTCAAAATTGTGTTTAAAATTTTAAAATGATAGATTTACTTACTTAAAATGGAAAAATCACAATAAAATTGTTGTTGTGACTGGACAAATCGAGGAAGGATGAGTTGTATTGAGATAGGGGGTGATGTAGGGGGGAGAGGGGGGGCTGTTAGTTGCAGATTTGGGGGGGTTGTTTAGTTGCAGAGGGGAAGAATGAGAAATGGGGGAGGAGAGGGTCGATCAGGTCATATATTAACTATAACCGATGAAATTATCGACAAAATGTTTCTGTCTATCAATCCCTCGACAAATTTGTTGGTATAAGTGACACGTCACTATACAGCTTTTTCTGTTTGAATCCAATTGTAATTACTTTGGTAAAAGTGTCAATAAAAAATTACACTTCATCGTGCTTTTTGGTTTTTTTTAAATCCTTTTATTCCGATTAGGATCCCCTCGGTATTTACCGACATAAATTTTTCATCGGTAAATACCGAAAGAAACGGCGATATGAACAATTCAATCGGTAAATACCATGCCAAAATACCGACAGAATATTTCTGTCACTGAGTTCTTTTGTATTCGTAGATTTTCTGGTAGGATTCATTATTGGTTTGACTTAACCTTTCAGTGACCGATTTCTCCATGTAATTAATATCATTTCATCAATAATATTCTGATTTAACATTTAAGTACAGAGTATGTTTATCATGTTAAATCATATTTGTTCTTACATATGAATCTTATAATTATAACAACTTTATAATTTCCTTTGCAAAGCATTTTTGTCTCATGGACTTTATTATTACTCTAGATTTATAAATCAAATATTAGATTCATTAATCTAATATTATATGAATATTAAAGATAAATTAAGCTTTTATTAATAATAAATATGTATTTACATAAATTTAATAATGTCACATGTAACCAATCGATTGGTTACTAGACATATTAAACTAGTAGATAACTCAGCATCTCTAGTCTCAGCCAAGCACTGAGCCTAGGCATATATAGGTTTGACGAGTTGTCTGATCCACTATCCTTGGGCTCAACCAAGTGTTAAGCCTAGACATATATAGGTTTAGCGAGTTGCCTAACCCACCATCCCTGATGAGTCAGAGATATCTTACTTATACTTTAGCCGTTTCCCTTTTAAAAAAAAGAGACAAGCCACATGAGCTATAAAAGAGACTATGAAAATCAAATTGCCTTTCAATTGGTTTTGATTTTTGGAGATCAAATTCATCACAATTGAAACTAACTAACCAACTGCTTACCTGACGCACATTCAATATGATCTTACAAGCCATGTTCAACATTCCTCACTCATGTACCTATAACTCGAATCAATATAACAATGAAAAACCAATAGATTTTGCAATTGACAATGCACCAAAACTCCCCCGACTTACTCACATACATCGTATGTTTAACTAACTCTTATCAGCAATATTAGAACTCACACATGGTCTATAAGTATTGATATTTATCCTATCAAATCCTCTAAAACTACCACCAAATTGAACCCTATTTTTTATTTTACCAATTCTTATGTCCCTCCCAAAGTTATTTATCCTAGCAAAATTGACTCGGGTGAATTCAAAATAATATTTTTTCAAGATTTTTTTTAAAAGATTAAAATAATATTATTTAAATATTTTTCTTAAAAAAATCAAATCAAATTTTAACCAGATTGCAAGTTGACTTACTAAATTGATTAAGTCACACAAATAAACCTTCATTCCATTTATTTTAAAATCTAATATGATTTAAGCATCGACGGGACCCATCATCTACTTATAAATATGAACATAACAAAAGTTGTAGTATTCATCCAATCCATTTGAGTTTGATGGAGAGACTGATATTAACCTATTTTAATATTCTTAGATCAAAATATCTTAGTTTTAGTTGTATAATTTTGAAAATTTCCTATGCTTTCATTAATAGGAAATGAAAGTGGATGGAAACCATCTTCAAATAATTAATTTCAAAAATTATTTTCTCTCGATATTTCCTCTGGAAAACCTTCTCCAACATGTGAAGATATCCTATAGAAATTCTTAAAAATTGAAAATTGCACTTCACCGTTAGATTTGGCTTGCCATTCAACTATTGTGGGGGTCATATTGAAGTTTTTTTGAAACTACAGATTTGACATTGAGAAATTTAACCTATAAGAGCCACTTTACACTAGTGAGCTGTTTTGCAGGATATGGACCGTATATATATACACGAATTAAAATTGATACAAGGTTCAATTTGACCCAAAAACAATATAGATATTAATATGATAAAGTATTAAAACTTAAGGGACCATATTTGATTTTCACAATCATACAATAGTTATAGAATTGGGATTGGCTCAATAGGCACTGACCCGACCAGTTCAAGTTGAGAAGAATAAAAGGAAAAAAAAAACTAAATTGTCAACTTGTAAATTTTTTTTTTAAAAAAAAAAACTTATTTTTAATAGAAATAATATTATTTTGATTTTAAAAAAGTCGAGAGATTAATTCTGGTTAATCATCTCTTAACCTGAGACTCGGGCTTCGTCTCGAGTTGACCCTTGAGTAACTATGCATCGTACAAAAAAGCCAAAGCTAGCATCACGTTCTCTGCCCTGTCTCCCTTTGACGGCTCTAATAAAAAAGCTCCGTCTCAGCTTCGCGCTTTTTTCTTTTTTCGTTTTTTTTTTTTTTTGTAAAACCCTAATTTCCACTCACTCACTGAATCACTGTACCTTACTCACCTCCTCTCCTCAATTTGAATTAAACAAAACCAAAAAAAAAAAAAAACGACGTCTCCGAGTTTTGAGAGGTTTCAGCAATGGAGATTCAAAAACAAAGCAAACAGCAACAAGAGTTTGCTTTAGCATCAATGACTGAGCTCGCTTCTTCTTCTTCTTCTTCGTCGTCGTTTTGTTCAGATTCTCAATCTGTACCGGTAACTGCTAGGTTTAGCGCTGACAATGGAGATGTGGAGCTTCGATTTAACCGAGAGTCTGAACCAGCTGATTCTATCAGTGTTGATGTCAAAACTGCTCGGGTCAGTGATTATTATTTTCTTTTTTTTAATTTGATTTTTTTTTGTTTGGTTACCGAGAAAGCATGCGAGATGGTAATGTAAGATACGGAATGTGTGGTTGATAATATTTTTAATTAGGTTTAGAAATTGGAATGTATAAAGATATGCATTTTGTGTTTCGGGGTTTAATTGCTGGTTTTGTTTTATTTTTTGGCAATTGAATCGATCAATGACAGTATTGTTTATTTTTTATTTTCTTAAGTACGGCAATGTTGTTGACATTTTGTAGAAATCGTAAAGGAATGTATTAATTGATGAGCTAAGTATGCGGAATTAGTGTTAATTTTTGGTTATTTTGTAAAAATTGGGGAATTATTTTGATTAGATCATCATATATGAGTAATGAAGATGATTTATTTTTTATTTTTTATTTTTGTTTTGTTTTGTTTTGTTCAGTTATTCAAGCTAGGGGCTTTACAATCAGTTTGCATAACCAAAGCGTCAGTTGCTGACATGGGCAAGGAGGTAGGGAGTTTTATTTTTATTCAGATTATGTAGTTCTTTTTTCTTTCCATCCTACTGCATGCAGTGAAAAGGGACCCGTTCGGGGTTTTATATTAAGAAACATTTTTTACATTCCTATCTTATTTCACTTGCTGAGATAGTGGGGTTACTTGGAATTCCTCTTACGTGGTTTTACATGAGGCATGAGATATGCAAATTGCAATATGGCAATTCTCACATGCGAAGAGTTATTTTCCTACGCATTTGACTGTTGATTGGTATTGCATGATTGATGAAGCTTTTATGTTCATAATGTTAACAGTTTTACTTTTTACCAGAAATTTTCAACAGGAGTCACTGTCCAATTTAGAAATGAGGAGGAGAGCAGGGCCTTCCATTGTGCATTTGAACAATGGAAGAAGGAAGTCACTGTTCAAGGTGCTGTTTTGGAAATTTTGTCATTGTTTATTATAGATAGTTATCTGTTATAATACGGAGATACCCCTTTGTCACCTTTCCTGATTTTTTCTCTAGAAGTTCATGTCTTTTGACTGCGTTGCTTCAATAGTGGTTTCTAGAAGTTTGCCCATAAATGCATATGTAATCATAGAAGTTGGAACCCCAAGATGAATTAAAATAATTCATGTCGCATTAGCCATACACGTACAACTATATCCATATGAGGAAGAACTTAACTTTTGTTGAATGTGAAAATCTTGAAATACTTAGTCTTTTGGAAAACCTTGCCTTTAAAAATGGAAAAGTAAAATCCTTTTTTCCACTTTATGTCTAGATTAGGACTTGTATTTGACTTTCCTTCATCTAGCTTTTTGAAAGTTTTCTTCAAGAAAAAATTAACAGACAAAGAACTCTTTGTTAACTGCTCTTATGTTTTGTGAAGTTGTCAAAACAGGTTTCGTAATCCATAAGTACCCGCAATTTGCTCCTGATATTTACATATTTCCTTTTCCAGGAACGTTGCTAACTGATGGAGCAGTCACAGCTTGTAAAAGCAAGTTTGATGATAAAATAGAACCATCATCTGCCAAAATGTATTTCCATTACTATGGGCAATTGCTACATCAGCAAAACATGCTACAAGATTATGTGAGGACAGGTTAATCACTAACCATTATGTCACTCCTTTTGATCTTATCATAGATGTTTGCTTTCAATTTCTTAAGCTTTACAAAGCCTATCAAATCACAATGTTCTCTAGTTTGCTGCATGTGCTCAAAATGTCAAGTAAATCTATAATGGACACGTGATTTGAGTCAGATGGTGAGTGACAATATAAGCAAAAAATTTATGTTCCAGGAACCTATTATGCTGCAGTCATCGAGAATCGTGCAGATTTTTTTGGTCGTGTGGTGGTTGATGTTGGTGCTGGTAGTGGTATTTTGTCATTTTTTGCTGCTCAGGTAAATTTGTATTTTGACTAGTTGAATTTATCATGCAATGTGTAAGAATCTTGCTGTACTTCTGTAAGCTGATCCTGGGTTCCTTTGCTCCAATCAGGCTGGTGCAAAGCATGTCTATGCTGTGGAAGCATCTGAAATGGCAGAGTATGCCCGGAAACTAATTGCTGGAAACCCATCGCTTGGGGAAAAGATAACAGTGAGACTTTGCTATTTCATGTACTTTTTTTTTTTTTTTTTTTAAATTCCATTGTTTATCTCATTTTGAATAAGTCAATATGTCATGTGAATGTAGGTAATAAAGGGTAAAATTGAGGAAGTTGAATTGCCAGAGAAAGCAGATATTCTGATCTCTGAACCAATGGGTAAACTTATAAATCATCTTTACTATGCCATCCCATTGGATGATGAAATTTTCTAATAATGTCGGACAGCTTTTTGTCATCAATAGATTTTCCCTTGCTATTTATTTTAACTCCGGAATGCCCCTTCTCCTGCTGGCATGGAGGATGAGTTTTTTTACCATAAGATTAAAAAGTATCCGGGGTTGAATGAATTGACAGATAATATCCCGTGTTATTATGGATAGCAAGTTCAGATTTTTATTTTTCGTGACTTTTTATGGGACTTGTCTTGTAGGTACCTTGTTAGTCAATGAAAGAATGTTGGAGTCCTATGTGATTGCAAGAGATAGGTTTCTTGTTCCAAATGGAAAAATGTTTCCTACAGTTGGAAGGTAAATGGTGACTCTTCAATGCTCCTTTTCTACTTGATTTCTTAGATCTTAAATGTATTTCTGCATAAGCATATATGACACCTACATGAGCATGGTAGTTGTGATCCTACTGCAAAGTTTGATTGTTTTCATTCAATTGCTAGATAACTTCCTATTGGGAAGTAACCTCATGATTATGGTGGTATGTATCTTCATCTAGATCCTGCTTGTTTCACGTAAAATATGTAGGTGTAGTCAATTTTTTCATGCTTTCTCCTGATGGTTTCTCATGTCCCTCTTACTCAATTTCCTCATGTGATGGATAAATTGCGTTCCCATTTCTCATTTATTTAAGTTATCGCACCATCTAGTCAGCTCTTTTGACCCTTTCTTCCCCTTATACTTCGTTTCTTGTAAAGCCTTTGGCAATGTTGGGATCTTTCTTTCTTATTGGAGACAGACTTGTAATGTATGCTTGTTGATAGCACCAACATTCCGTGACATTATTGTTTCTGAAAAAAAATATAAATCTGTGCATAACTGCATGCGTTTTGTTTATTTTCTTGAGCAGTTTACTGTTGATGGTCAATGCATAATTTTGTATCTTTACGCATGTATTCTCTTGTGCTCCAGAATCCAGTGCTTGTAATCCCAAATTTAATTTGTCTGCTATTTTAGGTTTTATTTAGTGAAAATTACTTGCTTTTGCAGGATACACATGGCACCTTTTAGTGATGAATATTTATTTGTTGAAATTGCGAATAAGGTATGAACCCGGATCAATTATGCTGAGGTCATTTTATCAATAACGTGAGGCAGCCTGTGCACCTCTTTCTAGCTGGGTGACAATCTTAAAGTCATGACTGATTGGTGGATTTTTTAATTTTAATATGCCTAATGTTGCAATTGTAGTCAAGTTTTCCCATTAATATCACGAGTTCTCTTGTTTATACTGTTTCCTATTCTTACCATTAGCATGTGTTGAAACAAATTGTAATTTCTTACCTGTTATTGGTTTTGTCAATGTAGGCCCTCTTTTGGCAGCAACAAGGCTATTACGGAGTTGATCTGACACCCTTGCATGCATCTGCATTCGGGGGATACTTTTCTCAGGTCTCATTTACTTTCACGTTTCTGGTGTAGATTGAATCATTAAGTTGCATATTGGTTGACTTGCTTAGACATGCTCTCATCCTATTTTTTAAACCAACATGTTCATGTCTTCTGTGGAGAAAATACCTTTTAAGTTGTTACTTCTGATTTTGCAATATGATCACAATCACTTGTGATCTTTTTTTCTGATTATCTGATGGATCCGTTCTGCTTACATGCAGCCTGTTGTGGATGCCTTTGATCCTAGATTATTGGTGGCTCCTGCAATTAGTCATGTTTTAGACTTTACTGAAATAAAGGTATAGCCTTACCCTTCTTGCTTGTGCAGTTGCACTTGTTGCTAGTTTTTTTTTTTTTTTTATAATGCCTCATCATGAAGGAAAGTGACTGTTTTTATTGTACTCATTTCCCTCAGATACAATTCCTCAGGTTTAGTTGACATATAGTTTGAACAGTTTCTGCTGCACAGCAACCTCCTGTCTATGCATTCTATAAAGTTATTGCTATAGGCTTTGTATTCCACCTTAGGGTGCGCTGTTGAGACTGTACACCTGAAAGAAGTTTTACTTCGAAAGCTTTTAGATCTTCACTCTTGCTTTATGAGTGACTCTTGTCCCTTTCTCCAAGGTGAAGTTACTGCCCTGGCGACATCACTTGGTTCAACTCATCAAAACTTTTCTATTTTCTTCCTGCAGGAAGAGGACTTGTATGAAATTGATATACCTTTAAAATTCATAGCCTCTGTAGGAACCAGAGTTCATGGGCTGGCTTGCTGGTTCGATGTGTTATTTAATGGGAGGAAAGTATTTGTCCTGATCTTTTTTACCTTAGGTTAAGTTTGCATTTTACATCTGCAGTAGGCCTGCTTTTTACATGTTCTTTATCCCATGCATTTATTGGCTTCATGTGGGAACTGTCTTGATCTGCAGTACTGTACAAAGGTGGCTTACAACTGCCCCTGGTGCGCCTACCACCCACTGGTACCAATTACGTTGTGTTCTGTCTCAGCCACTCTATGTGGTGGCAGGACAAGAAATTACTGGCCAGCTCCGGATGGTTGCCCACAATGCTCAGAGTTACACTGTATATTTAACTTTGTCAGGTGGTTTTTGTCCTCTCATGTTTTTCTTTCTGATCTGTTTTCTTCTTTTTCTAACAAGTTTTGATGAAATCAAATAGCTAAAATGTGGGGACCCGGTTCTGAGCAAGGAGGAATACTCCAGACATCATCTTGCAAACTCGACCTAAAAGAGCCATATTACAGAATGTCCCAACCACAAACTTATGCAATGGCACAAGATCAGCAACCACACCAGCCAATACACGCACAGGTAACGACTAATTATACCATCAGCTTTAATCTTTATGATCAATTGGTTAGGTGAAGAAAATCTGAACATTGATTTATCAATAATAAAAAACTTGATGCTCCAAATCCATGAATTTACACACCTTAGGTTACTATCTCTTATTTTCCAATGCTTGTATGCCTTTGTGAAGGTACCGGTATGTGAAAGGTGAACACCATAAGGCGTTTTCATTTCTATGTGAATTGTATATAATTTTAGCCTCCTTTTGGGGTGAAGTTTTGGGATTTAGGTTCGTAGTCCACTAAAGGGTATTCTATTTTGGCCTGCTATGAATCAAATGCCGTGTGTTGTATTATTTGACGTCATATGACTTGGTCCAATATAATACTTGAACAAATGACAATCCAGGTCTGACAGTTCCCAAACTAGGCCGTATGTAGCATTTTGGTATAATTTGATTGTTATGAGCCAATAAATATTCATTTGCAGCAAGTAGTAGGATAAGAATCAGAAGAGATGTTTATAAATTCTTGATATTTGGATAAAGAACAGCTTGCATTTTTAATTTTATTACCTGCCACAACTTGTCTTTTCACAGGATATACACATTCAGGCAGATGATTTAAAGGAGCCTGAGTTGATACAACCGCCGCCTCAGAATTTGGATGCCCAGGTCCAATAAGCTAATGACGGACCCTTACAGGCGTGTGACAGTTTTTAACGTGGCATATGTTTGTAACATATAATTCCTTCACCTATGCAAGGGTTCTGCATTTTTTAATTGAACTCCTGTTCACCTGCCCCGTTTTCAGCTCCCTTGTAAATTAGAAAAAACTTGAGTTTGCCATTTATATTGTTTGAGGGTGTGGTTGTTGTTATTTTTTAAAGTGTTTTTTATTTGGAAATGTATTAAAATAATATTTTTTTTATTTTTTTAAAATTATTTTTGATATATCGTCTTAAAATGATTATAAAATATCAAAAAAAAATTAAGTATCATACTGCATACGATTGTGCAATGAAATCTACAATTGACTTTCGAACATGATCTGTAAAAACTGTGATTTCCGATCAGAATTTTAAAAAGCATTAGCCAGCTCAACTGCACTGAAAGATTATACAGGTCAGATGTTCTGTTCTAGATTCACTGCGACTGGATTTATGCAGTCAAGCTTCTCTTAATTTATAGTCTCAGCTGACTGTTGCCACAGCAGGTTCTGGTTGAGCAGCCACTACTTTATAGCAGCGATCACAAAGTGTTGGATGCTCCGCAAAAGAACCAACTTGTGGTGTGTAATTCCAGCATCTTTCACATTTAACGCCTCGTGCAAGTGACACACCAATCCAAACTCTATCGCTTCCTTGAACAAGATACTCACCAGTGTATGGAATAGTCTCAATAATCTCATCCTCCACATGCTTCAGCATCTCCACCTGCACATTTCCATATAAATGACTGAGGGGAAGAATAGTTTGAGCATCGGAAAGTTTAAGCAAAGGAAAATAGAAAAAAGTGACTAGAGAAATCGTTCTGAACTTGCAGAAACTAATTGACTTGATAAAAAGAAAAAAAGGAAATCAAATAATCAATCTAGATAATAGTCTGACAACCCAAGTTCCTGTATCAGGCAGTGAGGAAGAATAACGGTTTGTAGTGGCCACCAAACCCAAACTTTCACCTTCTAAGAGAACCGTAACTCACTTTTACCACTCGAGTGAGGAAGGTTGTGTCAGATAGTGAATTAAAAATTAGGTTTGGTGGTCTCTACGTGCAACTGTGGATTGACGAATTGAAATGCTTAGGTAACAGTGACAGTAAATTGAAAAGGAAGGCAATGAACATGCCTAAGATGTAATGAATATGCGATATGTAGAGTGTACGTGGTATTGTAGTAGTTGTTGTAGTTATAGTTTAAAAAAGTTGTTTTATAAAAAGTATTTTTAGTTGAGATTGATTTGATATTTATGTATGTTTGATTAAAACTGTGGTTGAAATTAAAGTTGAATAAAAAGTAGTTTAATGTGTTTGGTTAATAATGTTTTTGA
Organism: Populus simonii; assembly: GCA_007827005.2. Lineage (NCBI taxonomy): Eukaryota > Viridiplantae > Streptophyta > Magnoliopsida > Malpighiales > Salicaceae > Populus > Populus simonii. Next base: position 2,584,611 of record CM017471.2, on the reverse strand, counting down.
AATTGAGGTTACAAAATAATTTTAAAAAATATATATTAATAATGATGGTTTTTAATTTAAATATTATAGATTTAATTATTGTTATTATATCATGAAATAAATAATACTTTATATAAAATATTTTTTATTGTTCCATTAAACTATCTAGAATTCCATCATGTATGAAATACATCCAACAAGGACTACAGTTTTTTTTGGTTTCTTAAGCGCGTAACAACATCAGGTAAAATATAATCAGAAACAAAATTAGGATTGCGATCAAATTCTGCAAATACTACGTCATCAAGCGATCTCTGTCTAATTTATGTAGTGTCATTGAATAATTTAAACACTAGTTTTTCAAATAAAACTCAATTAAAAAATAAAAAAAAAATTAATTTTTTTAACTGTTTATATAAACAGTGCACGTGAACAGTGCAGAGTGAATTAAGTCAGTCAGCACTGTTCACTTTTGTGTGCAGAGTGAATTGTCCCTAAACAACATAATTTTCCTCTTGTTACTCTCTCTCTTTCCTCTTCTCCTTTTGGGTTTGCCCAAACTGAACCCATCACCACCAGCAACAATCCCTGCATTCCCTGAACAATCCAACCTTGCTGGTTGCCTATTAGACCTTCCTAGTGAGCTCTTTCATGGCATTAATTCAGCCTGTGACAGTGGCTCCTATGCAACTGAGCACCTTCATAGGACTCGTTATTGTCCTGTTCTTGCAGCTTGGCTTTACTCTGCTCTAGTATCACGTTGTTTTAGGAAGCAGAAGAGAAGCAGGTCTCTCTCTCTAGTTTCTCCTATACTGCGAAGTCTGCACCTCCATGTTTCTCAAAAACCCCGACTTAATTATTGTTAATAGTTAGAAGCATAGCAGCAATTAGGAAAGAGCTTTTCTTTATTAGTCTGGCTTCTGAAGCAAAAACCCAGTACAATAACGCAAAGGTAAGCTTTGTTTCCCTTAGTTCATGATGCTTCCGGCTCATACTACAGCCATACTACTTCTAATTCTTTTCTTTATCATTAGTTAAGCTAATAATAACTGCAAGTGTATTTTTTTTTCTTCTGTTATAATTCCCTCTTCACCTCTCAACTGTTCACGTGAACAGTTGAGCAGCTGAATTAATTCACTCAGAAGCATGTAAATTCTGCTTTTGTTAAACCGTGGTCGCACCCGCAATTTAAGTGGGTCCCACCAAAACCAAACTCAATTTTTAACTTAACCAAACGTTAATATTTGCGGCTGAGTGTGAACCTCAGCCGCCACCCTCAGCCGCAACCTCAATGCCAAACGCCTTCGTAATCAGATAACTTGTAACCATAATGGAACATTCAAATGACAATAACTTGTTCGCTACACAAGAATCAGGAAGGGGAAGGGAGCATTATATTTTAGTGGTGGTAGCATTGGTGTTGATGGGTGGCTGAGGGGACAACAGTGGTGAGTGGGTGGTAGATGACAATGGTGATGATGATGGTGGACAATAATGCTAGTATGCTCAGGATGATGATGATAATGTGGCCACAGTAGCAGCAGGTGGGAGGCTAGGGAGTGCCAAGCCCTTTGCCCCTAAAAAATTTCTTCTGCTCCAGCACCATCATTGTCTGGTGGTGATGATGGAATTGATTCTAGTGGATAGTCACCGTCACAGCGTTAGGTGCGAAGGCGCGCCAATGAGTCGCTGCTAGGCAGTGGCAGGACACAGGTGTAGAGGCAGCATGCGTGGGCAGTGTAGATTTTGGCAGCGAGTATAACGGGTGCGTGCGAACAACGAGTTCATGCTTCGCACCACGTTGGACTTGATGATGAACTGTCTAAGGTTTCTTGGGTTGCACGTGAGGGCTGGCAGCATGGGAAATCAGTTTGGGCAATTTGGTTTGTTGGGTGGCAGACCAAGGAAGTTGCTTGTGGGCAGTTACGCAGTAGTTGGTTGTCTTTGGAATGTGTTGTCTAGAGTTAGTGGATCTGTCTAGGGGCAGTTTCATTTGTAACTTCCATTGCATGTTGATGTATTATATAGAGCCTAAAAGTGTGTAGCATACAGATCAGATTGCCCAAAGCACACACACATTGTTGTTGTGTATTCCTTTGTTGATGGATTAATAAAGGTTGGGTTGGTTCTCGTAAATTGCTTGTGTTGTTATTGTGATGTGTTTGATCAATTGCTTGTGTTCTTGGTTGCCGAAATTGATAAGATTTTATGGGGAAAACCTTTGGGTGTGCGAAACACTTAGACCTTAGGCAAACACGAGTGACTTGGGAGGAAGGCTGAGTCTAGTAACGGAACTAGACTACCGTGTTGGGATTACGATTGTGAAAATTTTTTTATCCCCGTGACAAGTGGTATCAGAGCTTTAGCTCGTTATGTTTGGGAAATTGTTGTTTAACGTTTAATGCCATCAGGCATGGAGGCGACTCGCGAGAGACTCACTCGTATCGAAAGAGTTTTGGGTCCCTTGGCTAAAAACAAAAATCAATTAGTGAATGACAGACTTGCATATGCTGTTGAGATAGCAGAGAGGGTTGCGGGGTAGTATGTGGATCTTGCGGCAGATGTAAGTCGCAAAATACAAGTTCTTGAGGGAGAGATTGCGGTGTTGAAAAGGGCAGTAGTGACTGTCCCCACGGGTGGTGGCACGTCCAAACCTAGAATACCAGAACCTAAGCCATTCAATGGCGCAAGAAGTTTCAAAGAGTTAAAAAACATTTGTGGGATATGGAGCAGTACTTTGAGGTGGCTAGGATTGGGGCTGACGAATAGGTAAACATCACGACGATGTATTTCTATGGTGATGCAAAGTTGTGGTGGAGGACTCGGATCAAGGATGATCTGAATGCGGGGCATCCCAAGATTGAGACTTGGGATCATTTGAAACAAGAGTTGAAAGAATAGTTCTTGCCGAACAACACGTATTGGTTAGCTAGGGAAGATTTGAAGAAATTAAAGCAAGACAAATTAGTGAGGGATTACGTCAAAGATTTCAATTTTTTTATCCTAGACATAGAGAACATGTCTGAGGAGGATAAGCAATTCAACTTCATGTCGGGTTTACAGCCTTAGGCACAAGCTGAGTTGCAAAGGCAGAATGTCAAAGACTTATCGTTTGCCATTGCTGCTGCAGATAGTTTGGTCGACTTCAAGACGGCGACGCAAGATGGTTCTATTATTGTCCCCTTGAAATTCAAAACTAGGGATAAGAGGGATGAAAAGAGGAAGAAAAAGAAGTTTGGTGTGGGAGGATACAAGCCTGTGATTGATAAGGGAAAGGGCAAACAGACTGATGTGCAACAGAGTAGAGACTCCAATAAGCCGAACGCAAGTTGTTTCATTTGCGGTGGACCACACTATGCGAGGGAATGCCCGAAAAGGAAAGGTTGAATGCAATTCTTGTGGATGATAGTGAACAAGAGGATACAGACACGCACATAAACTCGATGCATGTACTGAATTGCTTGGTTGCTAAGTTACAGGATTTGGTGGTCGAATCCAACCTTGTCGAAACTGACTTAGCATGGATTTATGTGTTACAATAGGGTAAGTCGGGTGCTATGGATACTCTAATGTATGTTAAAATTAGAGTCAATGATAGGGAGATAATTGTTATGTTGGATTCTGCTGCTACGAATACATTCGTTGCCAACAGGTTGGTGACATTGCTTGGGTTGCGCTTGAGTAACATCCAGACATTGATGAAGGCAGTGAATGCTAAAGCGCAACAAATACTAGGTATGGCCTATAGTGTGCCCGTGGTGCTGGATAAGTGTCAGGGAAAGCAAGACTTGTTGGTTGTGACATTTGACGACTTCGACGTCATTCTTGGCTTAGACTTTCTGAATAGAGCCAAGATTGCGTTAATGCCTCACTTAGATGGGATTCTACTTGCGAACGAGTTGTGCCCCTATTTTGTTCCTTATCATAAGGCAGTGGTGGCTGAAAGTTGAAAGGAGGGAAATGGCTTGGTTTCAGCCATCACATTCAGCAAGGCCTTGAAGAAGAATGGTGAAGTGTTGGCAGTAATCGTGATTGAGGAGTCAAAATAGGTTGGGTCAGTGCTTAATGTTATTACTGGGCTGTTGGAGGGGTATAGGGATGTGATGCCTCCAGAGTTGCAGAAATGTTTCCACTAAGACGGGTTGTTGATCATAAGATTGAACTTGTGCCTAGTGCGACACCATCGTCGCAACCTCCATATTGCATATCCCTAAGGGAATTGGGCGAGTTGAGAAAATAGTCGATGAAATTGATTGATGTAGGTTTTGTTCGACTATCGAAAGCTCCATATGGTGCCCCTATTTTGTTTCAGAAAAAGGTAGATGGTAGCTTGCGAATGTGTGTGGATTGTCGCTCAATGAACAAGGTAACGATAAAGAACAAATACCCTGTGCCGCTGATTCAAGACTTGCTTGGCAAATTGAGTGGAGCTTTTGTTTTCACAAAGCTAGATTTGAGATCCGGGTATTGGCAGGTTAGAGTTGCAGAGGGGGATGAGCACAAGATGACTTGCGTGACAAGGTATAGGTCATATGAGTTTATGGTTATGCCATTCAGTTTAACCAACGCTTCAGCTACTTTCTATAATTTGATGAATGATGTTCTTTATGAGTTCTTGGATGAGTTTGTGGTCGTCTATCTAGACGACATTGTTATTTTTAGGCAAAGTATGGATGATCATGTGGTGCACTTGGATAAGGTGTTGCGTAGGCTAAGGGAACACAAATTGTTTGTGAAGAAGGAAAAGTGTGAGTTTGCTTGTTCTGAGATCACGTTCTTAGGGCATTTGGTGAGTTTTGGGCAGGTTCGGATGGATCCGAAGAAGGTGCAGGCCATATGGGATTAGGCAGCCCTGTCGACGGTAACAGAGTTGAGGTCATTCTTGGGTTTGGTAAATTATTATCGTCAGTTCATAGAGGGTTACAGTAAGAAAGCAGCCCCTTTGTCTGATTTGTTGAAGAAAAATTGGCGTTGGGACTAGTCTAGCAAATGCCAACTCGCATTTGATAAGCTAAGGAGGGCTGCAACGCCTGCTCCGGTACTGAAATTGCCAAATTTTGAGAAATCTTTTAAGGTACACACCGATGCTTCAGACAAGGCAATAGGGAGTGTTCTTGTGCAGGAGGGTCATCTAGTGGCTTTTGAGAGTCGAAAGCTAAGTGAGGCAGAACAGAGGTATTCCACGCATGAGAAAAAAATGGCAGCCGTAATGCATTGTCTTGGCATGTGGAGGGTGTATCTATTGGGGCCAAAGTTTTTAGTTAAGACAGATAACTTGGCTAATACATTTTTCAAAACTCAGAAAAAATTATCGCAACGACAGGCTAGGTGACAGGAATTCTTGGCTGAATATGATTTTGCATAGGAACACAAGCCGGGCCAACACAATCAGGTTGCGGATGCTTTGAGCAGGCGTGATGTGCTTGTTGGTTTGATTGCTATGGATCATGTGGAATCCGATATGCTAGATCGGTTGAGGCAGACTGTCGTGGAAGATGCAACTTATGTCAAGTTAGTTGATCTCATACGAAATGGAACCGTGCGAAGGTATTGGCTAGATAATGGCCTTCTCCATGCAAAAGGGGGCTAAATTTATGTTCCATGTGGAAAGTTGAGGAAACACTTGTTGGCCGAAACGCATGACCCACAGTGGGCAGGTCATTCAGGATGAGAGTGTATGCTGGCTCTCTTGGCATAAACATATTACTGGCCAAAGATGGAGTTTGACGTGGAACTTTACATCAAAACTTGCTTGGTTTGTCAGCAGGACAAGGTGCTGAGGTAGAAGGAAGTAGGGTTATTGCAGCCTTTGCCGATGCCAGAAAGGTTTTGGATTTTAGTTTCGATGGACTTCGTAGTGGGGTTTCTGAAAGTTGATGGGATGGACACCGTTATGGTGATTGTTGACAGGTTTTTGAAGTATGTTGTTTTTGTGGCTACACCATCAGTATGCACGGCTGAAGTGGATGCTGGTTTGTTTTATAAACATATGGTGAAGTACTTTGGGGTTCCTTCAGATGTGGTTAGTGATCGCAATGTGCGATTCACTGGACGATTCTGGACAGTGTTGTTTGGGTTAATGGGAATAAGGTTGAAGTTTTCGACAGCCAATCATCTGCAAACAGATGGATAGACAGAGAGGATTAACGCATTGTTGGAAGAGTATCTTCGACACTATGTGACAGCGACGCAAAGAAACTGGCTTGAGTTGTTTGATAGTGCACAGTTTAGCTATAATCTCCACAAATCGTCAATGGCGGATTTGAGCCCATTTGAGTTAGTTTTGGTGATGCAGCCCACACTCTAGTGAAGATAGCAGTCCAAAAGATTGGGGGAAGAAGTCCAGCCATGTACAGGTTTGCGAGGGAGAGGCAGGAACTCTTCGAGCAAGCACAAGACAGTTTGCAAAGGCCAAGTAAGCGTATGGTAAAATATGTTAATCAGAAGCAGAGACCTTTGAAGTTTGATAATGGCGACAGGGTACTGTTGAAATTGACTCCGCAAATATGAAAAAAGATTGTTGGGAAAAATTAGCATCGTGGGTTAGTGCCAAGATATGATGGGTCGTTTTGAGGTGAAGGGGAAAGTGGGTGTTGTTGCGTATAAGCTGAAGCTACTAGAAATGTTAAAGCTTCATCCCACATTCCATGATAGTTATCTAAAGCCTTTTCACTAAGATCTTGAGGATTTGGAAAGGGGTAAATCACTAAGGGCTCTACCTACGATTCAGAAGCAATTTGAGCGGGGAATCGTGAAGATTTTGGACCATAGGAGACTTGGTCTATAAACCCACTATATATATATATATATATTTGAGATAAAAAAAAATGGTCTCGAGAATTGAGTAAATTAATTGATATGATTTGTACAAGTATGAAATATGAAAATTTGAATTTTTGATGAAAAATCACAAACCGGCTAATTTTACGTTATAGCACGTAACTTTCAATCTAGTCATCAGATTAAGTTGAAATTTTACATAGAGTCTTATAAAATATTATTTTAACTTAGGTTAAAGTTTCAGAATTTTTAGAGAATGATAAGATTTTTTTTCAGATAAAAGAAAAAATAGGACAAATAAGTATCTAGAAATTTCTTTAGGAATCAAATTGAAAATTTTCCCAAAACAACCATCTTTATAAGCTACCGGCAATGAAAAAAAAGGAAAAAAAAAGTAGTGTGCAGCCGGCTAAGAGAAGAAAATGTGAAAAGAGGGCTTTTGTCTTCTTTCATGGAAATTGCTTGAAAAAAAAAGTGTAAGTTAGAAAGAGTATTAAGTAATTAAAGAGAGAGTTTGATACATTAAGGAGCCTACAAGGGGTTTAAAGATTTTAAGTATGCTTTTAGAGAAGCAAAAATTGAGCTTAGAGGAAAGTGTGAAGGAGAACTTGATTCAACTTGTTTTGGCTTTTGATTCTTCATTCCTTAAGGGTAAGAAAACTCTCCATGATGATCCATTGTGTTGTTTTTCATGTTTGTTCTTGGACTTATTAGAATTGGTATTATGTGAAGGTGGGTTCTTGATGATATGGTGGTTTGAATGCATGAATTTATGTTGATTATATGTTTGTCGAGGGAATAAATGCTTGGGCTTGCATTAATTAGGTTAATTTGTAAAAAAAAAACTGAAGAAAAAAAAGAAGAGAAAAGAAGATAGAGAGGGATAAAGAGTGGTTTCCACATTGGATTTACTATTGATCCCTTATTATGTTATGAGTAAATATGATCTTATTATGTTGATTAGTGAAATTTTATACATTGATGCTTAGTTTTTATTATGTGATTATGGAACTTTTAGATAAATAGAAATGGGACTGTAATTTGTGAAGTTATGCTAGAGTATTGTATGTTTTCATGAAAAAATAAAATAAAATAAAATAAATAAATGGGTTAAAGTTAATTAAGTGAAAAGTTGAAGAATTATCATGTCACCATTTTTACTTGAATTTTCGGCAAGGGTAAAGAATTTTGAGGGGTGGGTTGAATTGATGTAATTGGAGATTTTTCATGACTTAAATGGATGAGTTGAATTTCGATGATGGATTAAAATTTAGAGTAGAAAGGAATTTATCCTCCTCTTATAAAGGTGATTTTGGCCATGGAAAAAGAAAATTTTGAAGCTTGAAAAAAATTTATGAATTGCATTTAAATAGTGAAAAAATAATACTAATAATAAAATGATGTGTTGATTATGCGTAAAGGAATTAAATTTCCTATAGTTATTGGGAAAGTTTTATAATAATATAAGATTGTTGTGATGTCGCAGTCGCACAAATTAATTACCCTAACTTGAAACTAAATACACAAGATAGTATAAAGCAAGTAAGGAGTCGATCCCATGAGAAAGGTTCAAGTCAGATTTTTATGCTAGATGATATGCAATTTTGGGGGGGGGGGGTTGGATGTTATCTAGGCTAAAGCAAAAAACTATTAAGCTAAATTACATAAAATCAAAAAATTCGCAAGAGAACAAACCTTGGTCACAAGTAAACGTCCATCTACAAAAATCAGAACTGATAATGAAAACGAGACATTAATTTATATTCTAAATATTTATCTCTTCTTAACATTGGTTAGTTAACGGATCTGTCATATAACTAACCCTAACTATCAAACAACCACTGTGTCTGCACTAGTAATTTAATTCAATGGCATCCTTAAGAACTAGATAAATTTATTAATCAAGAAAGCATAATTGTCTGTATTCTATGTTTGATTTGATTGAATGTTCTCCCTAAGATTAATAACATAGATCCGCCACAATTATTAAACTTAGTTGTTTTACAAGTTTATATACCACAACTCTGGTTTTAATATCAAACTTAGCAATAGATTATCTATAATAATAACTTAAAGTCTGCTCTAGCAATTAAAATAAACAATCATAGGAAAAATAAGCATAGAAGAACAAACATATTCATCATATAAACTAAAAAGAAAAGGTAAAATAGATCTCACAGTTCTTGAAATCTGAAGGTTTCCGTGTCCTTACAACCAAGAAAAAGAGTTTAGCCTTGCATGTTTGTTGAACAACTAATAAAAAATAAGAAGGAATGCATGGTTTTGGGTTTCTTAGAGGAAGCGGCGTTTTTCTCTTCTTGGCTGGCTCCCCCCATTCTCTTCCTCATTATTTTTATATTCTAGAAAACCCTAGTCTTTATTTTACAAAATAGTCCTTCCTTAAGTAGTCAGTTTACATTTAAATACTTTAATAACTATTTTCCTAAAAAAGAGAAATAACCTTGCATGAAATATTCAAGCTTTGACTTAGAGGAGCTATATTGCTGAAATAAAAACTTGGATGTCGGTTTAGATGCTTCGGAATGTAATTTGGACTCGTTTCTTCATGAAACATGTTTGCTGGCAGAATTCAGTTGTCATCTTTAAAAACTCATATCTCCCTTATATGACATTGTGTTTGGCTGAAATTTGGAACGTTGATAGGTCTTTGAGACAGGAATCCAAAAAAATTAAGTTTGTATCAATTGGACATCTGTAGCTTCAGATATGCAAGTCGGAATGGGGCAGATTGCGAGATTTAACTTTGAAGGCTGCGATTTCCATAATCTTTCTTATTTTATTTTCTTGCCTTAGATTTCTAGAAAGGTATGGATGTTAGCTTTTTAATGCCACTGAAATCACTTCATTTCAACCTCTAGAGCTCACGTTCTGCACAAAACATCGACCGAAGGTCAAATCTGTCAATTACCTCCAATTTACTTTTTTTTACATCTTTCATCCAAAAGTGCCTTCAAAACATAAAACATAGAATATCAAGGTATTTTATATAAAAAAACATAGGCAAAACACTATCAAATAATATAGTTACATCAAATACACTTGACTCTTGCTCGTCCTCGAGAAAGGATAAATAAAATCAAATTGAAAATAACTATGACCAATCTCTTAATCTCCCATATATATCCAAGAATATATGCATTATAAACAAGAATACAATCAAGAAGGATAAAGAGTATAAATTTTCCTGAATTTATTAACATGCAAACTTCAAAACTCAATTAATCGTCATGATTTAAATGAAATCTGTCATGCCAAAGTGATAAGTCTGCTTATTGATATACACTCCAACACTCGCGTGTTTAGGGCTTATGTGTTTAAATCTCTCAAATTCAATCAATGAATATGTTCTACCATAAGCTTGCTCTTCAATCTCATCTCCATTACTAACATATTACAAGCAATACATGAATCAAAATGTTTTATTTTCCGGTTGTAATGGGGCTACGGTTAAGGTGAGGTAAAAGAGAGTAAAAGAAAAGGTTTAAACCAAAGAAAGTAGAGCATTCTGAAAAATAATATTTAAAACAAGATATTCCATCAAAGTATATAAATTTTCCATCTTTAATCACCAATGCTTAATTTCTTTTGATTTCAAGCTCTCTCAACATAAAATCTTAAGAACATAAAAGAAAACTTTCTTTTTCTTTTCTTTTTTCTTTTTTTTCTTTTTCACCTTTGGCAACTTTGCCCATCTTTTCATCAAGCATCATTTCTTCTTTCTTTTCACATAATTTCCAACCATAATTCCATGAGATATCACAAGTATATGCTCTACTAATCCTTGGCCAGGGGAAAAGGAAAACATATAAAAAGTTAAGGCTTATACATGGATAGAGCAAAGAAAAGATAAATAAGCTCAAAAGGGGCTTACTAAGAATAATATGTTTTAAGTTGACTTTTTGGCTCAAATGGTTAAAATTCCTAATGCCTTTATCATCTTCATGTATATATGTAATGCGAATGTAATCTCAACAAGATATGAAGCAAGGTTTAGAGATACATATCATTGAAAGAATGCACAATCAAATAATATAATGTTAAAGGCTCAAAAGCTTGCATTAGTATAACACTATAAAGTCAACATGATATATTTTCAAAGTCAATCCCTAAACCAATTAAACACTAAAACTTGCATGCACACTTCTTCATTTGATTTATATCTTCATCTATCTCAATTAATTCTCATATATAATACTCACATTCTCATAAACCAATAGGAGTTCAAAAGATCAAACATAGAAATTTGTTTGTTTTTTTTTTTTTTTGAAACAACAAAGAAAACCAAAATAAGAAAACTAGCATTCTCCCAATATCCCTACACTTAAAGCATAACATTGTCCTCAATGTTGAGATAAAAGAAAATGAATATAACGGAATGATAAAAATAAAGTAAAATGCAAAAAATAAAAGATAAGGAAAAGAAAGCAAATCTGATTTTTTCTTTCTTTTTGCTGAGTTGCCTCGCAGTAAGTGCTTTTGTTTTATGTCATTGGCTCGACATGCTGCATGCTCATTCTTCATAGATTGGTTCAGCTAACTCCACAGAAGCGGTGAGTTTTGTCGTCCAACCAGGAAAAAGTTTCAAATGTGAATGATAAAGAAGAACTTTGTCTCCAACATGAAACTCTTTTCTTGTAATCATTCGGTCATGAAAACTCTTAGTTTTTTCTTTGTAAATCCTTGCATTCTCATAAGCATCATTCTGAATCTCTTCCAACATGATTCATGTCTTTTTGGGCATCAAAAGGATAAGCGTCACCCATTTACTATCAATGATAGGGTAAATGACTCCTGCATCATGGGGGACAGTTTGCAAAGCTTGCAAAGCCAATGTTGATTCATGCACGTTTTGGAGAATACATATATGCCTCTCCATCTCTTCTATCTTGGTAAAATCATAGCCATAGCTCAAAGCTACACTTAATTCATCCTTGCAATCAAAATCACAAACTTGATGCGCACAATTATCAACTTGGTCATAGCATGTGATAGAATAAACATTGCTATAAGGATATTTCATTGCATCATGAAAATTAAATTCAATTTTTTCATCTCCTACCTCCATAGACAAAGTATCCTTACCACAATCAATTTTTGTATTGGCAGTTTTCAAGAATGGTCTCCCAAACAATATAGGAGTGTTGTTTGATGAATCACAAGAATCATGTTCCATATCAAGAATATAAAAGTTGCATAACATGACCAAACTATCAATCTTGACTAGGACATCTTCTATCACACTAAGTGGGTAAACAAAACTACAATTTGCAAGTTATATTATAATGCTAGTTTTATTCAAAGGTTCTAATCATAAACATGTTTAGGCATAACACTAATGGATGCACCTAAATCGCATAAAGCCCCTTTAAAACTAGCATTATCAATAACACATGGGATAGTAAACGCACCTGGGTCTTTTTGCTTCAAAGGCATATTCTTTTGAACAACAGTAGATACAACTCACCCATACTTACCATTTCATGACCTTTCAGTTTGAAAGCTCTCTTGGTAATACACAACTCCTTCAAGAATTTGCATACTTGGGAATTTGCTTGATAGCATCAAGCAAAGGAATGTTGAGTTCCACTTTCTTGAAAACCTCTAAAATCTCTTTCTTTATCCTTTTTCTTAGACCTAGATAAACTCACAGGAAAGGATGAAATTGTTTTAAAGCTGCAATTCATTGAGTGAGGAGTTACCTTTGGAGTGTTTGTCGTTGTTTCAATTTGTGGAAGAGGAGGAGGGTGTTTCTTCTTTGTACTCAATTCAGTTTCTATCTCTTCTTCTTCCGTCATCTCAATTTGTTTCGACCTTTGCCTTTCAAGTTCTTTCCTATTTCGCAGCATGATCGCACTAACATTCTCTTTTGGATTTAATGTTTGGGAGGGCAATTTTCCATTCATTTGTGCTTCCAATTTCCCTACACTTAAAGCTATTTGCCCCATTGGCTTCTCTAAGTTGTGAATGCTTGACCTTGTTTCCTATTGAAAAGACATGACATTTTGCTGCAAGGTTACAGTGTTAGAGGCCAAAGTTTTTATCATCTCACGAAGATCATCACTGGTTGACGACCCCATAACATTGGAGTTTGTGAATGGAGGGGGTTGTCTTGCTTGATAATTTTGTTGGGGCTGAAATCCATGGGGATGGAACTGTCGGCCTTGATTGCCTTGTTGAGGCGGGTTCCCATAGCGTAAGTTGGGATGATCTCTCCATCCAGGATTGTACGTGTGGGAAAAAGGATCATATTTACACGGGGGTTGTCCATTGAATGCTCCATCAACTGCATTAGCTTATTAAATGTAATCTTCTTACATTATTGGGCACATATCTTAAACATGTCATTGTAAGGAGCATATGCTACAAACTTTCACCTGGTGTACATTTCCACAAGCCAAAGAATGCACAAGAGAAGTAAGATCATTAAATTTATTCTCAAGGTTAGAAATACTTACCTCATTTACTTGTTTGCTTAGGAAGTCTCCACGTGTGCCAAATTGTTTCGAGTTGGTTGCCATGTTTGAGATCAATTGGTGTGCAGCCTCGAGTGTCTTATCTATCAATGCCCCTCCACTTGCAGCATCAATGACACTACGGTCAGTAGGCATCAATCCTTTATCAAAATATTAAATGAGCAGCTAATCGGGTATTTGATGATAAGAGCATTGAATGCATAGTTGCTCACATATTTCTTTCCTTATGTTTGCAACTTGAGATGCTGGGAAATATTTTTCAAGGAAGATCTTCTTCATGGCATTCCAAGTTCCAATGGAACCTAGGAGAATAGAGAAAAACCACGCATTTGCTGCCCCTTTTAAAGAGAAAGGGAAAGCTTTCAACTTAACATGTTCTTCATCAACTCTGTTTGGTTTCATGCCAACGTAAACCATATGGAAATCTTTGAGATGAGTATGAGGATCTTCTCCTGCAAGATCATTGAATGTTGGTAGCAAATGTATAAAACTAGATTTAAGCTCAAAGTTTACATTATTGTCGATGTTTATGCACAATGGTTGATTTTCCACATTAAGAGCAGCAAGCTCCTTGAGTGTTTATTGTCGTGCAATAGCCATTATGTTGACGCGAGCTTCCTTTCGTAACCTGCATAAAGTGTTTTCTATTTCGAGATCCACTTGCACTTGACTATGGTTAGTAGAATAGGTTATGGGTATAAATTGTCAAGGAAACTTAAAAAAAACCAACCACACAAGAGATCGAAAACAATGCAAATTGTATGAAAATCCTACGCTATAAAACTAAAACTCCTAGAAAACAGCGGAATTTGGCCTCGATAGGGTGGGGCTAGTGGTATACCACTAGTCCTATTCAGAACGTCGTTTCACTTTAGGAAACAAAAGGCCGATACCTAATTCCACCAAAAAATCTGTTTTGAACAGTACCGCTGCCGTAAATGAACGGTACCGCAGCAAGCAAAAATTCTCTCTTTTTTTTTTTGAAAAATAAATAACAATCACAGCAAAAAAAAAATAGCACAAGAATCAACTAAAACTACTTCTCAGGCAACGACGCCAAAATTTGTTGTGATGTCGCAGTCGCACAAATTAATTACTCTAGCTTAAAACACAACACACAAGATAGTATAGAACAAGCAAGGGGTCGATCCCATGAAGAAGGTTCAAGTCGGATTTTTATGTTAGATGATATGCAATTTGGGTGGGGGGGTTGGACATTATCTAGGCTAAAGCAAAAGAAAACAGAAAACTATCAAACAAAATTAAATAAAATCAGAAAATTACTAAGAGAACAAACCTTGGTCACAAGTAAACGTCCACCTACAGAAATCAGAACTAATCATGGAAATGAGACATCAATTTATATTCTGAGTATTTATCTCTTTTTAACATTGGTTAGTTAACGGATCCGTCATATAACTAACCTTAACCATCAAATAACCATAGTGTCCGCACTAGTAATTTAATTCAATGGCAACCTTAAGAAATAGATAAATTTATTAATCAAGAAAACATAATTGTCTGCAGTCTATGTTTGATTTGATTGAATGTTTTCCCTAAGATTAATAACGTAGATCCGCCACAATTATTAAACTTAATTGCTTCACAAGTTCATATACCACAACTTCGGTTTTGATATCAAATTTAGCAATAGATTGTCTACAATAATAACTTAAAGTCCGCTCTAGCAATTAAAATAAACAATCATAGAAAAAATAAGCATAAAAGAACAAACATATTCATCATATAAATTGAAAAGAAAATGTAAAATAGATCTCACAGTTCTTGAAATCTGAAGGTTTTCGTGTCCTTGCAACCAAGAAAAAAAGTTTAGCCTTGTATGTTTGCTGAACAGCTAATCAAAAAGAAGGAGGAATGCATGATTTTGGGTTTCTTAGAAGAAGGGGGCGTTTTTCTCTTCTTGGCTACCCCCCCTCTCTTCCTTATTCTTTTTATATCCTAGGAAACCCTAGTCTCTATTTTACAAAATAGTCCTCCTTTAAGTAGACAGTTTACATTTAAATATTTCAATAACTATTTTCCTAAAAAAGAGAAATAATCTTGCATGAAATCTTCAAGCTTTGACTTAGAGGAGCTAGATTGCTGTGATTTCCATGCTCTTCCCTATTTTATTTTCTTGAATTAGATGTCTAGAAAGATATAGATGTTAGCTTTTTATTTTCACTGGAATCACTTCATTTCAACCTCTAGAGCTCATGCTCTACACAAAACATCGACTGAAAGTCAAATCTGCCAATTACCCAATTTACTCATTTTTGCATCTTTCATCCAAAAGTGCCTTCAAAACATAAAACAAAGAATATCAAGGCATTTTATATATAAAACACAGGCAAAACACTAGGTAAATGCGGGTGAAACTATCAAATAATATGGTTACATCAAAGATTCCCTTATAATTGTGATGAAATAAAAGTTTAGGTGGATGTAACATTGTAAGAATTATTTGTGGAATTATTAAAGAACATGAAAAAAAAATGGTAATAATTTCGGGTATTAAAATTGTATTGATAAAAAATTTTACTATTGAAGAAGTTTTAAGTAAATTATTGGATGATGAAGTATTGAAATCTTGTGATCTTTTAAATGAAATAGGAGAGGTTGAAGGCTCCAAACAACAACAAGGAGCTATTAGTCGAGCATTACTAGTAGATAGGTGTCCGACATCTTAAATTTTTGTAGAGAGATTAATTGAAAAACATGTGTTAATTTTAATTAGAAATTTTTTAATTTATGTTTTGATGTTAACGGATGAACTAGCGCGTGGTAATTGGACGGGTGAACTAGTGTCCGGTAATTGGGCGGATGAACTAGTGCCCCTAATGAGGTAGTAGCATCCCTGTGAAATGGCTAAGATTGGAATTAATTGGATGAATATAAAGGTGTAAGATATTAATGATTCGCAATAAAGTATATAGGAAAAATATTTTTATATGGGTGTAGTGAAATGATACATTACATTTATTAATAATTATGTTGATAAAATATTAATCTTATTTTCAGGACCCTCGCAGCAGTAGAATAGATCCTACTTGAATATATGACACTTTTTGTGTATTTATATTGATCAACATGTATTTTGAGATTAATGAATGATGTAAAAGAGGTTGAATGAACCTTTTTAATTGTAGAACAAAATTGTTATATGTATTTAATGTGAATGTCATACTTAAGAATATCTTTGTGTTATATAAGTTTTTGTATTTTATCATAGTTGCTTATAGGATTAGAAATGTTAGAATGATATAAAAGAAGAAGAAGAAGAAGATTTTACCCTAAATTTTTATATTTAACTAAGAAATTGTCCTGGATAAAATAGTGGGAGCGTTACATTCATAATCTAAGTTTTTATTCTTCTTCTTAGAATCAATTAATTTTGCAAGTTATGTAAACCTTATAATTATTTATATATTTTGTTTTTATTGATTGCATCTTTATTATCGGGCAATACATGTTTATTATTTTTGTGATATATTGATTGGGAATGAGGTTCAAGATTATGTCAGGAATGAAGATAATTATGAGGTTCAAGATTATTGGACCATAATTATGATATGAATTGTGTCAGGAATGAAGATGTCGATAACTTGGTATGGTCCCGTTACAGGGGAAACTCAGCCGAATTTTTAGTAAAAAAAAAATTGCATCGAATAAAAATTAACTCTTATAAATAAATATGTTGTTTTTTTTTGTCATGACATGATCAGCACAAGAAAAATCAATGTACTGAATTTCTTGTGAAATGGGCAGATGGTCAGGAGGTTTCGTGGGATAGAGACACTGACTTGTGGCAATTTGAAGATTTGGTGCAGGACAACTATCTTAGGACTGATCTGACGAGGGCGTCGGCTCCTTCTAGCAGGGGAGGTTTGTCACAACCTTAGGCGTAAGAGCGCGAAAACGAGTCGCTGCTAGGCAGTGGCAGAACGCAGGTGCAGAGGCAGCATGCGTGGGCAGTGCAGATTTCAGCATCGAGTATAAGGTGCGTGCGAACAGCAAGTTCATACTTCACACCACGCTGGACTGTCTAAGGTATCTTGGGTTGCACATGAGGGCTGGCAACATGGGAAATCAGTTTGGGTAGTTTGGTTTGTTGAGTGGCAGACCAAGGAAGTTGCTTATGGGCAGTTACTAAGCAGTTGGCTATCTTTGGAATGTGCTATCCAGAGTTAGTGGATCTGTCGAGGGGCAGTTTCATTTGTAACTTTCATTGTATGTTGATGTATTACATAAGGCCTAAACATGTGTAGCATACAGATCAGATTATGCATAGAACACACACATTGTTATTATATATTCCTTTGTTGATGGATTAATAAAGGTTGGGTTGGTTCCCGTAAATTGCTTGTGTTGTTATTATGTTGTGTTTCATCAATTTCTTGTGTTTTTGGTTGCTGAAATTGATAAAAGTTTGTGAGGGAAAACCTATGGGTGTGCGAAACACTTAGACCTTAAACAAACACGAGTGATTTGAGAGGAAGGTTGAGTCTAGTAACGGGACTAGACTATCGTGATGGGATTAAGATTGTTATGAAATTTTTATCCCCGTGGTAGTTGCCATGGTGCAAATAGTGGCATGCGGGGCAATTTTTCCAGGTATCTAATTTTGAACACCACTCAGGCAAGCAAAATGATCAAGTTATTTCCTCGTAACCACAAAATGATGCAAATTTTGGAGGAAAAAAATATTCAGCCAACATCTTCGAGTAGTACTTTTTCTTTTTAGTTTGAGATAAATTAGAAAATGGAAAACTTAAATTTGAAGATCATTTCAAAAGCATGAATTTGGACTCAACAGACCAAATACAGTTTTTATGTTATCATTACATGAAATGAGTGACTACCAAGGATTTTTCCCCAAAAGTCAATTTCTTCAATAGGAAAAGCAAGCCATGAAAACGTAAATCACTGAATTATTACCCAACATAAAGTCGATCTATGGCAACATCAAAATAGAAATTTGATGGATCGACAAAAGCAAACCGCTGACTGACCTGCAACAATAATTGCTCGTATAAGATACCACAAAGCAAGCAAAACAAATTCGTGCATCAGATAAACAAAGGGCAACAACTTAAAATGAATTGTGAAGCAATAAACAGACAAGCATACAATTTCATGCATAGACGAGGACCTACTTCCATATCTGATGCTAGAACCTAACTAAATTATTTGAGCTTCTATTCCTGAACTCCTTTTATTAGTTTCCGTTTCAAGGGGAAGCTCATCAGCAATATACTGTGCCCTAGAAGTCGGGTTTGGTCAAACTTTGTCCAAAGCATAGAGCACAATTACCCACTGTATCCTTCCAATTATGAGGATTATGAAAGTCTGTTCTCATATCTCCATTGGTTAGATTTTCCACTTAATTCACAGCAATAAGACAAACATGTCGAATGTTCAAGGCTTCCAGCAATAAATCATTTTCGAGAACGTTGTTCATGTGCATGCATGTGAGTTACTGTGTAGTTTTTTTTCTTTTGGTTATTGTTACTGCGTGCTTGTTACCTTGACAGCTACAGTGCAAAGACCAGTTCCACTTCCTTGTTGAGAATTAATGCAAAGGACTGTATCTATAGCATGGCAACAATGAAATAAAAGACTATTTACCTGAAATATCTTGAAAAATTGATAGTCATAACTCTCTCTAATGGTTTTTACAACATTTTCCAGCTGAAATAGCGTGTGCTTGTCAATCATGGGAAGATCATTGTACGAAATAGCATTATCAGCCTGCTAATGGCACAGTAATCAATAAAATGGGCAGAGGGGGCGGGGATTAAATGACAATGGCATAGCTATGCCAAATTAAAACTGCATAACTTTCTTTTGCATCCTAAAACTGCCTTCAAACTCAAGAGTTCCAATTATAGGAGGAAAGCTAAAATTACCTCCCAGTCATGCAGATTTCCCAAAAGGTATCTCAAAGTTCCTCGCAGTTTCCTATTTATGTCAGACATTTGCCAAAGGCCTTGAGGCCCAATCATGACATCACCTGTATAATCTACACTAGAAACCCAAAGTCGCAAGACATCAGCTCCATAGCCAGGTGCTTCCTGCCAAGAGAAGACACAAAATTAGTTGCAAATCATTTCAACGAGTAAACACTCACAGAAAGATGTCTTGAATCATTATGCACCATTACTAATCTTTGAGTTTCTTCCCCCTTCAATTATAGCATGTGGATCCACAACATTACCTAATGATTTGCTCATCTTATAACCTTTCTCATCGAATACAAATCCATTAGTAAGAACACTAAAATATGGAACCTTTCCTGTGGAAAGATAAGTAACAGGATGGATCACTGATTTAGATATAAAACAAATGAAATTCACTTGATAACAAACAGGTTTATCGACATATCAGAAACCAAAATAAAGGTTGCAAAGATTCATTTTCAAGACAGAAAATCAATCTCTTCAGAAAAAAAGGCACCATCATAGCATTTTGCAACTCCAATTATATCAGCTGCTCGTTACCTTTTGTAGCAATGCTAGTTATCAAGGAGCTCTGGAACAATCCACGATGTTGATCAGTACCTTCAAGATACAAGTCTGCAGGAAATCTAGGGTCATCTCTTTTTCCCAACACAGCAGCCCATGAAGAACCTGAAATAGCAGCAAGCAACAAAATGACATTTAAGAACCCTAACATGGAAAATAGGTGTGGCTAGGCAAAGTATGGACATATCAAATCACAATAGAAAACCATATACACTATAAGCAGGATCCTGCACAAGGATTGATAAATGATGCCGCTACAAACTAGAGCAACAGAGAAGAAAAACTTGTGGAGAAAAGCCATGAAACATAAGCCAAATATGTTACACAACTAGAGTGCAACAGAGAAAGGACAAGTGTTCAAAAATCAAGTAACTGAGCCCAAGTGTGTGTCATTTATAACCTTGCAGACTTCACTATGATAAGAAGTCATTGAAAGTACAACACTTGCCCACCCTCGTATCTCTTTTAATGGAAGTTAATGATGAAATGGTCTCAGCTTAACAGAATCTCTGTGATGGGTAAATCCCCATAAAAAAATGGACTACTTCCATGTAGTTTGTAATTGAACCTAACTATTAAGATTTTCTCTCGAATAAATCCTGATAATTTAATAAAAAAACAGTTTCTGATTTATTAAGTATTCTATTATATGCTTTCTAGAAACATTTTCAAATCATCTTGTTAAACAATAATATAAATCATATCTTAAAACTTTACCTAACAATTTAAGCTATTGGGTTGAGATGATTTTTTAACATGGTATCAGAGCCTTAATGACCAAACGATCACGAGTTTGAATTTCACCATCCTCATTTATTTGATAAAAATTAAGTACAAGGTAGTGTAAACCTGTACAAGTTTCAAGCTCAAAGGGTTTTCACTTGAGGGGGTGTGTTAGAGAATAATATAATCATATCTTGAAATCTCACCTAACAACTTAAACTATTGAATTAAAATAATTCTTTGACACATCTAGCATAAACAAGATACCATTTTCTACAAGTTACAACTTGAGTGCTTGCCAACAATTGACCATTGAATGGGGCAGTCCTCCATTATAACGCATATAATATACCATGTGAAGAAGCAGCCACTAAAATATTCAAACAGCAATAAGAAGTAACATGAAACTGCTATAGAAACAGTGAAACATAATCTTGACATTGTCAAATGATAAATTTACGATAACACAGTATTCTTTTGAGTGTGTTATGGTAAACAAGGTCTGCAATCTACAAAGAATAATATTTAATTATGAAGTCTTGTAATACCTGAATTGAACTAGACATCCATTGTGTCCATCCCTTTTTCATACTCTGATGCTTGATCACGATATTTTTCTGGGAGCAAATCCTCCACTTTCATATACCACCATATGTCACTATCCTTTTGTACTATTATAGCTGTAAATGGTGATCAGAAAAATAAAGCCAAGTTCAGGAACTGAGCTGCAAGGAAATCTATAACAAATCAAAAAGTAGGTTAAGTCTGTGCATAATAAACACTACAAAAGAAATAGAAAGAAAATAAAAATGGAACTAATTGGAGGGAGAAAAAAATTATGGATGCAGAAATATCATTATCATAAAATTTTTATTTACATTATCTACTTCAAACTGTCGATTGAATATAATGAAAAAAGGGAGAAAGTCTCTGTTGTTTCCAGAAGACTCTTACATTTGATATGGTCAATAGTCTCTTCATTCATAAGTGGTTCCTTAGTCTTCAAATGGTAAAAGACTGGAATGGGGACACCCCATGTCCTTTGTCTTGATATGCACCAGTAAGAGCAACTTGAAGTTGTGGAAATCTCCCTCAACATTAATTAGGAAAATCTGGTATTAGCTAAACCAGATCTCATAGGTTATTCCTTTCTAGTTTAATGTAGGATCATTTCCTATCTAGTAAATATTTTCTATTTTTATAGACTATAGGGTTAGCACTCTTCTCCTATATATATTGTATTATACTATAATGAGAATATAGAAAAACTTCTCTCAAACTTCTTCATAGTATCAGAGCATCTAGGTCCTAAACCCTAAAAACTACTACTTCAATCCACAACCAAACACATCATGGTCGCAGCAAGACAAAGCTCTATCTCTAAAGTAACCTTACCCCCAGAAACAACATCAACTGAGAATAATCATGGGGGTACGGAAGGCATATCACATCCTATCATTGGTCACAAACTCAACAGGCATAACTATCTTCAATGGTCATCATCAGTCATTATGTTTATTTGTGGGAAGGGCAGAAACGACTACCTCACATGAGAAGTCACCATACTAAAAAAGAATGATTCCAAGTTTCGAACATGCACTACAAGTTAGGCGCGAAGAAAGCAGAAAGAAAGTAATGATGGGATCTCACCATTTAGCCTTTACATTGGAAGGATCTGCCCTTGCTACTTGAGGATATCCAAACAACAATCATGATAGTCGACAGAAAAGGGGGAGACCCTAGTGTGATTACTGCAACAAGCCAGGACATGTCAAAGAAACCTATTGAAAGATTCATGGCAAACCTGCTGATTAGAAGCCATCAAGGTTAACAAATGACAAAGACAGACATGTCAACAATATTACCTCAGATGACAACTGAGATAAGAACACCAACCTTTTACCTGAAACAAGTCCCTTCACCAAGGAAAACTTGATATATTACAAAAATTGTTCAATCAGAGTTCATTATCTCAATCAAGTACGCCAGCCTCTAGATCTGGATTGTTAGCTTAGAAAGGTAAATTTTCAAAAGCCCTTACTGTTAGTAAGAGACACTCAAGTCTATAGATCATAGACTCCAGAGCATCAAACCATATAACAGGAGATGCAACCCTTACTAATGAATACAATCAGTGCAATAAGACTTTTATAATCCGTATAGCTTATGGATCTTCATCCCAAGTGAAAGGAATGGGCCTAAGCAAAATTTCAAGAGACATGATCCTAAATTACATTCTTCATGTTCCTAAACTGGACTGCAACCTCATCTCAATTAGTAAATTGACTCGTGATCTAAATTGTGTTGCTAAATTCTTTCCTAACTTGTGTATATTTCAGGATTTGTATGTGGGGAAAAAGATTGGTAGTGCTAAGATGTGTTCAGGGCTCTATCTCCTTAATGGATTTACTCCTTAAAAAGGACAAAGTCAGAATAGAATCCTTGCACCTCATAAGGGTCGATCGGTTTTAAATTTCTATGTCAATAAGGATAGTGATGTTATGTTATGGCACTATCATCTTGGTCATCCAAACTTCATGTACCTGGAGAAATTAGTTCCTTCTTTATTTACCAATAAAAATTCAGAGTCTTTAAAATGTGATGTTAATTTTCCAAGCATATTCGTAGTAGCTATCCCACTATCTCATATAAATCATCACATCCTTTTGTCATAATCCATAGTGATTTATGGGGTCCCTCGTCAATAAAAAAATATAATCGGAACTCGTTGGTTTGTATCCTGTTGATGACCACACCAGATGGACATGGCTATTCCTTATGAACGAAAAATTTAAAGTGAGCCAAATCTTTCAAAACTTCCACTCCATGATACAAACACAATTCCACACTAATATCCAAATCTTAAAAACTAAAAATGCCAAAGAATATTTCAATTCTGAACTCAATACTTATTATCTAAATCAAGGCATTCTCCACATTAGCTCTTGTGTTGACACTCCACAACAAAATGGAGTGGCAGAAAGGAAAAATAAACACCTCATGTCATTTCAACAAGCATCGAGTCATTTCTATAATCAAAACACTTTTAATCTTTCAAGATTGATTAGCTTTAATTTTAAATGTTAGAGTTTGATCAAAAAAATTTGTCAAAATACCCATTGAAATAAACATCTCATGCTTTCAGAACAACAAAAAGACAATGAAAAGACATGTTTCGTTAAAGGATGAGATGTGATCCCAAAACAAAAATGTAGAATGACAAAACTTCATAACAAAATAATTGACAAATCAACACGCTTCTTGGATCTGGCAATATCTGTGTTTTGCCAAACATTTTCGATCATTTGTCGTTTTGAGGATGTTCTGGTGACAATATGGTTGATGACATCATCTTTATTCATTATTCATTATTCATTATTCATTATTCATCTTCTTTCATAGTCCAGTGCAATAGACCTCAAATGGAGGAGCCTATGTTTCAACATAGGAGCATGCATGATAAATATATGAACAAGTTTTTTATATGATGAACTGGCCCTTCAAGGAGTGACATATGGTCATGACTCTTGTATGATGAAACAATAATTTTTATTTTTACTCAAACTCTACAACAGAAATTTTTGAAGTGATGGCCATTATGTCACCCATAAGTCCTGAATTCAAGATGCTTCAAGAAAGGCTTACTCAGATGTAAAACAATGTGTATGAAGCATAGATCCTAAAGGTAGGTTTTAATCTTTTTACGTGAAACAAGGTAGGTTTACCACTTGATCTCTATTAAAAGGGTCTCTCGTTGTCCCAATGATCACCCTCTGAAGGCAGTATGGGGGCTTAGAAGGTAATGGAATGGCACGTGTACCAATCATTACCAGTCTAAGCACTCAGTGAAGAGTTGAGGTTTATACAAACTTAAACCTTGACTAAAAGTCGTAAGGTAAGCTGTTAGTCCCTCATCTAACCTGAAGTTTATATGTATGCATTTGAAAATTAAATCATGTGATGCATGAAGCAATTCTATGCAATGCATGGATAAAACAAAAATAAAATAAGATAAAATCCAAAAACTTAAACACATAAAAAACACCAAGCTTAATCCAATAATGTTGAAATAGTACCTTCCCCCCAGTGGAGTCGTCATTCTGTCGCACGTGCCCGCGCGGCGTCGATGGTGATTTTCGTTCGTTGTTTTGTTTGTTTGGAGTCACCAACTGGTATTTGGTTCAGGGCCACTAGAAAACCCGAGTATACTGGTCTTTGTCAGAGATTCAAAGAGTAAGAGACTGAATGTGGCTAGGGAGGGTATTAGCACCCCTAGCGCACCCTACCTGAGATAAGCTGCTTTGTCGTTTGATGTGATTTGAAAATTTAAAATATTAGCCAAATTCTTCAAGCTTTAATAAACTAGTTATTAAATCTCAAAATATATGCAGAAACATGTTCTTATATTTTCACGAGAAATACAACATGATTTTATTTGTACTTAATATATTTGACCGTGTGCAAATTAAAACATTTAATTCTTTTTTTTATCTTTTTGATTTTTTTAACATTTACAAAACATACATAAAAAATACAAAAACACACACATCACTTTTTACTATGCTCAACTCCCACATCATTTTTACATGTTACAAAATAACGAAAATTCAAAATAAATCAAATACAATTCAAAAATTACAAAATAAACCCCAAAAATCTAGGAACTGTCAGAAAGCCTTCTGGGATCTGTCGAAATAGTGGCGGCGCGTGGGTTCATGCGTCGCTTCTAGAGAATCCAAGCAACAGGGGATCTGTAACAGTTTCTTCCCTTCCTTGTCGATAGTGAAGATCATTGTCACCTGCAACAAGAGAAAAACGCAACACGTAGTCGAGTAAATTTTTCTTTCTTTTTTAGATCTGCTTCTCCCCCGTTACAGATCCATGTTTTCTGTTCTAATTTGTTGTTCTTTCCTTCTTTTTCAGGTGTCAGATCTGGCGATTAGGCGGCGACGGTGCTGGATTTGGGCTGTTGCTTTGGTCGCTGCTATTGGAGGTCGAATGAAGGGGAGATCTGGTTAGGTTTAGCAGAGATGGGGGTAGTTGGAGACGATGTCTGTGGGGCTGGTCTCCGGTGAGGACAGCACTGATGTGGCTGACAGTGAAGGGGATTGGTGGACGGGGAACGACTCTGTCCATTCTCTGGTCGGGGGAGATGAGGTTGTTATGTGGGGGAAGACCGGCCCGGGTTCAGTGAGAGGGAAGGTTTAATGAGGCCAAGAGACGGGGGCTGTGAGAGGAGAAGGGAGTATGTGGTGGTTGTCTGTTGATGACCAAGAGAGGGAGCAACTAGGAAAGGAGGATGCTCTCAGTCAATTGAGACAGGGGAAGAGAGATTGAGTTGTGGTGGAGAGAATAGTGAGGGGCTCTTTTGGTCGAGAGGGGAGGCTCCAGGTGCAGGGGAAGAAGGCCAAAAATCCAAAAAGAAGGGGGTGGCGACTCCTCTTGAAGTGATGAAGAAAAGATTAGGTTTTTAGGGTTTTCTTTTTTTCTCCCCAAAATTTTTCTCCGCCTTCAATTTTTTCTCCCCCCAGATTTCAACATTTTCCACTATATTTATAGATAAAATGTTGTTAGGTTTTCAAACCTGTCCCTCAACTTTTTTTTGTATTTTGAATTTATTTTGAAAACAGACAATATCAATGTCGACTCGACAAAAAAATCAGTGATTGTAAAAATAACACGTTAAAAGTTGAACGCGTTCAAAATACGTTTGAAAATTTAAATTCTTTTGAAATAACATTGAAAATGCTAAAAACGATGCAAATATATGAAGAATGCATTTTTTGGGTTTTCGTTGTTTTTTTTTGTTTTTTTCGAAAACATGGGGTCAAAAATTGGGTAGCAACAATGATAACCATCTACAACACGATTATTCTCATCCTTCAAAGTCAAGTATATTTCTTCAAATTCTGGGCAAGATTCATACTCTTCTTTGAGTCTCTCAAATCCTGTAGCTTCAACACTCATTAGGGATAACAACGTTACCCAGCGACTCAAGGCATTTGCAGCTTTATTTTTCATTTCATATTAATGTTTCAAAACAATGAATATA
The DNA here is from genome assembly GCA_007827005.2 of Populus simonii. NCBI lineage: Eukaryota > Viridiplantae > Streptophyta > Magnoliopsida > Malpighiales > Salicaceae > Populus > Populus simonii. The sequence goes on along the minus strand of CM017471.2, from coordinate 2,558,059 downwards.
CTTGAAGATATTCAACCCAATGACCATGCCTGTAATTAAGCTTCTTTTAGGAGTTGAGATAGCGTAGGGTCTGATGGTCGGAGTAAAGAACAAACTCATATGGTAGCAAGTAATGGTGCCAATAGCACAGGGCATAAACCACCATATAAATTTGTTATCATAGGTTTGTACTTTTGTTTTGCCTCGTTAAGTTTCTCATTAAAGTAGGCTACAAGGTGACGTTCCTAACTAAGTACTCCACCTATACCAACTCTCGAGGCATCACATTGTACTTCAAACACCTTAGTAAAGTCAGGTAGCTGCATTTACTGGGGCCTCCATCATCTTCTTCTTAACCTCCTTAAATGTCTTATTAGTTTTTTTACTTCACTGAAACTCACCTTGTTTCAAACAATCTATAATAGGCGACATGATTGTATTAAATCCCTTAATGAAACAACGATAGAAAGTCACAAGCCCATGAAAACTATAAACCTCATGAATAATCTTAGGCTTAGGCCAATCTATTATCACTTGGACTTTCTAGGGGTCCATAAAGACTCCCTTACATGACACTATAAACCCTAAAAAAAACCACTTGATATGTAAAGAAGGAACACTTTATGACATTGGCAAACAAACTTGCCTTTCTTATGGTGGTATAAACTTGAATAAAGTGATCTAAATGCTCTTTTTTGGTTTTGCTATAAATAAGGATATCATCAAAGTACATCACCAAGAACTTTTCCATAAATGGCCTAAGCACCTGTGTCATTACTTTTATAAAAGTGCTTGGTGTAGTGGACAGGCCAAAAGGCATGACTAGCCACTCATATAAACCATCATTAGTCTTAAACGTTGTTTTTCATTCATCTCTTGGACGGATCCTAATCTGATGATACTCACTCTTCAAGTCAATCTTATAGAAGATCTTGGCTCATGCCATCATATCTAGCATGCCATCTAATCGAGTCATTGAAAAACGATACTTGATTGTATCCTATTGATGGCTCGGCTATCTACACACATTCTCCATGATTCGTCTTTCTTAGGTGTTAATAGTGCAAGTATTGCATAGGGGCTCAAATTTTCTCGTATAAATTTCTTTTGTAACAATTCACATATTTGCCTTTACAATTTAGCATGTTCACTCAGGTTCATCCTATAATAAGGCAAGTTTGGTAATGTGGTACCGCGGACAAAATCTATGGCGTGTTGAACATCACGCATAGGGGGTAAAGCATTAAATAGTTCAAAGGAAAAAACATCTAGAAATTCTTTCAACACTTTCCCTACCTCTCAAGTGACTCTTTTAAAAAAAATTTACAACCTCCTTAGCCACTAAGACAAACACAACAGACTTCTCACGAACCTCCTTATCAAACTCCCTAGGACTTATTATATTAAGCCCTCTTTTAATGGGGACACCAAACGAATGTCGCAAATTACACGAGTATATTGACAGAGACGACGTAGGGTGGCTCAGCCTATCACTCTTTAGTTGGGAGACTGAGCCCATTTGGGCCTATTTCATTATTTATTTTATTTGAAATTATTTATGTTAAATAGTTTGAATTGATGTGTTGAGCTCAATAGTGAGATGTTTTAGGGTTTTGCTACTTATATGTTTTTCTTTCATTTTATGAGACAGTTTTGATGATTAATTAAAAATATTGTAAAGTTATATTTCAAATCCCTATTCTTCTTTTTCTTTGTTTTCAATTCTTAGATTCTTTTTCTAAAAGTTTATTTCTTTTATACTTTAATTCTTTTTGTTCATTGTTACGCATCAAATTTGGTATCAGGGTTAGGGTTTTAATTGTTCTTATAATTAAACGATCTATATGCTTATGCTTGATCAAATTCATTGCTATTCATCACCCTAGATGCAGTGGAATTTTTAGTATGATCTGGAAAAAAAAAAGTGTCCTATTCTGATTTCGGGCAAAAAAAAACATTGATCATCATCAAAACTACAATCTGGAAATTTCCAATGGCGGCGCCTCAACCAAATTCATCTTCTTCATTAACAATAGTAGATCTATCATCCAGCCACCATTTCGCACCAGCAATCTCCCACAGCAGATCCGTTAGTGACAACAACCACAACCAGTCGTCTACCGCGTCCGAGCTCAGTGGCAGTAGAGTGACACCGTAGAAAACAACAGAAGATCTTTGTCTTCAGCAACAAACAAAATAACACAACAACCACCTTCAGTGCTCGCAATAGTCTTCGTCTTCAACAGCCACGCCTCCTTCTACAGCCGCCAGCAAGAACAAGAAAAACTCGGCAACCTCGAAAACTCAGCAACCACAGAAGACGCTCGAGGCAAAATTAATTAACCTTGCCACGTCATCTGCCATCTCAACACTCTGGAGCCACATCAGCCACGTCACTGAGTCGCCACGTAAGCAGACTCTGCCATGTCATTTCCCTACCACGTTAGCTTCAACATCATCCTTCACTGCCACGTCATTTGGTCAGAAATTCTTTTAACAGTTGAATATCATTATTCATGGTATATTTATGCACTTGTAAATCAAGATTTAGCATTAATATTATTCTTTATGCTTGCCCATAAATAAATCAATAAACAAATAAAATACATAGTCTACCTTGCAAAGTGAATTACCTTAATTTTGGGCTTGTTTATTGGCATTGAATACCCGGTCCTCTTAATTAATTGCAGAGCTTGGTTAAATTTATGGAAAAATTGAAACATTGTGTTTGGATTACCTGTGTGCATTTAGAGGACTTACGTTGCTTGCTTACGAATTTTCTTAGTTTAATTTGTCATTGCTTAGTCTCCAAGATAAATAAAATAATTAAATATTAGTTGTAATTTTATTTTGCGTTTCGCTTGCAAGTGTTGTTTGTGATCTCAGTCACAATCTTAGGATTAGTTTTGCATGCATTTACGTAGTGGTCGTCTAGTACACAATCCAGAAGTCATAGCTACCATGGACCCGAACTCTAGTAAATGCTCTTAGAGATATTCAAGAGCAATTACAACTTATGTAAACAGAAATGAACATGTCCAATCAAATGAACAACATTTCTGAAAGGGTGGAATCCATACAAACTTTACAATTAAGGCAGTCTAATGAAAGTGAACATTCTAATAGCATCCATAGGAATCCTCAAAGACTAGTTCCTCGTAGGAACCACTAACATAACCACCACTAGGGTTACAATGACTTTGACAACCCTAATGATAGTGAGCATTCCAACAATTACCGTCAAAGACCAGTTTATCCTAGGAACTATCAATATAACCGCAATCAAGGTCATCACGACTACGATGACCTTGATAAGCGAGTCATGAGGTATATCAAAATGGAAGCCCCAACGTTTAAGGGTCAACTTGACTCGTGGATCTTTGATAGATGGATCTGTGATATGGATCAATTCTTTAGCTGGTATAATTTATATAAGAATAGGAAGGTAAGATTTGCAACGATGAAACTTAATGAGACCGCTCAGCTCTATTGAAAAAGTGTAAAAGAGTCTTTGGTTAGGAGAGGTCAGCCCCCTATTACTGATTGGGTTGAAATGAAAACTAAATTACAAGAAAAGTACTTACCTCGTTCTTATAGATAAAATCTCTTAGACCAGTGGAATAACTTGAGGCAAGGAGGTAAGTCTGCCAATGAATATGTGGCACAATTTGATGAGTATAGGACGAGATGTGCAGTTAGGGAGGATGAGGTGGTAACCTTAAGTAGATTTCGAAAAGGCTTAAATGATGACCTTAGGAGAGAGGTTGTGCTTAGAGGTGTGTCCACCCTTGATGAAGCTTATACCCTAGTACAAAATAATGAATTGGTCACAAAAAGCTAGTGCACGAGATGTCAAGACACTCGTAGTACCCCTTTTAGGTCCCAACCTAGCAATAATAACTCTATATTTAGTGCCCCACCCCGTAAACCCAATCATTTAATTTCCCAGATACCTAGAGAAGACAAGGGTAAGGGTATTTTCCATGAAGCACCTAAGATAACCTCAAGGAATCAATGTTTTTAAGTGTCAGGATTTTGGTCATGTTTCCTCTAGTAGCCCTAATAAGGCTCTGTTCATCAGGGGGCAAGAGGATATGGGTGAAGAAGACAATCGTGATAATAAGGTATATGAATCCAATCCCGATGATTTTCAGGACCTAAATGATGAGGACTTTGATCCATGGTAGCTATGACTTCTAAATTGTATACTAGATGACCACTACCCAATTGCATGCAAAACTAATTGTAAGACTCTGACTGTGACTGAGATCACAAACAACACTTGCAAGCAAAACATAAAATAAAATTATAGCTAATATTTAATTATTTTATTTATCCTAAAGACTAAGCAATAACGAATTAAACCAAGAAAATTCACAAGCAAGCAATGTAAGTCCTCTAAATGCACACAGGTAATCCAAACACAATGTTTTAATTTTCCACAAATTAAACCAAGCTCCACAATTAATTAAGAGGATCGAATATTCAATGCCAATAAACAAGTCCAAAGTTTAGGTAATTCAATTTGCAAGGCGAACTATGTATTTTATTTGTTTATTTATTTATGGGCAAGCACAAGGAATAATATTAATATTAAATCTTAGTTAACAAGTGCAAAAATATACCAGGAATAATGATATTCAACAATTAAAAGAATTTCTACCAGATGACATAGTAGCTGACATGGCAGTGAAGGATGATGTGGCAGCTAACATGGCAGGGAAGATGACGTGGTGGAGTCTGCTTGCGTGGTGGCATGGTTGATTATGGCTGGTGTGGCACCTATGTGTTGAAATGGCAATTGACATGGCAGGGTTAATTAATTTTGCCTCAAGAGTCCCTGTAGCCGAGTCTTCTGTGGCAGATGATTATGGTTTCTTTGTAGCTGTTGCAGGCGGCGACTGTGGAAAGAGGCATGGCTGCTAAAGACAAAGAACTATTGTGAGCACTAAAGATGGTGGTTGCCGCTGGTCTGTGTTACCGTTCTGTATGTTGCTGAAGAAGAAGATCTTATGTTGTCTCATACGGTGTCGATCTACTCATAGTTAGCTCAGACGCGGCAGATGGCTGGTCGTGGCAGAGGCTATGGTGGCGTGGTCTGAGGTTGTTGTCATTAACAGATTTGTTGCTGCTGGTGTGGACAATCTGCTATAAAGGCGTTGTGGAAGTTCACTGGTGCAAAATGATGGCTGGACGACAGATCTGACATTATTGATGAAGAAGATGAACAATTTTTCTTTTTCAGATCAAACTAGAAATTCCATCGGATATAAGGTTATGAATATTAATGAATAAACATATAAATCGTTTAATTGTAAGAACAATTAAAACTCATGTTCTGATACTATATTTGATGTGCAACAATGATAAAAAGAATTAAAGCAGAAAAAATATAAGCTTTCAAAGAAAAAAACTAAGCAAAAGAAAGAAGAATGGAGATTGGAAATATGCAACCCTAAAATATTTATAATTAATCATCAAAAGTGTCTCATAAAATAAAAAAGAAACATATAAATAACATAACCTTAAAACATTTCACTAATAGACTCAACCCATCAATTAAAACTATTTAACATAAATAACTCAAATAAATAAAATAAACAATGAATTAGACCCAAATAAGCTCAGTCTCTCAATCAAAGAGTAACAAGTTGGGTCATCCTACGGCATCCCCGTCTATATACTCGTATGCGGTGTGGGTCTGGTGTCCCCACCAATAGGTTTACACCGCCCATCATACCTTTAAATCATGAAAAAATCGTTTCGAAAGCAGAGTATGTAAAGAAATCCCAGGCTGTGCAAAAAAATAATTGCTAAATAATGGTTTGCATTCCATCAAGTAGAAAAATTTGAAGACACTATTTCTCAGTGCTAACCAGAAGAAGGATTGTGCATGCAAGAAAAAGAAAAATTGATCAAACATATTTGGATACAATTTATTGTACCAATATACTTACAATCCATCAGTTGGACACATTGGAAGTATTATTAGTTCTATATATTCAGAATGCATGACCACATTTTCTTTAAGGAAGAAATCCATAAAACCAAGAAAAGAATATACCTCCAACTCGGCCTCTGCATGCCTCCAACTCGGCTGATCTATCAGAAAAAATAAGATGAAACACTTTATTATAAAGTTAACCATAACAAAAACCTACCAGAAAATTATGTGTGGATAGTAAGGAAAAGACTATAATTCCTTCCATGACAATAAGAATTGATCCATTGTATTTCACGTGATTTGAAAGTAATTAAAATTTATAACATTGCAGTTGTCCATGCATCTGAAAATCACCGAACAAGCTTCATATTCTGAATCTAGAGTTAGATCCTTATCCCATTCTGCCCACACCCCAAACCGCTGCAAGCATCAACTTGAAATAAATAAAACAATATAACAACGGGGGGAAAAGATAGCAAATAAGTATACCAACTTAAAATGTCACCGTGCCAACTCTTGAATGATGTCAATACTTAACAAATTAAGGGCATGCAGATAAATAGACTGCAGCCTTAAATGATGCCATCTGTGTTTTGACAGTAGCTTTAGCAAATTTGGCCGCCTTTGCTCTTACAGATCCTTGCTTCCTGATCCATTGACTGCAGAACTGTGTGATTCATAATGACAATTAACTTGCAGTTTTTTACCTCAACTCTTCTAAGGCACTTATAAACCTTTGTTTTTTATCCAAAGAACTGATTTGGCAACAAGGGCATTCCAAAAAATGATTGTTCCTCATTTTAAAGTAATCAAAATCATCGAACAAAACAGGATGCCATGCCATGATTGATATGATTGATGTTATTAAAAGACAAAATACAGCATCTAGCAAAAACCTATATAGTTCAATCATCAGCAGCAGTATAAATTTTTAATACAACTTTCAAATTTCATTGTTATAACAAGCTCTAGCACCTTAAATTGTACTATAGAAATCAACACATCATGGTAAGATTTTGTTGGCTGCAGGAAAATTGATATTTAAGATAACAACAGAAAAAAATAGCAATGCTTGCCTTTCAACTCAATAGGCAAGCCATGACAATCCCAACCAGGCACGTAATGAACTTTGTAATTTTGAATAATCTGAAAAAATCAAGGAAAGAAATTAGAATGATCATTTTACTCCATATCAAATCGGAAGTGGAAGTTAAATTATTCCCTAACTAAATTACAGGCCCAAAACCCTTGCATACACCATGATACAGTATCGATGCTGATGGCCAGCATTCTCAAGTTATTCATGTACTACATGGTCAATATTTGTACATATAAAAATGACATCAATGTATAGTCACGAGAATCATGACAAAAATACAGTCATTGAGCAGGAAATGCTGGATGGTCTATCAGATTTGCACTCCTTTTTCTACTGTTTGATCCATCTCAGCAAGGGCATTGCAAGGCCCATAGATTTAGGTAATCTTATAAGTTTTTTTACAAGTTATACGTACATTGACACATTTCCAAATTGAAATTTATAGATTTACATAATAAATCATTTTTTGATGGTCAGTTTCTTTCATATTAATTATAATTATATAGTAGGTGGTCTATTGATAAGAACTTAGAACCGCTTTTCCTGTGATCTCAAGTTCGAGTCTTGTGGTTGCTAATATGATAGCCACTGAAAGCTTACATGGTCATTAATTTCAGGGCCTATGGAATTAGTTAAGGTGCACATAAATTAACCCGGTCACCTACGTTAATAAAAAAAATTATAATTAAATCATAAAGAAACTAAGGGTAAAACCTAAATTTACAAGGGAGGAAGGGAACACACCTTATAACGGTTAATTATATACTTCAAGATCTTATTCAGGGCATGACCCCTGTGTAAATCAGCATTGGCATATGGCGGTACATCATGAAGAACAAAATTTTCCTGACAAAGTAAGCTAAGTTTTTTTCATACCAGATATGAAAACACACAGATAAAGACAGCAACAAAAACCCCCCACCCCGTCATTTTTATCAACTCTCTTGAACACTTTATTATCCTCCCATAATTTCGGAATCTCAGGCTCCCTCACCAAAGCATTCGCTCTCATCCCAAACGTTGTCTTTGGTAAATCAACCGTATGCTTGTACCTTAAAGGAATCATGGGTAGGAGGTGCGGTAGCTTTTTCAAAACTCGGTCAGATTTGCATGGGTTGATCTATGTCATATCAGGGTTAAAGAAAAAAAAAACTTAATTAATCCTATCAGGATTTGAATTGCCAAAATCTAGCAATTAACTTGTTGATTTTTTTAAAATAATTGGTCAAAATAATATTATTTTAATTTTTAAAAAATAAAAAATAGGAGGTTGACCAAGGTTCAACGTCTGATCCGTGACCCCACTATATCCTAGGTCGGGTTATAAATCCATGATTGCTAATTAATATCTTGGAAATAGTTATTAAACCCGATTTAATAAGTTGATATGGTTACTTACTAATTCAAAACCTAACTCATGCTAAGTTTGCTTTTGAGCAGTTTAGAAAGTTGATTCGACCAAATTTTATGACTTGATAGATTAACTAATAAACCAATTGATCCATTTAAATTTAGGTGAAATTTTATCAAATCAACACTAAGGATTTGTTTTAAATTTTTATCATTGTTTTGGAATAGCTAGATTCGAGTTAATCTACCAACATATAAATTGACTCATTTAACCCGTGATCCAATATAGATCCAATAACTACTAACCTAAGTATTAGTTTCAAGTTTAAGAAAATAAATCTCTTTAATAAGCAATTAGGTTAACTTAGTTTATTTGGCTAAAGTTAAAATGTACTAAAAGAAATTCATCATTGATTTACAACAAAACAAAATCACATAAGAAAATGCTATGGCCTGTGGATTTTTGTTAATGTTCTACTTTATAATAATTAATTTTTTCAACAAAATAATAATAATTTTTTTGCCCAGCTTTCGTTTAGAACTGAAATCATAAATAGCCTTGTATTGAATTTGAAAATTAAGATTTTTTAGTTAATTATGAAAATCATTATAGCAAATTTAAAACAAAGAAAGTGAATTTTTCTTTCCTTTTTACCTTCAAAAATTTTGGTATTAAACATAATTCTAAAACCTGATATAGCCTAGTATATCATCAACCCCTTCACCCTCGATCTAGACCAGGTTGAGTTAATGAAAAAAAAGACAGGTTCTTTCTACAATATAATGTTGTTTAGAGTTTTTTTTTATCCAAACTATGTTAACTTTGACTAACTTGCAATCTAAGTTGGGTCTGAGACCATGTCTAACCTTAGGCTGGGTTATATGATTATGGTATGAAAGCTTTGTCTTAATATTTTGGTAGTAATGAGTACTTATGTCTTAATTGCACCCTAAAGTTTGGTTTAATATAAATTAGTCGTCTTAATGTTATTGTAGTTTCATTTTAATTATATTTGACTAAAATATTTTATGGTTAATCATATAATTCTAGAAAGTTTCTATGCTTCTGAAAGCTTATAGAAATGCACCTTTTAATATAATTTATTGTAATTTCTCTTATTCCCTCTCTCTTTTTCCTTACAAAACCTTCTAAAAAATGTGAAAATATCCTATAAATTCTTAAAAATCCAAAACTGCAATTCGCGATTGGATTTTGGCTAGCTATTTAAAAGTTGGGGTAAGACTAAATTTCTTAGAACCCTAGATTTAATATTGGGAAATTTAACTTATTCGAGCTGGAGTAGACCCCATGAATTTGCAATTGCTAAAATCAATAATGCTACTTTTCAAATAAAAAAAATAAAAAATAAAAAAGATATTTCAAGAAATATATTAATTATTAAAATGATCAAATATGCTAAAATTATTGTTATTAAACTTAGTCATGTCTAACAAGTCAATGTAAGATCTAACTGATCCGCTACCTGTTCCAAGCCAAGTGTAAAAAAAAAAGATCTAAAATTCATGTGATTAACCTGATCAAAATCTAATTTACTTATTTAAAAAAAAAAGATAAAGCAATATTATTTTAATTTAAAAATAAAATTGATTCGCCTGGTTGAACATGCTCAAAATTCAATAACTATGGATGAATTGCAGACCTACAGTTAAATGCACCAAAGCTTTTCACTTAAAATTCATTTCATGTCAGAAAATGACCTGATGCCAAATGCCTTTTTGTCATTTGCTTAAAGTGACGAGCTTGAGTAGTGGAGTGTTTTAAAACAAGATTAAAGAACTGATGGATAAACTCAGACAAGATTAAACGCTATAAAGAATTTGTGACACCATTTATGACAGGAAATTGGGCCACCAGGGTAGTTTTATAGGATAGTTGGGATTCTTCCGGTTCAGTTTTGGTTTTATAAATTTGAAACTGATAAAATTCCAATCGAACCGAACTAGTAGAAGTATTACAAATAAAAAAAAATATACTAATTTCTAACCCTAGCTCCCACCCCATCACAGCTCACAAACACATTCCCAAGCCCCAGCCTCCTACGCACCACACCCAGAGGCCAAATTGTTATCTTCAATCTTCTTTCTTTAATCTTTATCTCTAAGAAGATGTAGCAAACCAAGCACCCCTCCCAAGATCTTTATCTTCATTTTTCAATCTGCATCTCCACATTTAGCAAGCCAGTTGCCTCCCTCTCTGTTAAGAATTGTGTTGCTGTGTTTTGTGCAGGTGAAGGAATGCACAATCAAGAACAACAATGCTGGGTATTGAAGAACACGAACTACACACAAGGTGTTTGATAAAATGTCTCAGTAAGTATTTTATTAACTGCATGTCTTTAAATACATGAGGAAACTTAACAAACTTCCCTAGTTAACAGCCACTAACTGTAGTGGATAATGTGCTGCCACTAACTCAGCAACAACATCAGAAAAACAAGGGATTTACTTTGACAAAATCAAAACAGAAATGAAAGAAAAGAAAAAACAGACAATACTTGATTGAATTAAACAAACTAAAACACTAGAGTTAAAATGTCAATTGTCTAACACTCCTCCTTGACATTTTGACGACAAATTCCAATCATTTGTCTTAATGTCTCAAATCTCTCTTTAGGTAGTGGTTTGGTAAATATATCTGCAAGTTGTTCTTCGGAAGAACAATGAATCAGCATCACTTCATTAGATTATTGAACTTCTCTAATAAAATGAAACTTGATTTTGATATGCTTTGTACGTCTATGAAAGACTGGATTCTTTGAAATTGATACTGCAGAACTGTTATCACACATGATTTTAGTAGCTTCAATCTGTTCATGTCCCAAATCCTTTAACATTTTCCTCAACCAAATTGCTTGGTTAACAGCAGAGGCAGCAGCAATGTACTCTGCTTCTGCAGTGGACTGAGCTGTTGTCTCTTGCTTCTTTGAACTCCAAGTGAAGACACCTGAATTGAGTGAGAATAAATACCCTGAAGTGCTTCTTGAATCATCAACACAGCCTCCCCAGTCACTGTCAGTATAGCCTTTTAGTTCCACAGCTCCTTCTGATGATCTTGGACAGAAAATACCAAGATCAATGGTACCTTTGATGTATCTAAGTATCCTTTTTGCTGCAATAAAATGAGTCTCCTTTGGAGAATGCATGAACCTTGAAAGAATGCTCACAGCAAACAATATGTCAGGTCTGCTTGCTGTAAGATATTGAAGGCTGCCAATTAAGCCTCTATACAAACTTTCATCCACTTTTTCAGATTCATCATCCTTGCTAAGCTTGATACTTGTTGTCATAGGAGTCCCCACTGGTTTACAATCCTGCATTTTGAATCTTTTTAGGATGTCTGAAGCATACTTCTTTTGGCATGTAAAAATGTCATGGTTGGATTGCATCACTTCCATTCCAAGGAAGTAATTCATCATTCCAAGGTCAGACATCTCAAACATCTTCTTCATTTCATCTTTGAACTCTTGGATCATTCCAAGTTCACTTCCTGTGATGAGCATATCATCTACGTAAATAGATACAATTAGAAAATGGTTACCACAGGATTTCACATACAAAGTTGCTTCATTTTGGCTTCTGCTGAACCCAAGTTGAAGCAGATGTGTGTCCATTCTGTCATACCAAGCTCGGGGAGCTTGTTTCAACCCATACAAGGCCTTCTTAAGTAGATACACATAATCTTCTTTATCTTTAACAACATACCCATCGGGTTGCTCTACAAAGATTTCTTCAGCAAGAAATCCATTCAAGAAGGCAGACTTGACATCAAGTTGGTGAATCTGCCAAGAGTTATGTGTTGCAAGTGTAATGAGAAGTCTAATAGTATCATACCTTGCTACTGGAGCAAAGGTCTCTAGGTAATCCACACCATATTGCTGAGCATAGCCCTTTACCACCAATCTAGCCTTGTGTTTGCATATTGACCCATCTGGATTGAGTTTTGTTTTAAAAACCCATCTTACACCTATCACCTTGCGATGCTTAGGCCTTTCAATTAGCTGCCATGTTGCATTTTTATTGATCATTTCCATTTCTGCCTCCATTGCTCTCCTCCATGCTGGAAATTCTTGAGCTTCAGTATAGCTGGTTGGTTCTAGAATTGCCATGTTGCATCTTAGGTGAATATCTTCCAATGATGTTGTGCCTCTAACTGGAAAGTCATCCACTGATTCATCAGCTACTAGCTGAGGTTGAATGGTGAATGGTTGATCAGAAATCATATTTTTCTGATGTTCCCAATCCCATCTGATTGCTTCATCAAACTTTACATCTCTGCTGAGAATTACCTTCTCTGTTTGTAAGCAAAGGATTCTGTATCCTTTGGTTGTTATTCCATAGCCCACAAGAACTCCCTTCTGAGCTTTGTTGTCAAGTTTGCTCCTCTTTGGCTCAGCTATATGATAATAGCATATGCTGCCAAAGATTCGAAGATGATCTACAGCAGGTTTGACACCATTCCAGCCTTCATATGGTGTCTTGTCCTCCAGTGCTTTGGTTGGAAGTCGGTTCAGCAAGTAAACAGAGGTATTGACTGCCTCTGCCCATAATTTGTTTGGCATTTTCTTTTCAAGTAAGAGACATCTAGCCATCTCCATTACTGTTCTGTTCTTCCTCTCACACACACCATTTTGTTGTGGTGTATATGGTGTAGTGTACTGGTGCACAATGCCTCTGCTGTTGCAAAACTCAAGAAACTGATTTGAGGTATATTCAGTACCATTGTTAGATCTTAAGCATTTAATTAGCATGTCACTTTGATTCTCAACTAAAGCTTTGAATGTTTGAAAGATTGTAAATACTTCACTTTTAAATTTGATGAAATACACCCAACACATCCTAGTATAATCATCAATAAAGAGAATGAAATACTTGTTACCACATAATGAGGCTGTCTTCATAGGTCCACACACGTCAGTGTGGATGAGCTGAAGCTTTTGGCTGGCTCTCTATGCTTTCCCTTTAGGAAATGGTGGCCTTGATTGCTTGCCAAGTTGACATGTTTCACACAGTTGAATCTCACCATTCAATGTGGGCAATGCTTCAACCATTTCTTTTTGTTTCAGAATTGATAAGCCCTTTTGATTGAAATGTCCAAATCTTTTATGCCAAAGATTTGAAACATCCTGAGTAGCACTCACATATGCATGATTGGATACTTTATCCCAGTCAACAACAAAGCTTCTGTTTTTCATCTTTACACAGAACACTTGTCCTCCAGAAGGATCAAAGATAGTGCATTTATGATCCTTAAACTGAAGAGAATAGTTTTTCTCCATCATTTGTCCAACACTCAACAAATTTTGACTGATTTCAGGTATGAATAACACATCAGGAATGATTTTGATACCTGAACTTGTTTGAACATTTACTGACCCTCTGCCTTTGACCTCCAGAAATTCTCCATTGCCAACCTTTACTCTGGATTTGTAAGATTCATCAAGGGTTTTGAACATTCCTGCATCATTGCATAAATGGTGTGTGCATCCACTGTCAATAAGCCAAGTATCAGCTGAATCATTTGTTGAGAAACAAGTGACAGCAAAGAATTGCTCCTCCTGTGTATCAACTTCATCCGCAAGGTGAACTTGTTGAGGTTTTGGGTCTGAATTTTTAAACTTGCAGACCTTTGTGATGTGCCCTGATTGCTTGCAATTTCCACAAATTGCATCTGGCCTCCACCAGCAATATTTTTCTGAATGTGTGTTTCTTTTGCAGTGAGTGCAAGGAGGAAACTTCTTCTGTTTTGAACCTTCATTGGTGCTGCCCCCTTCATTTTTGCCTTTACTTCTCAGATTAAGCAACTTCTTTCCTTTTCCAGCTTGTTGTTTTTGCACATAAAAGGCTCCTTCAGTCAATCTGTCTTGCCTGATTGTTCTTCGTTACTCCTGTGCTTGAAGAGCACTCATTAGTTCACCTAATGAGATTTTACTGAGGTCCTTTGATTCTTCCAGAGAGGAGATTTTGGATTCAAACCTCTCAGGAAGAGTCACAAGAACCTTCTCCACAATCCTGCTGTCAGGAAAGTCTTCTCCAAGTAATCTGATGTTGTTGATAATTAGTGAAATTCTATCAGAATACTTAGAGATTGTTTCATCTTCTTGCATGTTAAGTGCCTCAAAATCTCTCTTCAAATTCAGCACTTGCATTTGCCTTGTTCTGTCACTGCCTTGGTATTCTTCTTTTAGTTTGTTCCAAACCTCTTTGGCTGAATTGCATGCCATAATTCTGTAGAAAATGCTTTCTGCCACAGAATTCTGGATGATTGATTTTGCCTTGGATTTATTTGCCTTTTCCTCACTACAGAACTTGATTTGAGCCATAGTGGGATTTGTTGGTAAGGGAGCTACTGGTTTGTCTTCGGAAACAATTTCCCAAAGATCATAAGCTTCAAGAAAGGCTTGCATCTTCACTGACCAAATGTGGTAGTTTTCGCCGGTGAACATAATGGGGGAGTTTAAAAGTAGGTTGTTGGATGTCATTTTTGAGATTTTGAAAAAAGTGTTTTGGTCCTGTAAGATCTAAGAGTGCTCTGATACCACTGTTAAGAATTGTATTGCTGTGTTTTGTGCAGGTGAAGGAATGCACAATCAAGAACAACAATGCTGGGTATTGAAGAACACGAACTACACACAAGGTGTTTGATAAAATGTCTCAGTAAGTATTTTATTAACTGCATGTCTTTAAATACATGAGGAAACTTAACAAACTTCCCTAGTTAACAGCCACTAACTGTAGTGGATAATGTGCTGCCACTAACTCAGCAACAACATCAGAAAAACAAGGGATTTACTTTGACAAAATCAAAACAGAAATGAAAGAAAAGAAAAAACAGACAATACTTGATTGAATTAAACAAACTGAAACACTAGAGTTAAAATGTCAATTGTCTAACACTCTCCCACACCTGACCTTCAATATTGTCACACCATAGAGCTTATAAAGCCAATAACTAAATAATATATGTGCATTCGGTTAGTGCAAGATCAATTTGCACAATCCCAACACACAATGAAGCCAGCGAGAAACAAGAACTCTCTAGAATGAATGAATGAACAATGGAAATTAAACAGAATGTAGTGACAGAACAAGTGTGATAAGCATCTCTCAAAGCACCCTTTTTATTAACTTATCATCATTTATCTCCCCTAATTTTTATTACATTGCTCAGCTAAATACTAGCATCGTAGTTTCTAGCATTTTGTTACAATTCGGTCGGTTACTAATGTTATAAAATTCTAAAGCCACGTGTGGTTGTTGCTAGCTAAGAAAGACAAGATATAACAGAGCATAAAACACAAGCGTATAGATTAAACTAAACGCAGCGTTTCATAAAACAATAACTTTTAATGCAATTCTCCAACTATCATTTCTTCAGTTAGCTTTGATTTGCAATCCTTTCTTCTCTTCCTTCATGTTGAGGCGTGACAATTTCTCCTCATCAAGTTGCTTTTGACCTTAAGGGGAAATGTGGGATACCTCAGCTCTCTACCATCTACAAACTCCCATGTAGCTTCAGCAGGTGACAGATTTTGCTAGTAAATCAGGACTTGTGTGGTAGATGAGTTTCCTCTTTTTACAATTCTTCTATCCAACATTGTTTGAGGTTGCAATAAAGGCTCCATGGGAAGATTGGGTAATTGTGTATGCACCACCTTGTTGCCAATGAGTTTCTTCAATTGGGAGAAATGGAAGATAGGGTGGATCGTGGCTGAGAAATGAAGATTTAGATGATAGGCCATTGTGCCTATTTTTTTCAATGTCAAATAGGGGCAATATAACCTAGTTGCTAGCTTTTCAAATGGTCACTTTTCTATTAACTGTTGCCTATACAGTTGTAGTTTGAGGTAAACTGACTCCCCAACCTCAAATTGTCTTTCAGATCTCTTTTTATTAGCCAACTAAACCATTATGCGCTAAGCTGTTAGTAGGTTACTCCGAATTAGTTTAAGCATAGCTTCTCTTTTAGTTAATAATTGATCTACATATTCCACTATATAATCTTTAGGGAAGTATGGAATGTGAACGGGTGGATCGAATCCATACAAAACCTTGTATGGGGTGGTTTTAGTAGAGGAATGAAAATTGGTGTTATACCATCATTATGCATGAGGTAACCACTTCACCCACTGGTTTGGAGCATGTCCAGTCATGCATCTGAGATAATTCTCTATATATTTATTGACCATTTCTGTTTGTCCGCCTGATCGAGGGTGGTAAGCTGTAGATTACTGAAGATCCACCCTTGATAAGAGAATAATTTTTTCAAAAATTGATTGAAAAAAATAGGATCTTTGACACTGATGATAGTTGTTGGCACGCCATGTAACTTATAGACGTTATCCTTGAAAGATACTAAAGAAGTTGTTTAGGGGTGTGATAATGCTAGGAAGTGTGCATATTTACTAAAACAGTCTACCACTACAAAAATTACTTCATTTCCCTCAATTTTAGGTAACCCATTAATGAAGTCCATGCTTATATAAGTAAAGAGGGCTATAGGAATTGGTAAAGGTTGTAGAAAACCTAGAGTATGGATATTCTCTAGCTTATTCCTTTGGCAGACTTGATATTCTTGCGCAAATTATATATGTTTTTGTTATCTTTTCCAATAAAAAAGGCTACCAATTCGTTTGGAAGTAACTATCATACCTAAGTGATCCTTTATTATAGTTGCATGATACACGACAATCGGTTTAGCTTGTAGGTCTGGGTTTTGTCCCACCATTATCTTGTCTTTCTTGTTTAAGAGTTCATTCACCCACTTATAATGTGGAAGAGATGCAGGGTCAACTTGCAGATCTTGTATGATAGTTTGTAGGACATGATTTTTCTTCCAAGAGTCCTTGATCTCATCCATGATATTAGTTGAAACAGTGGATATAGCTAAGGCACAAATCTAACTACCAGTAACCCTTGATAAGGCATCAGTAGCAACATTTTCCCTTCTTATTTTATACTCAATTTCATAATCAAATCCCAACAACTTAATCAGCCATAAATGTTGAGATGAACAACTACCTTTTAATCCAATAAATATTTGAGGTTAATGTCATCTATTCTAATTTTGAAGTGTCTGCCTCATAGGTAGTGGTGTCATTTACTTGTTGTATATAGTAATGCTAACATCTATCTTTCATAAGTGGATAAGGCTTGATGTTGAGGGCCCAATATCTTGCTAATAAACGTAATTGGATGACCTTCCTACATCAAAATTGCCTCAATTCTTGCACCAAAAGCATTTATTTCAACAACAAATAATTTGTTAAGATTAGGTAGTGCCAGTACTAGTGGTTGTGACATAGCCTTTTTGAGATGATTAAAAGTTGTTATGACAACTTCATTCCAATGATAGGCATCCTTCTTGAGCAATTGAGTCAATGGTTTATAGACTGAACCATACCCTTGAACAAACTTCCTATAACACCTTGTTAATCCTAAGAAGCCTTTTATTTGTTTGATGTTCTTAGGTATAGGTCACTCTATAATGGCTTTAATTTTTTATGGATCTGTGGTCGCTCTTTCTAAAGAGATTATATGACCAAGTATTCCACCTTATCACTACAGAAGACACATTTATTGAATTTAGCAACTAGCTAATGGTGTATTAACAATTTGAACACTATCTAGAGATGTTTTAAATGGCTATATATGGACCGACTATATACTAATATGTTGTCAAAGAAAACTAGTATGCATCTCCTAAACTAAAGCCTGAAAACCTCATTCATTAGGCTTTGAAAAATGGCTGGTGTATTTGTGAGACCAAAGGGCATCAACATAAACTCATAATGACTATTATGGGTTCTAAAGGTTGTCTTGTAGATGTCTTCTAGTATCATTCCGATTCAATGATAGCATGATCTCATGTTCAGCTTTGAGAAGACAGTAGCATCAGTTAACTCCTCCAAGAGTTCATTTATTAAAGGTATGGGTTATTTATCTTTAATAGTGAGTTGGTTAAATGCCTTGTAATCCACACAAAGTCTCCAAGAGTGATCTTTCTTTTTTACTAGCACTATTAGAGATGGAAAAGGACTTGTGTTATTCTAAATTATACTAGTTTCTAGCATTTCTCTAATCAGTTTCTCAATGATATCCTTTTGAATTTCTGAGTACTTCTTTCAGTGGAATACGATGATCATGTGATCTAATTAAGGGCAAAGCATTTGGTTCCTTGAAAACTTCAGCATAAGTCTTTAGTAGTTTTTCTAGTGCAAGATTGTTTACTCCAACTGGTGATAAAGTGGCAGTTATAACACAAAAGCTCCATATTTCCTTCTTTAGTATTCTCAAACTACACAAGCTAGCACTTGTTATATGATTAGCACTGTCCAACAAACCATTAAGTTGATCGAATCTAATGGTTTGTAGCTAAGTAGGATTGTCCTTTTTTAGCAAGACTAGCTGCCCCTTCTAGTTAAAAGACATCCACATATCCTTATAATTGCATGAGACATCATAAAGTAAGGCCAACCATTGTATTCCCAATATCGTATCATAATTAGTTAGTTCTACAACAAACACATCTACTACAAACTGTACACCTTGTATTTTTCACTAGAAGTTCTTATATACAGCACTGCAAGTCATCTTCCTATCATTAACAACTTCCACTGTAATTGGCTTTATGCCATTTAATTGATATTGTAGTTTATTAGCAATCATAAAACTAATAAATTTATGTGTGCTTCATGAATCTATCGTGATGTAAATATGTTATTTGTCCACCTTACCAGTCACCCTCAATGTGTGGCAACCAATGCTTCCTTCAATAGCATATATATATATATATATATATATATATGGACTTATATGATAATAATTATCCTTTTTTTTCTCTGCAGGCTCCCCATCAATGTCACCTTCATCTTCAATCACATACAAAAAGTATAACCTCTTGTTTTTACACTTATGACTAGGTACAAATTTATCATCGCACCAAAAACACAAGCCCTCCACCCTTCTATTGTCAAACTCCCTACTTTTAAAACTTTTGGAAGGTCTGATGATTATCTTGTTGGTGTTGCTTTGGGTTAGGATATTTATCAGATTCTTGAGAGCTGGATTAGGGGTAATGATATTGTGTTTTGTGGCATTTTGAGAATAAAAGGAATTCGATAAGTGGTGTTGTTGTGTGATTTGAGATATTGAGTAAATGGGGGTAGGCTGTCTGTTTAGTAGTGTGAGGGTGGTTTCTCTTATAAGATAGGGTATTGACATGAAGTCTAGCTAAGTTGTAGGCTTGTTTTAGTTGCTTGGGTTTAAACATCTTCATAGGGTTTTTAATCTCTATTTCCAAATCCCCAATAAAGATTACCAGTGCTTGCTTCTCCCCCACATTTATCCTGATCCACAAAATATCAAAGTCCCTAATGTATGTCTCCAAATATCCCTTTTGTTTCAGGTTCATCGGTTCTTCAAAAGGATCATACTTCCCATCGAACCTATAGCTAAATAGCCTATACATATTCACTCCATGCAACCTTCAGTCCTCCTTTACTCCATATAAAGTTTTGGTGCCAATAAAGATCATTCCATCCGAACAATAAGAGCCTAGTTTGAGTTTCTCATTTTCATCAATTTTTTCAATCTCAAAGTATTGATTACACTTATAAATCCATTTATGAACATCTTCCCCATCAAAACTAGAGAAATCTCGTTTAGGTTTATGTACCTTGTAAGAATAATAACCCCAATCACTAGCTCCACAACTTTCAAAAGCATAGCCATTATGATAGCCTTATTGATTGTTGTGAAAGGCACTAGTTTCACCAACATTAGCTTGTGACTTTTATTTTCTTGGAATTTGATGGCAGGTAAGATCCCATAGTAATTCTTGAAGCTTCTCTAGCCTAAGATCAATTTTCTCAAATCCAATTTCATTATTGATCTTAGATTCTTCTAACTGTTGTCCATATACTTCTAAAAGTTGCACAACCTTGTCATGTTTTTGGTAATAATTCCTATTAATAGTTGTAATGAATTCATCAATCTTGTCTTCCACTCTTTTCAGATCTTAAGAACAAGTATTTGGTTCTATACTTTGATTATGAAGCCTAATGCTCTGAAACCAGTTGGTGCAAGATCAATTTACATAATCCCAAGACGCAATAAAGCTAGCAGGAAACAAAAACTCTTTAGGATGAATGAATGAACAATGACAATTAAACAGAATGTAATAATAGAATGAACGATGGCAATTAAACAGAACATAATAATATAACATGTTTGATGAGAATCTCTTAAAGCACTTTTTTCATTACCTATAAAAACAACCAAACTGAAATTTTGTAAAATACAAAAAAAAAATATTGAAACCGATCGATTTCAGTTCGGTTCCGTTATTTTATATTAAAAATCAAAACTCAACCGATCAATTTTGGTTCTGTTCTATTCGGTTCGGTTATTTTATATTAAAAACCAAAAACTATACTATTTTTTTAGGGTTTTTTTTTACTTTTTTAATAGGCTTGGTTTCAGTTTGGTTTGGTTTTTTCGGTTCGGTTTTTTTATTTTTTCAATTCAATTCAATTTTTCGGTTTTAGGCGTATGAAACCAAAACCGAACCAAACTGAATATTTTTTTAAATATTCTGATCAGTTTTTTTTCATGGTTTATTTTTTATTTTAATTTTCTCAATTTAATCGATTTTTAGTTTTTTTACTCATCTCTACTTAACATTATTTCTCTCCCCCAAATTTTGTTACATTGCTTAGCTAAATACTAGCACAGTAGCTTCTAGCATTCTGTTACAAAATAAGTTTTTCAATTTTTGACTGAAATTAACTGAATTAAATCAAAATCAGTAAGTTGAAATTGATTTCGGTTTGGTTTTTGTTTTTTCTTTTTTTCAATTTAGTTGTATTTTAAGTAAAAACCAAATGAAACAAAAAACCAATCACCCGTACTTTTTCCTCGTAAACAAAAAATAGCAACCAAAAATCCCTTTTTCTTGCTGCTTTGCTTTACACCTGGATATGTGATTGACAGCAAGAACATTAAAACTAAGAATCGAAAGAATCAACGAACCAATTCAAGGAACAAAACGAGAAGGATTCAGCTCATTATTTAAAGCTCAGCCAAAAAATATAGATTTAAATTGAATGTCCTGCAGACTGGATAAAGCTGCTATAATCATAATCATAATCATTCTGACATGTGAGACTTTGACTATCTTTTTGCTAGATGTCTACCCTCTCAAAATTGAAGTTCTAACAAATAACGGTATATGGAAAAAAGTACCTAGTAGTCTAATGTGTGTGAGTTGCTTGCAGCATAACCATTATAGATACTCCTCAAGAGGGATGTTACGATTGGAACAATAGCGATGAGGGCAACTTGCATTTCTGAGCTGCTTGTCTTGATGGTGACCTGCCCACTTCGCTTATTGTTCATTCCGACACGAACAACCATTTTGGAATTCCGACCAATGGAGAACTGAGACTGCAAGTTGGCCATCAGACCCAAATCACCCCTCCACTTCATCAAGGACAAACCTAATGTGGATTGATCCTTCTCTATAGGGAAATCCTTACTCTTGAGACACACTTCAAAGTTGGCTCCATATGCTGTATCGCCTCCAGATCTCACAGCACCAGCAGCTCCTACCAAAGCCAAGCGCTTTGCAACAGCAATCTGATCCTCAATTTTGAGTCCAGTGGCTACATTCTCCCCCAACACAGTGAAGGATATCCCAGCCGACGTTTTGTTCATCTTGAAATTTTTGAATTTGGTTTCACTTCTCAGGATGTAGGCAAGCTGCCTTCCAACATTCTGAATATCAAATCCTGCCATCGTTGATCCATTTTCTCCATGCTTGGCACAAACTGAAGAATCTAAGTGGATATTAAAGTCTTTCTTGTCTTTTGTGATTTGAACTGCAAATGCACCTGGAAACTGACCCGCAACAGCAAGATTTCTTTCAAGGCTAACACCATCATACCCACAATCATGATCCCACCCATGGGAGTCCAGAACTGGCCTCATAAGAAACTGAGAAGTGGGCTCCAATGCTCGATACCTGTAAGAAGGATTGTCACTGTCAAAGGAGGGTGGGAGGACAAAGTCAGGCATAGCAACCGGAACAGTGGCAGGACCGACATCTTCCTGGTCCACATCTTCACCAATGCCATCATAACCATCTTTGCCTTTCTTCTTCATCCCCTTCAACATTTTCACCTCTTCTCGCCACTGCTTCTTTTGAAGGAGTTTCACCCGATAATCGTACTCCTCCAAATAAGCTTTCCTTTGTTCTTTTGTGAGCTTCGCAACATGAGATTTCTTCAAAGGCTTGAATGGTGGAAGCTGGTCATATTCATCCTCAATTTCTTCATCAGAATCTGATAGATCCACCATGTCAATATCAGAGTCAATGTCGTCTCCTCCCTGATCAGCAGTGAGTTTAGGATGAGGGCGAGACTGCAATAGAGAAGACACCAGGTGGGGTAAAGGTAAAGAGCGGAGACGGAAACCAAAAGGCTTCTTGTGATCGAAAGGATCTCGAGGCTTGGCTATAGAACTTGCTTCCGATAAAATCTTCAATGAATAACATAGCAGTAATAATTGTGGTCTCCAACTTTGTCCATTTGGAAGGATATATTCACTGTTTTCATTCTTCTGGCACAGTGGATGGTTCTCAACAAGTGACACTGGATGCATCATTCTTGGATGTATCAGACGCAGATCACCAACTGCTTGGCTGATAGCTTGCTGAATAGCATGGGATCGTTGACCAACAAACATATCGAAACTAAGGGGAGACCCGGATGGTCCATCAGGAGGAGGAGAAGTGGCATGGGTCAGAGTGACAACAGAATTTTTCCATATTGATGAAGTGAGAGATTTGGTAAGCAATCTTAACATTGGTAAATCATTGAGATCTAGTGAGTGGGTATCTAGCCGATCAGTATATAGGATAACATCTGGAGGGAACTTGTTTATTGAGGTTTTTATAGATGCTAGTATTTTCCGGTTGATAGCTTCTTCCTTCACAGAGGACCTGAGACCTGGTGTGTCAATGATTCGGATTTTAACCCCATCTACGATTCCAACAACTTCCTTCAACATAGTTGTGGCAGGCTCAAATGCATTGATCTCAACTTTCTTCTCACCAAAAATAGAATTAATGGTCGCACTCTTTCCCACTCCAGTTTTCCCAAGAACCAAAATGCTCAAAGAGAAGTCTAAATCATCTTTCCCCTCAGCTTCAAGCTGCATGGCCATTTTCTCGGCATTTTCAAGGCTGAACTCGTGATTAACATGTGCCCTTGTAGCCACGACCAGCCTGTGTAACACCTGTGCAACTATGGAATCTTCAGGAGATTGCCCAAGTCGCTGGACAAGCCTCAAGAACTTCACTGCAATTTGCTGTATCTTCTCAATCACCTTCTTATCTTCTTCATTCAAATCATTCTTTGCTACATCCTCGACTGTTTCAGACAGCGGAGCAGGTCTCACAATTCGAAATGGGGAATCTGAACCAACAAGACGTTCTAGAGAAAATACCCTGGAACCATCAGCAGAGGTTATTGCAACTCTGCCTCCATCCATACCAGCACTACTTGCTGCTTTCAAAAGAGCAGCCAATGCATCTGACTCTAACAAGTCATTTCCTATTTGCTCTGTGTCCATGTCTCCTTCTTCATCCGAGTCTGTAATAACCTGGCCATCAATTCTACCTGAAGAAGCATCAAATAATTCCTCTCCAATTTGTTCATTGATAGAATCCGCTTCTTCATCTGAGTCTGCAATAATCTGCTCATGAATACTCTGTGAATGATCATGGGAAACCTCCAATCCTGAAAGAGAATCAAACAGTTCCTTTTCCATTTGCTCTTTAACCATGTCTGCTAATTCCCTTCCCATTTGCTCCTCAACTATGTCTGCATCCTCATCTGAGTCAGTTATGATTTGCTCATTAGTTCTACGTGAACAATCATGAGAAATATCAGCCCATGAAGGAGAATCAAATAATTCATTTCCCATTTTTTCTGTAACTATTTTTCCTTCTTCATCTGCATCTGCAACAATCTGCTCGTCAAATCTCCCTGAAGGAGAATCAAAAGGAGAATCAAATGATTCCTCTCTGCTTTTCTCCTTAATTATGTCCGTTTCTTCATCTGGATCTGCAGTAATCTGCTGGTTTGAAAAATCACGAGATACCCCAGCAGCTGCAATAATCTGCTCGTTAATTCTCCCTGAAGGAGAATCAAATAATTCCTCTCTGCTTTTCTCCTTAACCATGCCCGCTTCTTCATCTAGATCTGCAGTAATCTGCTGGTTTGAATAATCATGAGATGCCCCAGCAGGTGCAATAATCTGCTCATCTATTCTCCTTAAAGGAGAATTAAATGTTTCCTCTCTGCTTTTCTCAGTGACTATGTCTGCTTCTTCATCTGGATCTGCAATAATCTGCTGGTTTGAATAATCATGAGATACCCCAGCAGCTGCAATATTCTGCTCGTCAATTCTCCCTGGAGGAGAATCAAATGATTCCTCTCTGTTTTTCTCCTTAACTATGTCTGCTTCTTCATCTGGATCTGCAATAATCAGCTGGTTTGAATAATCATGAGATACCCTGGCAGCTGGAGGAGAATCAACTAATTCCTTTTCCATTTGCTCCTGTACTGTGTCTGCTTCTTCATCTGAGTCTGCAGTAATCTTCTCATCAATTTTCAGTGAATGATCATGAGAAACCTCAGTCCCTGAAGGACAAGAGAAGGCTAATCGTTGCTCCAATTCACTCATGATATTTTCTTCTGAAGCCCCAGCCATCGAATCCCTGGAACATCACCAGAAAGTAACTTTTTATGTCATCAACATGAACCTGTGATGAAACAACATGACCCTTGCTGGAAAACAGACATGAAGCAACTATATCCTTGAAATTATTTTTATTTTCCCATACCAAAAAAACAAATAAGAACTTCATCGAACTAAGAAATTTCTATCTTATTCTTGATAGCTCATCAACTTTTCACATATCCAAGATAAATTAATCGACCCTGGGAAACTCTCATGGCATACATAAGCAGAATATACAAGTTGGTAATAAAATAAACATATTTGAAATAACACAAAAATGTTACTAAACTCATATACATCATGTCAACAGATCATTGTGCGACTTCGTGGCGAATCCTTTGACAAAGGAAGAACGAGAAATCAAAACTATGGAAAACAAAGATAATTTCATGGTAATGCAATATATCAATTGCATTCTATGCTGCAACTCTTTAAAATCAAAAGGTCCAACGCTTCATCTTATTCAAAGAAAAGATGGAAGTACCAACCAACTTTGTTTTAGAATTATTTATTATATCTTGCTCCTCTCTTTGCCT
Organism: Populus simonii; assembly: GCA_007827005.2. Lineage (NCBI taxonomy): Eukaryota > Viridiplantae > Streptophyta > Magnoliopsida > Malpighiales > Salicaceae > Populus > Populus simonii. The sequence goes on along the minus strand of CM017471.2, from coordinate 2,532,327 downwards.
TCGTGGTGAGGGCAGCTACATCTGATTTAGCTGAATCTTGGATAAAATTCAAGCATTCTCCTCCCGATACTTAACTAAAGGGACTGGTGTCCAAGCACAATGGTTCTTTTAAAAATTTTATTTTTTCCTGTAACTTTTCTCATCTTTTTAGATGGATAATTTATGGGAAACTTATGGTTACCAGTTCCTCCATGGTTACAGTTTTCTGGGTTATCTTTCCAAGAATCAGACAAAAGCTAAGTCAAAAAACCTCAACTTGTAACTTCTTAAAATTTGTAGTAGCAACACAAACATTCCAAAAGATTGCAAAATATCTCATAAAACTCTCAAAACAATCAACTGTGAAACAGAAATTTCCAATACTTAATCTTATCTTACAATCAAATCATAACCTTATCTGGGCTCACGTGTAACACACAACAACCTCTCCAACCTATCCTCAAGCAAAACCCTTTACAATTTAATCAATTCAAATATCCATGCAAACCCCCTCTGTGGCATTTTACCAAGCAAATGGTGCGCGACAAACCAAAACCAAAACCTCGAAAAACAAGATACACCCAACTACAAAAGTTCCCTTTTTTTTCTTTTCTCTTATCTCCCAACATTACAAGCAGCATGAAAAGTGAAACCAAGAATAAGCTAAACATGGAGCAAAGCATGATGGGAAAAAACGAGAGTGAGTGTTTACATCATACATACCTTCTTAATTAGGAAAAATGATTGGATTATGGGTCCTGTAGCTTTTGGCTTTTGCTAAGAGTGAATATTGGAGAGTTTGCATGCAAAGAGGATTTGTGTTTTGATAAGGGATATTTGTTAGCTTATGTGAGGTTACATTTGTAGACTTTACTACTGTTTTTATGAGGCTAGGAATGGAAGATTGGAGATAAATTTGTGGATAAATGAAACCAAAAACTACACAGCCTTTGTGTTTTTTAATGGGTTTTGTTTTCTTGGACACCCTAGGGCTAGAACCAGAAGTATCTCTTCTCAGTTCAACCTGCATACAGTAAAAAAATTCCTCATCTTCAGTCATTTCCCTCAAGCTCCATGTTTTTTTCCCCTGACAGTAGAAGACATTCTCGAAACAGTTTGCACGTCGATTAAGGCCCTGATTTGGGCTGTGTTTGCACGGATTTTTAAAATTAATTTTTTAAAAAAATTAATCAATCACAAAGTTTTGACTACTAATTGGCAAGATTTTTAATCTATTCACATGTGTTTTGATGAAGGTTACCAATTTTGTTTTGTTTTGTTTGAAATAGCTAAAATATTTCATATCAATTTAAAAAACAAAATAAAACATAATAATTTTTATATTAATTTAAATCTCGATTCATTTTGGATTTTTTAACGAAATTTCAGCTGGAATGTTCCGGTTTCATTCCACATGTTCCGTTCCACTCTTGAAAAGCCATTGAATCAAATTAAACTTTTTTTAATTTAACTAATTAATTAAACCACCCAAGTATAAAAAGCTCCTTTTCATTACTATTTTCAATAACAATGATATTAAAAATAATATTAAAAATTATTATTACTATTTTCATTAACTTTAAAATTGTTTTTTTCATGTTTATATTTTGTAGGAATTTGAGCAAAACAAAGAATACTTTAGATTTCATTAGCCTTGATAACATTGACCTAACTTTATATTTAAAATATTTATGTTAAAACATTTTACTTTCATAATATTTTGATATTTTGTTTAAGTTAAATTACTTTAAATTAAAGATCTATTTAATGTTGACTATTTTGAAATTATATTTATTTGGCATTGTGTTTGTATTGCATAATTTATAATTAATTTATCTTGAATTTGAATTGTGTTGGTTGAATATATATATATATATATATATATATATATATATATATGAACAGTACAACCCTGAAATGACACGCTGAAATACTTCAAAACTGAAACATTTCATTGTAATTGAAAAAATAAAATACCTACCGAAACGGAATTGACAACCTTAGTTTTGACTTGTATTGTATTTTGGAAAAATTCAATTTGATTTATTTAATTTGATTAAAAGTTGATTTAATTTTTTAAAAAAATATTAAAAATGACAACCTTGATTTTGACTCGTATTGTATTTTGAAAAAATTCAATTTGATTTATCTAATTTTATTAAAAGTTGATTTAATTTTTTAAAAAAATATTAAAAATATCATTTTAAACTTAATTTATTTCTATCCAATAGTATCGTGAAAGACGATTGGATAGAAATAAATTAACTCACCCAACCAACACTTTAATTTTTGAGCCATATGTGACTTATAATTATTATTGTTGTTTTGGCATATGCTAATATATGTCTGATTTATTAATTTAATTATTTATTTTGTATTCTCTCGTGCTTTATGGTAAGAAGGAAAAAGTTTTCTTTTTAGTAAATCAACTAAAGATTGGCATGTGCTCTATATTGAGGGGGCTGATTTTTTTATAAAAAATAGTATTTATATATTGGCATTTAAAAGAAATTCTGTGATTTGACTGACTCAATTAAATTAATTAATTTTATTTTAATTATATAAAAAAATAAGAAATAATAATAAATCAATCAATTTTTTTGAAAAAAAAAGTGTTCATGACAACTTGAAAAAAAAAAACCTTTTTTAAAAAAGAAAAAAAATAATATAGTTTAATTTTCAATCAATTAAATATGAAGGGATAAAACTGAATAAAAAAATTGTTAAAAAAACCACTACGAGTCAACATGAGTTAGCATGATAAACATATAACATGGGTAATGAGGGACAAGTTAACCCGAGTTAATCTGTCAAACTCGTAACTTAGGTCATGAAATCAAGATAACTCAATAGAAAATAAATAGAAAAAAATCAAATAACCTATTTTTTTTATAAAAAAAAATATCGAACGATGAAATAAAAAAAATTAAGACAACAAAAAAAACTCACGTTAACGTTAAAACATGAATAAACTTCGCTGGCGCTAAATATACATCAGTAAACCACTGTAAGAAAAAATTACAATAACCAAGTCCTTTTCATTTTGTGTTTCACCTGCCTATATGCTCTTTAACAGGTTAATTAAGATAACCAGCAAAACCAAGAATCAAAAGAATCATCAAGCCACTTAATAAAGCACTATATGTAGGCTTCATCTCATGATCTTGGAAAACCTACAAAAATATATAAAAAGTCCAGCAGACTGAACAAAGATGTTGCAATCATAATTATATGTGAGACAGTGAATCGCCTTTGCTGAATGTTTATTTTCCTATCAAAACTCAGCTGATGACTAAAAGCACTAGTTAAACTGGAAAAAAGGACTTAATAATCTAGCTTATTTGAGCTTCCTGCGTTAGAACCAGGATAAATACTCCGAAGGATGGACACTGCAACTGGCACAATAACAATAAGTGCAGCTTGCAGTTCCGAGCTGTTTGTCTTGATGGAGATCTGGCCGCTTTGCTTATTGTTCATCCCAACACGGATAGCCATTTTAGAATTCCTTCCAACAGAGAATTGACACTGTAAATGGGCCATCAGACCCAAATCACCCCTCCACTTCATCAAGGACAGACCTAATGTGGATTGGTCCTGTTCTATAGGAAAATCTTTACTCTTGAGGTGCACTTCAAGGTTTGCTCCATAGGCAGTATCACCGCCGGATCTCAAAGTGCCAGCATTTCCTACCAAAGCCAAGCGCTTTCCAACTGCAATCTGATCCTCAATCTTGAGTCCAGTGACTACATTTTCACCTAGTAGAGTAATTGATATCCCAGCTGATGTTTTGTTCAATTTAAACTTTTTGAGTTTGGTCTCACTTCTCAAGATATAGGCAAGTTGCCTTCCAATAGTCTGGATGTCGAATCCTGCCATAGTGGAACCGTTTTCTCCATGCTTTGCACAAATTGAAGAATCTAATTGGATATTGAAGTCTTTCTTATCTTTTGTGATTTGAACCGTAAATGCACCAGGAAACCGACCAGCAACAGCAAGATTACTTTCAATGCTAACACCATCATATCCGCAATCATGGTCCCACCCCTGGGCATCCAAAAGTGGCCTAACAAGAAACTGAGATGCAGGCTCCAAAACTCTGTACCTGTATGAAGGATTGTCGCTGTCAAATGAGTGTGGGAGGACAAAGTCAGGCAAAGGAACCGGCACTGGTGCTGGACCTTCATCTTCCTGGTCCACATCTTCCCCAATGTCATGATAATCATTTCTGCTATTCTTGCCTCTCTTCTTTATCTCCTTCAACCTTTTCAACTCATCCCTCCACTCCTTCTTTTGAAGGAGTTTCACCCGATAATCATCCTCCTCAAAATAAGCTTTCCTTTGCTCTTTGCTGAGCTTCTGAACCTGAGATTTCCTCAAAGGCTTGAACGGTGGAAGCTGGTCATATTCATCCTCATCTTCTCCATCAGAATCAGAGAGATCAACCAAGTCCATATCTGAATCAATGTCTTCTCCACTCAGATCAGTAGGGAGTTTTAGATGAGGGCGAGACTGCAATAGAGAAGACACCATGTGGGGTAGAGGTAAAGCGCGAAGCCGGAAACCAAAAGGTTTCTTGTCGTCAATAACATCTTCAGGCTTGGATACAGAACTTGCTTCTGACAAAATCTTCAGTGAGTAACACAACAGTAACAATTGGGGTCTCCAACTTTGTCCATTCGGGAGAACATTTTCTCCGTTTTCGTTCTTCTGGCACAAAGAATGGTTCTCAACGAGAGACACTGGACGCTTCATACTTGGATGCATCAGATGCGGATCACCAACTGATTGGATGATTGCTTGCTGAATAACACGAGATCGTTGAGCAACATATACCTCAAAATCTAGGGATGACCCAGATGGTCCATCAGGAGGAGGAGAAGCTGCGTGTGTCAGAGTTACAATTGCACCATTCCATATTGATGAAGTTAGAGTTCTGGAAAGCGATCTTAACAGCAGCAAATCATTGCGATCTCTATCATGGGTGTCTAGCCTGTCAATATAGAGTACAGCATCAGGAGGAAACTTGTTTATAGACTTTTTTATAGAAGCTAATATTTTCCGGTTGGTAGCTTCTTCCTTTACAGAGGACCTGAGACCTGGTGTGTCAATGATTCTAATTTTAACTCCATTGATTGTTCCAACTATCTCATTCACCCTAGTTGTGGCAGGCGCAAATGCATTGATCTCAACTCTCTTCTCACCAAAAATAGAATTAATGGTAGCACTCTTTCCCACTCCAGTTTTCCCGAGAACCAATATGTTTAAAGAGAAGTCTAAATCATCTTTGCCCTCTGCTTCAAGCTGCATGGCCATACTCTTAGCATTTTCAAGGCTAAACACTCGACTAAAACGTTTCCCTTCACCCGGGTCCAGCCGATGGAGCACTGATTCAACTATAGAATCTTCAGGAGACTGTCCTAGTCGCTGGACAAGCCTCAAGAACTTCACCCTTATGTCTTCTCTAAAATCTTCTCTTCTTCTTCACTTAAAGTGCACTTTAGCACATCTGGTGGGGGAGCAGGTCTCCTAGAGTGAAATGGGAAACCTGAACCAGCAGGCCGTTCAAGAGAAAATAATCCAGAACCATCAACCGAGTTTATTGCTATCCTGCCTCCATCCAATTCAGCACCAGTTGCTGCTTTCAAAAGAGCTGCCAATGCATCATAATCAAATAATTGCTTTCCTACTGGCTCTTTAACAACGTCCGCTTCTTCATCTGAGTCTGTATCTTCATCCGAGTCCATAGTAATTTGTCCATCTATCGTCTGTGGATGATCATGATAAGCTTCAATCCCTGGAGGAGAAGAGAAGGCTAAATTTTGTGGTGATCCATTCATGATGTGCTTGGTTGTTCCAGAGCCACCAAAAATTAACTCTTCAATATGATCGTCAGAAAGTAAGCCTTCTTGTCCTCCTATTGTTTCTGAATCAAGGTTTGCTTCATCTTTGATATCATAGGAAGTTGTATAGCTTTCTCGCAGATCTTCCATTCTATCACCTTCAGAGGTTTCAGGAGATTCATCATTCACCAACAAGTTGATGGGCTGAATAACTGTAACATGACTATTGTCCTCGACCAAATTAACTGAACCAGAGTCATTAACAGAACCATTCATCACAACTGCATCTTTAGGACCCAAAACAACATTATCAGGTCCATCATCCCTCTCCATTAACAACCCAGATTGGTTGTCAACAGAAGAAGAATTACTCTGAACCAATAACTCATCTTCTTTTTCCTCTTCAGTTCCCAGAGCTTTAACTCGAAGCACAGTATCTTCTCTCTCTTGAACCCCAAAACTAGGAACTTCGACAACATCTGAAAGCCTTCCATCTTCCACTCCACTCATCATTCCCTCATCGCCAGCCACCTCATATAATTCATCATCGTCCATTGACAACTGAGCAATAGGCCTAACTCCATTCGAATTCGCATTGTCCAATTCAACAACAGAGCCAAATTCATCAGTCACACTACTCTCCTCCTCCTCCTCCTCCTCCGCAAGAACTAAACTTTCTTCATCTGGGTCACCCGCAAATGGCCTAGAAACTCGATACCTTCCACCGAAACCACCCTCTTCGCTGTTTTCCTCATCTGGGTCACCTAAAAAAGGCCTCTCGGATGCAGTGTCAAAATCTTCTTCACCACTCGCAAACTCATTATCAACACTACTACTACCACTAATGTTGCTTTCAGAGCTGTCAGTTTTATAACCATCAGATTGAAAATCATCAACCGTAACAGGAGCTCGGATAGGGAAAAAACCTGTAGATGATAGTAGTGAAGGGGTGGTCCCTTGTGTTGCTGAAACAGGGGCATGGGTCTTTGAGGCCATGGCTTCACGTTCTTGTTTTTATCTTTAAACTCAGTATAACAACACACATAAATGCCAAAGCAAGGGAAAAGGTTAGGCCTTTTCTTTAGTATGGTGCTACGGTTGTGTTGGTAGGGAAGAGAAACCAAGGAAATGAATCAAGGAATGGAAGGAGATAGGGTTTTTTGTATTTGGATAAAGAAGACATGTAGAGTGCCTAAATAAGTACATGAGATGGATTTAGGTTGTCTCTTTTGATGTTTTTCTTTGGATTTTGGAGTTGGAGCATTGGGCAAGGGTTTGGTGTGACAAGTGACAGAGATACACTCGAGGTGGAACTGCATAGGCCCTAGCAAGTTATGTGGTCATTACGCAATTGAATTCCCAATAAAAAATTTGAACTGCAATTTTGTTTCTTCTATTTTCTAGTAAATTGTTAAAAATTAAAAAAAATTATTATTGGTTGAGTTAATTTAGTGCCAATTGACAACGGATAACAACAGCACGGTACTTCTGGGAAATTGCAGGGATTATTTTATTACTGTGTAAGCATGCATTTTTATCTCCTTGGCAAAAGAAGACAATAATATTTGAACTACGATGGGTGGGGCGTGCCATGCAGGGGCTAGTAGCTAGCTACAGTGATGGGCTCATCCCCAGAAGAAGTTTATTTAATATCGTGTGAACCTGTAACCCACCCATCTAATATTAAACTGATACAAACAGATACTACAGATGATCTTAGCCCGAAGGCCGGGAAGTTATTATGCATATATGGCTCTGATTCCCTTTTTATAGCACAGGTCCACGACCACCGTGTCATAGTTATTCGATGTGGGCCTCAAAACACAGCACAGGCAGGCACTAGGCAAGAGTTATTCCTTCAGGGCATTAGTCAAAACCAACAGGGCATCTGTTCGTTCTTGACCAAAGGTTCTGTGGCAGATCTTGACAAGCTATGTTAACATTGAAATTTTGCTTACGCATGCTGTCATCTTCAGGCAGCTGAGAGTTGGTGGTTTGGGTTTCAGAAATGGTGTTGAACATGATTTCTATTGGGTATTACTGCTAATGTCCATGAAAGGTTGCTTGTGTTGCCAATGAGAGGGTGTCTTCTGTGGAGCCATGCCTTCGAGGAGCGGAACAATTCTTTGAGAAGGTAACCAGCAATTGGGAGAAAATTAATCAATGAAGGATCATCACCAAGATATTTAAAAAAAAATTATTAGGACTTCCAAGCCCAATTGGCTGCACACAACATACCATGATGCTCTGAAAAGTGCTTATCATAAAAACAAACAGATACCATTAAGCATTAAGCTAGTGTAGATTTACCTCATTCAACATCATTTTCAGCCATGCTCACGACCCCTCCCGAGGTTCATTCCTTGGAGTAGGAATTATTGGAAATATAAATTTTTTTCAAGATAAATTTTTTAAGAAAACTCTCTAAAAAATCTCTAAAAAATTTTGAAGCTTTTTTTTATTTATACTTGAAATCTACAAAAAAATAAAGTTTTGTTGAATCAAGTTTAAAGAAAATCAAATTTTATTTATTGACAAAAAAGTTGTGCCGACTCAAAACATAATGGTTACGTGGGACTTTGACATGCAATTCTTGTTTATTTGGGCTGGATAGAAAAGTAGTTTGATGATACACAAATTGTTTGTAGGCAATTAACAATTTCAATATCAAATTTTCAAAATCATCGAAAAGGTAATATCATTAAAAAAATTAATGTTATTGTAACTATTATTATGGTTAATCTTTCATTGAGAAATAACTTACAAATTCATTACTTGTTATCGTAAGGAAATACTACAGAGTAGATCCCTAATATCTAAATAAGTATGGATTTTTAGATCCTTATAAAAGTAAGAAATATCACATGCCAGATTTTTTTTTGAAGAGGGCAATCAAAAAGTCAGGAAGAAGTATTCAATTGTGCACACTCGTCAATACATTGTATGATAAAACGTTCATTGGAGTATGTTGAAAAGGAGAGGGAGAATTTTACAAAGCATGTTTGCGTATCTTTATAAAATGCAAGTTCAAAATGTAGTGGCATCAATGACACTACGTAACTATATTAGAAGAAAGTCGCAAGAAGATGTGGCATTTACAGAATTTTGATCACCATAAAATCTTATCATATATTTACATTCCTTATATATATAAATTATAAAAAAATATGAGTAAATACAAGTTTTTATTCAAATATCTAAAAATTAGTTTTATTAAATTTGGTCTAGTCGAGCAAGTCAACCCAGTGATCCATTAACCTCAGACCTAACTCAAATTTGATTTCCAATTAAATTAGGTTGTAATTGATTTTATGAAACCCAACAGTTCAACTCATGATGTAGTCGAAACACAATTTGAATTTTTAATTTTTAAAACAATGTTATTTTTATTTTTAAAAAATTAAAATAATAAAATTTTAGATTAATTTACTTGACTTAAAAACTGAAACTAAATTTATTAACCTTTCTAAAAACGAAGCATTTGGTAAGATTTTAGGAGGCTTGAACATTTTTTAAAAATAATTATTTGGGCTGGGCTACTTTCTAGTCTTGCCTACTTTCGGGCCTAAAAAAACAACTGGGCCTACCATTTTTCAAAAACAAAATTCAGCACCAAACAATGCCCCTAAAAGCTTTGAAACTCAAAAATCGCAAAATGCCCCTCCTCCATCACCTCTGCCATGGCGGGTACGCCTTGCGCAACCTTCACTTTCCTCTCAATCTCCACAATCTCAATTCCAGACGCCACCCCTCACAGATTTCGTCTGAAACCACTCCTCTGTTCCACTACTTCCACTTCATTCCCATCAAAACGCATAAAGAGGAAAAACCACTTACGTCCCAAAATCCTAAAAACCCTAACTAAACCCTTCCCTACCACACCTCTACCCCAAATAGAAACAAACCCAATTCATAACGACACCTTTTACGACACCCCTTTGAAGGAAACCCTATCAAGTGAAGAATTAGAGGCTGACAAAGTTGATGAATTTAATGTCTCAGAGACTGTTAGCTCAGCAGTAGAACACAGTGGCAGTGTTGGTAAATTATCTGTGAAGCCTGTCTTGAAATATAGCGGTTATTTTCTTGGGGTTTTGTTGTTTCAAACAATTTGTGCTGTTTGGTTATTTGGAAATACTGATTCTGATGGAAAAGAAAGGAATTTTAACGAGAAAGGGAATGTTTTATTGGATGTGAATGGAAATGAGGTTTATGTTAATGAGAGTGAATTGGAAGAGAAAATCAGTGAAATTAAGGTAATGGCGAGAGAAGCGAGAAAGAGGGAGAGGAGGGAGTTAATTGAGGGTGATAAAGGGAGTGAGCTTGAGAAGGAGATTGGTGCGCGATTGGTTAAGTTGGAGAAGAGGTTGAACTCGAAGAGAGAGAAGTTGCCGGATTCGTTCATGGAGTATTTGGGGTTGTTTGGGGATTTTGAGGATGGTTATGGTGAGGATGCTTCGGATTCAAAAGAGGAAAATAAGACGTTGACGTTTAAAAAGAAGTTAAGGTTTAAGAGTCCGTCAATGGATGCGAGGAGTGCTCCAAAAGGTTTTTCGGGTTTGAAGGATGATAGTGGTTCTAATATAAGTGATCTGAATGGTGTGTCTAGAAAAACTGATGTGAGGTATTTGAAAAAGGACACCGGAGGGAAAGATGGGAACGTGCAGTTAAATTCAGTGAAAAATGAGGGAAACAAATTTGAGAAGAAAAGGGCGAATTTGCGAAAGGAAATGGGATCTGGTAATGTTCTTAAAACTCTGATGAATGTGTGATTTTTTTATGCTTTTGATTGAATATTTGTTAAGGTCAATTAACTTTTGTGAATTTTCTTGGCAATAAGGAATTAATGATTGTATAATTAACCTTTTCGGCTTAGTTTTGGATGGTGCCAATTCCGGATGCACTATTCACTTCTGTTATCAGTTGAATTTCAGATACATTTTGTTGTTAAAAGTTAAAACTGTCTGCAAACTTGGGGTGGTTGTAAAATCTTTCAGGCACTGTCCAGAAGATCAGGGAAGGAAGGTCTTCAAATGAAGTTCCAGAGGCAGGAAAATCAAGAGATTTGGAGACCCTAAATTCTGAAAGCTCGACCAAAGAAAACCAGGAAACCACCATAAAGGTTGAAAGGCCTGCTGCTACATCGAGTAGAAATGGTAGCAGAGATCCTGGAAAGAGACCTTTGGCTAATAAATTTGGGGATAAACAATCAGACGTGCAGAAAGATTTGTGGTGGTCGAATCTTCCTTATGTTTTAGTAAGTAATTGACTCTGTGATCCTATCGTTTTATTAATTGTTTTTTTAAAGTATATTATTTCTCCTATGAGCATTTGGAAAAGCTGCGAGAGTGAAAAAGTACAAGGCTTCCTTTCAAAAATTACTTTTTCTGTTAAATTGTTTGTGAATTAATGCTTCCAAATGCTTCTGCCAATTTGTATGCTAAACAGTAATATGTACAATTTCATTGTATTTTCTAAGCAATAACTCGATATGTGCCCAGGCTATCCTTATGCGTAGAGGTTCAGAACATGAGGAATCTGGTGGACTTTATGCTTTAAGAGTGGCTTCCCAGGCAGATCAGCACGGGGACTTTTCTTACACCGTTGCTTTTGAGGACCGTGGCGATGCCAATAATTTCTGTTATTTACTTGAGTCCTTTTTTGAAGATTTAGGTGACTTCAGTGCTGATATTGTTCCTCTGCAAATAAAAGTAAGCAATCCAACCTGATCTCTTAAAGACTTCAAGCTTTACCGAAACACTTTCTAGGAAACATCCCTCACAATGAGACAATTATCTGTATGACCAAACCAAGCCTGTAATGCTGTTGAGATTCTGTGGTTGCAATAATGAAGACATCATTGACTTCCTTTTATGATTGCATTGCATTTGCTCTTGTATATTTTATATTTGATTAGATGCCTCTTAATCATTGCTCCAAGGACTTCTGTATGTCATTGACTTGCTATTATGAAATTTGAATTTTTGTAGGAACTTCATGATGCAGTGAAATCGCATTCCAAGAAGGTAATTGTTGTGAAGAGGGGGCAGCTTAAGCTCTATGCTGGTCAACCATTTTCTGAGGTGGAGATGGCTTTGTACTCTTTGCTTGAACAAGATTAAAGCGCCTAAATAAACTGGTTCTACTGAGAAGGCATACGAACCAAAGATGGATTCCTCTATGGATTTGTCTTACAATGGAAGCCAGTTTCAATCTGTGGGCGTATTCTAATGAGTTCCCTTTTGGAGTCGATGGCTTTGCATGCTTATAAGAAGTTACTGGTTGGAGTTAAAAACTTTGCAGTGCCACTCGTCATCCAAATCGCTGGATGCATTCCTACCACTGGCCATTCTAACCAGAAATTCCCAACCTGGCTTATTGTCCCCTTGTTGGTTGTCTTAAATTGGAGCTCAAAAAGAAGATACTTTTCCCGTGGTTTGCATGCCTCTTTTGTCTGTAAATCAATCAAAGTTTGAGATAGGACCATTCAATTTTCTATGGAAATTGACTTGTCATGTTGGCACTAAATCAGTGGAAACTATCATTATATTTTTCTTCTCCCTTTTTAGAGGATTCATTACTGCCCCATGACATGCCCGATTCTCGATAAGCATCCACTTTAACTCGTGTTTTTCTCTTCTTTTCTGTTTCTGCAAACAATTTGGTAGATTTCTACCTTTGCACCAATTTCTACCTTTGCACCAATTTGGTAGAAATTGACTTGTCATGTATGCCGATAGCTACAGGGTTTATTTTTATTTTTTTGTTACTTTAAATTAATATTTTTTTTTTTAGTGTTTCAATTTATATTAAAAATATTTTTTTAAAAAATAAAAAATATTATTTTAATATACTTCTAAAAAAAACAATTTAAAAAGCAATATCATTCTTCATGTAAATCTGAAAGATGCAGCGAACATCAGCTAATCTGGTATTTTGATTCCATATAAAAGAACAGTGGCTTGAAGAGTCCATAACAAGCTGTGACTGTTAGGAGGATGAAAACCGAAGGCTCCATGACCTTAAACAGCTACTAAAAGCGAGCAGAATAAAACTATATCCAATAATTCCATGAAAAGCTGTGACTATGAAGAGAAGGAAAAGCAAAAACCCAAGCCTCCAAAACAACGACCCTTCTAAAACTATTAACAGCAAACAGAAGAAACTAGACCTATCATATTAGTCCGCCATTTTTTGGTATCTAAAGTTAGGACATCACCACCAGAATGACTACTAATGCATTCTGCGCTTCATCATCTTTTAACCATATGAATCTGTAAGATTAGTGACAAAATCCAATAGTGCTATATACCATCACATCTTCTATTTCTTCAACAAGCAAATGCAGAACTTAGAAAATGAACTCGAAACACCAGCCACATCACCAGAACACCTATAGCTAAAATCAGGTAAACATGGAATTTACACAAAAACTCAAGGTCTGATTATCTTCTTCACGAGACCATAACCGTAGTTCTATTATCTCTGCTGATACAGTAAAAATTATGACAACAATGAATATTATGGAGAACTAGTAATTTTGACCATTGACTGAGCATGAATGGGTGGCAAACTGGATTGGCAAAAGTTTTGCCATGATTCATGCTTCTGCTCCTCGTTTCTGGTATATGCTTCATATATAGAAGTCACAATGTTCCTTGCCGCTTCTCTTGCCTCAGGCAGCCTATCATTCAACAAATCTGCAGCCATTTGAACCAGCGAAACCAATCCAAACTCATTCATTCCTTCCAGGCCCTGAAATTTACCCACATAAATTCCCACCAATTAATATCATTCTCCCCTTTACAAGCTAAAACTTGGCAATATCAAACACAAAAGAAATAGCCTTATACAAGTTTTACCATCTTGGAGACAGATTTAGAGATAGTTATGGCAGCTTTGGCCCTGACTCTGGGGTTGGAATGGCTAACATAAGGCCGGAGCTTATTGAGCAAAGGCAGAGGAGTCACGGATTTCACCATTGCATTCAGTGCTCTATCTGCTTCTTCACACACAAACCTTTTGTCTTGAGAAGCTTTCAATAGTAGTTGCAACAGCTGTGCAACCACATTAAAATCCAAGCACATTAACCACAATTCTAAACAGAACCCTCATGAACATAATAAAATTAAAATGCAAATTAGGCAACAAATTACGAATCGAAGAACAAAAAGTCCCCAGTCCTCACCAAGTTATCAAATGCATTAATAGTAGAGTCAAGTAACTGGTCACCAAAGACCTTGAAAATATCAGATGAAGCCATGATAGATGTCTTGCACAAAGCACTTCTTGGATTCTTCATAGCTTTCACCGCTACTAACATTACTTTTTCCCTATAATAACATATTTAGCCACAACCCCATTATCAGAACACTTGAAAAACTGTCAAATATGCCAAAAAGATTAAAAAAAAAAAGAACAATAATAATACATACAAGATTGGCAGCAAGAGCAACGAATGATAGAGTGCAAATCTCCTAACATCATTCAATGACTCGCAAACCTTTGTCCAATCCTTTGAATCTAACTCTTCTACTAAACCCTGAAAAAAATAAAGCAAAAAACACACAAAAAAAAACCCAAATTTATTGATACACACACAAACAAAAACCCTCAAAGTCTAAAGTAAAATGGCATCTGGGTTTGGTCTAAAATTAAAGAAAAGATCCAAAAAACATTTACATTGATCTTGGATTCAGGATCTGAAAGGGGTTCAAGATTCTCAGAAGAGATGTAATCAATAATCGGATCTGCAGAAGGAGGCAATGATTCAGCTGTCTTGTTTTCTTCATTTACACCCAATTTGATAGTTGCTGGTGGTAGTAGAAGAGCGTTGTCAATGGGTTTCAGTGCCATTTTTGACCAAGTATGACTGTGAAAGAGAAACTGATTTTTGCAATGAAGGAAGAAGGGGTTATTTATTTATTTAAATGTGAGTATGATTGTGAGTGAGACAAATAAAGAAAGAGAAAGGTAGAGTTTTTTTTTTTTTTTTTTTTTTTTCCGGTTTATGCTACTGCTGGAATTGGTTCGGGGTTAGCATATTGTTTTTATAATTTAAGATAGTTTTTGAAAAAAATTAATTTTTTAAATTTTTTTAATTATTTTTTTATTTTTATATCGTTTTAATATTTTGATATCAAAAATAAATTTAAAAAATAAAAATATATATTATTTTAATATATTTTTAAATAAAAAATAATTTTAAAAACAATCATTATCACAATACTAAACAAACTCTTAATAATTAAAATTTTTCAAATTTCAGCACTTGTATCAGTTTTATAAAACCAGCATGGCATGTAGAGTTGATTCAATAATCCGATAACTTGGAATTTAATCTAAATCGGGTTTCATATTAAATTTGATGAAAATTGAACAGTCAATCGATAAATCATATAAATTTATAAATTAGTAGACGCGGTTAAAACTCAAGTCAGACCTAACTTGGTTAAGATAGTGTTTGATGTTGTGACAATAATTATTTTTTAAAATGTTTTTTTGCTTGAAAATACATCATAATAATGTTTTTTTATTTTCTAAAACTTATTTTTGACATCAATACATTAAAACGATCCAAAAACATCAAAAACAATTAATTTTAAAAAAAAACCTTTTTTTTTTTTGAAAAAGCACAACAAACCATGTTGTCAGACAAGATCTAAAAAAATCTAAAACTATGTTATTTAGTATTAACTCAAGTCAATCTTGGTTGACTTACTTAACTTATGACCTGAGTACCCGAGTAGTAGAAAATTTCTCATTTTCAATTCTTTTTACACCTACAATACTAATTATGTATTTGGTGATATGGTATAAAATTCTTTTTAAACATGCTTTTTAATTTAAAATATATTAAAATAATATTTTTAGAAAAAAAAATTAAATAATCTTAATATCATTACATCAAAACTATTTAAAAATATTAATTTAAAATTTATCAAACAAAAAACAAGAATTACTACTAGAAGCGTGTGAGCTGTGCACGAGTCCTTGTCAGCGTATCGTTTTGTTGGATTTGTTTAGACGGTATCAGGAAACCATGTGGTTCCTGTTATTATAAAAGAGGTCAATATTCATTCATAACCCAATGGCAATTTGTCATATAGAATTTAATTTTCTTCTGTTTTAATTTCTTGAACTCTGAACTACTTTTTTTTTTAAAGAATAAACATTGATTTATTTTTTATTATCTTACATTTCTTACTTTGGACCATAAGTATAATATTATTTAGTTTTTTTTTATAATATAGTTTACTTTAAATGTTGATTTGATTTATATCAGATCCACATTTATTTTTAAATTCTTCAAGTCCTATCAAATATTCTATCCCCTGGCATTTTTTACATCTTTAGGCTATGTTTGTTTTCTAGAAAGTGGTTTCCAAGAAATTATTATCCAAACTTTCTTGTGTTTGTTTGCCATTAGAAAAAGTTGGTCAACGGAAAACACTTTTCAGTCAAAGAAAAATTTAGTTTGGTTTCCAGGAAATAATTTATGAAATGTTAATTATTATTATTTTAATTTCTTCATCTTTCATGTTTTTTTTTTAGATTTGATTTCTATTATTTTGATTATTATTTATTTTATTTGAGATAATTTATGAAATTATATTTTTTTTCAATTTCATTCTCATTCAACTTTTTAATTTGTAAGATTTGTTTTTCATTATTTTAATAAACTTGAGAAAAATAAAACATTAATAAGTTATTTTCCAGCTCATTTTCCATGACATAACCAAACACTGGAAAGTACTTTCCAACTTATTTTTCATTACACTACCAAACATCATAATATAATTCACTTTCCCGAAATTTACTTAAAAAAAAAACTATTTTCTAGCAAACAAACGGACCTTAATACTTTACTTTTAAATCCTATTCCCTTAGTATTTTATCTCTAGATTTTTAAATGCAGCCTAATTCTGTGTGAAATCTATAATACAATTATTAGCTAACAAATGGAGAATAAAACACTTGCGACGGCAATTTGCAAAATAAGAAAAAGAAAAGAAAGAAACCGATTTACGACCGAGATAGCCAACAGTCGCAACCCCTCTTGACATGCATGCCTAGCGGCAATTTCTTAATTAACTCGTGATTCTTCACGTGTTTAATAAAATTAATTAATTGCTAATAAATATTAAAATTAAAAAATATAATTTTTTCTCTCTATGATCTTAATTAAACAAAAATAAAAACAATTAGAGCAATCATCAAAGAAATTTAGAAAATTTGAAACAAGGATAACAAAGTCGTCTTTCAAATTAAAACCCCTATCTTTTTCTTTGAGAATTCTTTAACCAAAATATATGTTTTTTCTAGACAACATATCATAATAAAAATAAAAGCAAGTTTAAATTAAAAAATATAACATTGTGATAATTTCTATTAATATATTAAAAATACAAAAATATAGACAACTCGCGAGTTGTTACGAGAAACATCATGGTAGTTTTATTAAATTTGGTCGAGACTAGATGAAAATTGAGTTTCAAACTGAATTGAATGGTAGTTGACTTGATATTTTCTAAATATGACTAAATTAAAACCTGGTTTGGTTTAAAAAAAAATTAAGACAACATTTTAATATATTAAAACTTTATAAATTTATTAAAATTTCTCACTACACGTGAAAAAAATATATCGTAGGAAGAAAAATATATATATATATATAAAAGCTATTTTTTATGGAAAAATAAAAACCATGTAAACTTTACTTGATTACACTTAATAATTTTATTGGCTATAATAATTTTATTGGCTAAAAAAATGATATGATTTAGAATTTATTGATATATTAGGTACCTATTAAGGGGGGAAAAAAAAGAAGGAATGAGGAATAGAAACTTAATTAAGATTATCGAATGGGGACTTTTATGAGATGTTCTCAATTCTTTTTGAATTCATGCTATCGTCTTTATTAAAAAAAAATTCTTTTTAAATGAATTTTTATTAAAAATGGTTGTATTGATATTGATAAATATATTTTTAACATTGTTTTCTCGATAAAATTAGACTAAACTCTAAATCCACCTATCAGGAGGTGAAGGCTTGGACTGGTCAAAATTCAAATGATTTTTTCTAATAGACTATATTAGTTATGTGGCTCGCGTTACGCTGCGGACTCACCTTTTATTTTCATAGAACATTGGGTCCTGATGATGGCAGGACCCAAGGCTATTTGGGTCCTACACATACAAGATCCAAATCTATTTGGGCCCTGCATAGTCAATGATCTAAGGCTATCTTGGGTTCTGCAGCATACGGGGCCAAATAATAGTTGGGTCTTGGTGTGCCCAAGCGCTACATGCGGGCTGGGGGTGTGGCCAACTCCCAGGCAGACAACCCAAGCTCCACGTGTGCGTTGGGGAGTGCCCACCCAAAGGCTGGAGCACAAGCGCCACGTGTACACAGGGTGTGCCCAGCACTGAGGTAGAGCCCAAACGCCACGTGGGTGCAGGGGTGTGCCAGCCCCCGCGCAGGGGTGCGCCACGTGTCCCCACATGGTTTTTCTTTGATAGTAATAATAATTTTTTAAAATTTATTAATGATGATAATAATAATAATAATACTAATAGTATTTTTTCAATTTTACTTTTTAAATCAAATCTTTGGTTGTTTTCAATATTAAGATATAATTTTTTTCTAATTTAGTAATTATTTTATTAATAATATTGATTATTATAAAAATAATAATATTTATAACACAAAAAAAGTAAATTTTTTAATATAATACTTTTGATTATAGAAAAAATAATAATATTCATAACCCAAATAATACTATTTTGAATACCAAGAATATTTAGAACATAAATAACAATATTTTTTATATTAAAACTTTGAATTATTATAAAAATAATAATATTAGGACAAAAATAATAATATCTTGGAGATGAATACTTTGTATTCTAGGAAAAATAGTAATATTGACAATGCAAATTATAATATTTTTTATATTAATATTTAGAATTGTTGAATATTTTTAATAATACTAAGCCACGGGCTCACTTTTTATTTTTATAAAAAATACCATAAAAAATTATAATATAAATAATAATACTAATTTCTTTCAAATTTATTAATGATTTTATTAATAATATTAATTATAAAAATAATAATAATATTTTGAATCCTAGTACCCATGAATATTGAGTCTTGATAAAGAATCCAATAAAATTGGGTCTTTACGCTAGATCCATTGATCATGGGTCCTGACTACCAACCTATTCCCTTTGAGTCCGGAGCCATGACCCAAGCTTAACTTGTCGCCAACCAAAAGTCAGAGCCCAAGGGCCACGTGTGCGCTGGGGAGTGCCCAACCCAAAGGCAGAGCCCAAGCGCCACGTGTGCGCTGGGGAGTGCCCAGCCCCCAGGCAGGAGCCAAGCGCCACGTGTCCTCACGTGGTTTTTCTTCGATAATAATAACAATTTTTAAAATTTTTTAATGATGATAATAATAAAAGTAACAGTACTTTTTAATTTTATCTTTCAAATCAAATATTTGGTTGTTTTTAATATTAAGAATAAATTTTTTCTACTTCAGTAATTATTTTATTAATAATATTGATTATTATAAAAATAATAATATTTATACCACAAAAAAGTAATGTTTTTTATATTAATATTTTTTATTATAGTAAAAATAATAATATTCATAACACAAATAATACTATTTTTAATACCAAGACGATTAAGAACATAAATAACAATATTTTTTTATATTAAAACTTTGAATTATTATAAAAATAATAATATCTTTGAGATGAATACTTTGTATTCTAGGAAAAATAATAATATTGACAACGCAAATTATAATATTTTTTATATTAATACTTAGAATTGTTGAATATTTTTAATAATACTACGCCGCAGGCTCATTTTTTATTTTTATAAAAAATGCCATAAAAAATTATAATATAAATAATAATATTTTTATTTCAAATTTATTAATTATTTTATTAATAATATTAATTATAAAAAAAGTATTTCTAAAAGAAATAATAATATTTAGAATACTAGGACCCATGAACATTGAGTTTTGATGAAGGACCCAATATAATGGGGTCCTTACGCTATACCCATTGATCATGGGTAAAGACGACCGACCACTTCCCCTTGAGTCCGGTGCCCTGACCCAAGCGTCACTTGTCCCCAACCTAACGCAACCCAAGCGCCACGTGTGCGCTAGGGAGTGCCCAAGCCAAAGGTAGAGCCCAAGCACCACGTGTGCACTGGGTGTGCCCAGCCCCAGGCAGGAGTCAAGCGTCACGTGTCCCCACGTGGTTTTTCTCGATAATAATAATAATTTTTTAAAATTTATTAATGATGATAATAATAATACTAATTGTAATTTTTAATTTTACCTTTCAAATCAAATCTTTGGTTGTTTTCAATATTAAGAATAAATGTTTTCTAATTTAGTAATTATTTTATTAATAATATTGATTATTATAAAAATAATAATATTTATAACACAAAAAAGTAATATTTTTAATATTAATACTTTTGATTATAGTAAAAATAATAATATTCATAACCCAAATAATACTATTTTTAATACCAAGAATATTTAGAACATAAATAACAATATCTTTTTATATTAAAAATTTGAATTATTATAAAAATAATAATAATAGGACAAAAATAATAATATCTTTGAGATGAATACTTTGTATTCTAGTAAAAATAATAATATTGACAACACAAATTATAATATTTTTTATATTAATACTTAGAATTGTTGAATATTTTTAATAATACTACGCTGCGGGCTCACTTTTTATTTTTATAAAAAATTGTAATATAAATAATAATATTTTATTTCAAATTTATTAATTATTTTATTAATAATATTAATTATAAAAAAGTATTTCTAAAAGAAATAATAATATTTAGAATCCTAGGACCTATGAACATTGAGTCTTGATGAAGGACTCCATAGAATTGGGTCCTTACGCTAGACCCATTGATCATGGGTCCAGATGACCGACCTATTCCCCTTAAGTCCGGAGCCCTGACCCAAGCGCCACGTGTGCGCTGAGGAGTGCCCAAGCCAAAGGTGTATTTTCAACGATGGTCGGAGGAGAAAACTGTCGGCGACGAAAACTGTCCAGAAGTGTATTTTCCCAGAAATTTTCCTCCCGCGATATCTCTCAAACGGGGACTGATATAGAAGATCACTCCGGTGACAATGTACACGACATGGAGGAGAACAACATATCTAAATATCGTTCTGATCCAACGGTGGAAGATGGAATTATAACTATCATATTTTTTGCCATCAATATGTCTTCTCTCCAGCCTCTCTCTAAACTCTCTCTTGCTCTTGCAAGTCGCTCTAAGATAAAAAATAGAATGATATTTATAGTGCTATCATCTTGTTAAATGCACATTTATCCCCACCCCTTTTTATCATTTGTACATAAATTTCTAACCTTATGTTATTTGAATATTGACCTCTCTTGGTCTTACGTATTCATTTTGTCCCTACAAATATTTTTCTTTTCAACAATTTAGTACTATATTCACTTTTCATTTCATTAATTTCACTATTTTTAACTTGATTTAGGTTTAATTTAATTTAATCCATTTTACTTTTGGTTAAATTTATCATATTTTAATAACCCAGAAAAATTATAACCGGAGGTTTAAATTAATAACATGATTTTTCTCTAAAAATATTTTTTAAAACTATATGAGAAAAAAATAGACTATAAAAAAAGTCAAGTTCAATTAAAAAAAGAAAAAAAAGACAACCCACCAAACTCGTAAACAGGGGCAACTTGAGTTACCTTGACAAACCCATAAACCACGTTAACCTCATATAAAGGTAAAATAAAAGGAAGCAAATTACAAAGCTAAATTCTCAACAATATCAATTTTAAAAGATGAAATAGACAAAAAAAATCGTAACAAATGTTTTTTTTTAAAAGAAAGCAAAACACTGTGGATTATTAAAATAATTTGTGAACAATGGTTTTCCCCATATCCTTTAATTTTTCTTTCTTCATAAAGTTTAATAAAATAATTTGTCTCTAAAACTATATTTTTTTAACTACATGAGAAAAAAATAGACTATGAAAAAGGCAAGATCAATAAAAAACCCACGAAATCCATAAAAAAAGATACCAAACTTATAAATCAGTGCAACCCGACTTACCTTGATAAACCTGCAAAACCATGTTAATCTTATAGAAAGGTAAAACAAAACGAAACAAATTATAAAGCTAAATTTTTAATTATTTTAATATTAAAAAATGAAATCTATAAAAATATATACGTAAAACAAAATCATAACAAAAATTTAAAAGGAAAAAAAAAACACTTGGGTAAAATAAATTTCTAGTCCTTTCCGCGTATGTTCAAGCTTTTATTTTAATTAATGGTATTGGTTGCCTAATGGCGTTCGCTTTTCTGTTCATGTGTTGGATATATATATACACACACGCACATTAAAATTGCTCAGTGTTTCACTGTGCACTGCACAGTGCAGTCCACAGTGAAATACTGAGCTGTCTTTTTTTTTTCTTTCATTTTTTTTTTATTTTTTTTTTTTGCCTTTTTCTTTGTGTTTTTTTCTTTAATGAATTTTTTTTGTTTAATTTAGTTTGTTAATGTTAATTTTTTTATTTAGTTATCAGACTTTCATAACACGGATCCCGGGTTTGACAGGTTAACCTGGTTTGACGAGTTAACCAAGAATTTTGCTTTTTTGCTTTTTTTTTTAATTAATTTTTTTCATTTAGTTTAGTTTGTTAATGATAAATTTCTTTCTATTTAATTATCAGACTTTCATGACGCGTAACTCGGGCTTGACGGGTTAACCCAATTAATTCTGGGTTAACCTGTCAATTTTTTTTTTCTATTTAGTTTTCAAAATTTTGATGATGCGAATCACATGTTTGACGGGTTAACCTGGTTTGAAGGGTTAATCCAGTTAATTAAGAATTTTTTCTTTTTCTTCATTAGTTTTTTTTCTTCCTGTTGGTTTTTTTTCTTTGTTTTTTTATTTTAAATTAATCTATTTAATTATCACACTTTTATGACACGACCTTGCAGCTAGACCCACATCCATGGCTCTTAGGTCCGGTGTTGCAGCCAGACTCGCTTAAACTTGAGTCATGTAAGTTTAATTTTGTTATTAATATTATAAATATTACTCTTTGGTTAAGCGTTGCAGCTAGAGCCAAGGCTGTTGGGCATATCTTTGCATAAAGACCTAACACTCTTAGATCTTAGCATTTTTTGATATTTTTTATGACAGAAAAAAAATTAACCCGTGGCGTATGCCTTTGTTTTTCCTTTTCTTTTCTTTTTTAAGCCTTTTACCGTGGACTGCACAGTGCAGTCTACAGTGAAAAAGCTGATGCTTTTAGTTTTTTTTTTTTGTCTTTTTTCATTGTTTTTTTTGTTTTTTAATTTAGTTTGTTGGTATTAAATTTCTTTATATTTAGTTATCAGACTTTTATGACACAGATCCCAGATTCGACGGGTTAACCCAGTTGATTCAGATTTTTTTTCTTTTTCTTCATTAGTGTTTTTTCTTCATGTAGGTTTTTTTTCTCTTTGCTTTTTTCCTTTTTAATTAATCTTTTTTTTTTAATTTAGTTCATTAAAATTAAATCTTTTTCTATTTAGTTATCACACTTTCATGACACGAATCCCAGGTTTAACAGGTTAGCCTGATTTGACGGGTTAACCCAGTTGATTCAGATTTTTTTTCTTTTTCCTCATTAGTTTTTTCCATCCGATTTTATCTTTTAATATTGTATGCAGTTCACAGTGAAAATGATGATATGTTCAATTTTTTTCTATTTAGTTATCAAACTTTCATGTATAAATGTTAAGTATGAGAAAAATGATGTTGATAATAAATAAATCAAAAGATGGTTTTCAATAATATTATTACCTCCCTGCACACAGAAATTATATATAGGGAAGAAAGTTATATGAGGTAATCTATAACATGCATAAATGTCTATTGATATGCTAATGTACAATGATAGAATATTTCCCTTGATTTTCTGCATGATATCTTGCCTTATTGGTGACAGATTCTGCTTCCTTTTTAACAAAGTCCATCTTTGAACAATTTTAGGGGCCTATATATATTTTTTTAACGTGATGTATAAAATATTTTTAATAAATTATTAATTTTAATTCGAAATTTGAATTCAGAAAATCAGGTAATAAAGTATATATATATATATATTTTTTTTTTTCGCCGGGCATAAAGTTGAAGTAGAAAATTGGAGAGGCGCAGTAACAGTTGAATGGAAAAGCAGAAAATTGGAGATTAATTTTCCAGTGATCACGCACATACTTTGTGAAAGGAAAGGGGTGACCATTAATTTTCTTCCTCCTAACACTTTTTATCTCCATACTTTGTTATTTCAAGAGAAGAGAACAGGAAAAACATGTCATTTGCCCATCAGTTGGGTTTAATTATTGAAAAATGTGCACAGTACACTTATTCCTTGAGATGCATTTAGCAATCCCACTGACAGACGCATAACGTAAAGTCACACTTTGCAACGGATCCAGGATGACCGGCTCCGCCTTGGCACATTTCGCGGCACAATTCAGGAGAACATATTCTAGTTCTGAACAGTTTCCGACATCTTTTTGCTTGGACGTCTTCAACCATTAGTGCAACTGCAAAAGCAAAATATAACTATTCATTACTTTCTTTTTCACTATTTTTTAAATATAACTATATTGAACAATAAAAAATAAAATACTACATTTCAAAATATAAATAAAGTATTATTTTTCAACGTCAATTGAGATAAAGTAAAACATACATACCTGAGAAAACAAGTACGATGATGAAGAACAAGTTGAAGGTGAGCTTAGTCATCCCGTTATGAAGATCTAATGACAAATTAATAAAATTAAAAATGATTTATAAAATAACTATCAAGTTGGGGTGGGTGGTATTTATACTGCGTAAACCCTTTTAACATATCATTGATTGATTTTATTTTATTCGTAATATGCTATTAAAAGAAAGTTTATATTTTGTTTCTTTTTTTGAGTTCTTTATACAGCAAGTACTTTATTATTTGAGAAATCCTTTCGATTTTCATGATCTTTTAATATCCTTATATCAATCGCAATGTCACTTTACTGTAAACAAAACATTTAACAAAATAAATATTTTATCCTTAATGAACATTCATAAAAAGTTTATATTTTGTTTCTATTTTTTGGTTCTTTATATAGCAAGGACATTATTATTTTTGAAATCCTTTTGATTTTTATGATCTTCTAATATGCTTTTTATATCATTATATGCTTTTTATATTAAAATTTGATAACTTATAAAAAGTTTATTTCAAGATGTAAAATGCATGATTAGAATATAAACATTATTATAATTATATATTAGTTGCTATGTCCCTACAATGTCACTTTACTATAAATTTTTTTAACAAAATAAATATTTTATCCTCAATTAATGGTCATGAATATTTAAAGAAAGTTTACATTTTGTTTCTCCTTTTGGGTTCTTTATAGTGGAAGGACTTTATTATTTGAGAAATCCTTTAGATTTTTATGATCTTTTAATATCCTTAAATCAATTTTGTTTTCAATATAACTCTAGTATGTGTGTGTATGCTCTTTATATTAAAATTAGGTAACTTATAAAAAGTTCATTTTAAAACGTAAAATATATGACTAAAATGTAAACATTGTTATATTTATATATTAGTTCCGGTATCCCCGCAATGTTGCTTTATTGTAAAAAAATACCAAAATAAATATTTTATTCTTAATGAATATTTAAAGAAAGTTTATATTTTGTTTCTATTTTTGGGTGCTTTATATAGGAAGGACATTATTATTTTTGAAATCTTTTTTATTTTTATGATCTTCAAATATCATTAAATATTTTTTTTTCAACATAACTCTAGTTTTTATATATATATATATATATATATATATATATATATATATTAAAATTTGATAACTTATAAAAAGTTCATTTCAAGATGCGAAATGCATGACTAAAATATAAACATTATTATAATTATATATTAGTTGTTATGTCCCCACAATGTCACTTTACTATAATTGTTTTTAACAAAATAAATATTTTATCCTCAATGAAAAATCATGAATATTTAAAGAAAGTTTATATTTTGTTTCTATTTTTGGGTTCTTTATATAGCAAGGACAATATTATTTTTGAAATCCTTTTGATTTTTATAATCTTATAATATCCTTAGATAATGTGTTTTTCAATATAACTGTAGTTTATATGTATGTATGTATGTTTGCGCGCGCGTATAATATCATTATATGTTTTTTATATTAAAATTTGATAACTCATGAAAAGTACATTTCAAGATGTGAAATGCATGATTAAAATATAAACATTATTATAAATATATATTAGTTGCTATGTCCCTACAATGTCACTTTACTATAAATTTTTTTTAACAAAAAAATATATTTTATCCTTAATGAATGTTCAAGAATATTTAAGGAAAGTTTACATTTTGTTTCTTTTTCTGGGTTCTTTATATTGCAAGGACTTTATTATTTTAGAAATCCTTTAGATTTTTACGATATTTTAATATCCTTAAATCAATTTTGTTTCAATATAACTGTAGTGCGCGCGCGCGCCCTTTTTATATCAAAATTAGTTAACTTATAAAAAGTTAATTTTAAAACGTAAAATATATGACTAAAATGTAAACATTGTTATATTTATATATTAGTTCCAGTGTCCCCGCAATGTCGCTTTATTGTAAAAAAAAAAATACCAAAATAAATATTTTATCCTTAATGAATATTCAATAATATTTAAAGAAAGTTTATATTTTGTTTCTATTTTTGGGTGCTTTATATAGGTAGGACATTATTATTTTTGAAATCCTTTTGATTTTTATGATCTTCTAAT
The DNA here is from genome assembly GCA_007827005.2 of Populus simonii. NCBI lineage: Eukaryota > Viridiplantae > Streptophyta > Magnoliopsida > Malpighiales > Salicaceae > Populus > Populus simonii. The sequence goes on along the minus strand of CM017471.2, from coordinate 2,505,597 downwards.
ATCCTTAGATAAGTTTTTTTTTCAACATAACTAAATACGGTTTGTATGAGTGGTTGGTTATGCCTTTTGGGCTTACTAATACACCTAGTACTTTTATGAGATTGATGAATCATGTGTTGCGTGCTTTTATTGGTAAGTTTGTAGTCGTTTACTTTGATGATATCTTGATTTATAGTAAGGAGATTGATGAGCATATAAGTCAGTTGAGACAAGTTTTTGATGTGCTTAGAAAAGAGTCCTTATATGCTAATTTGAAAAAGTGTGACTTTTGCATGGATAGGATTGTTTTTCTTGGATATGTGGTTAGTGCGAAAGGTATAGAAATGGATGAGGCTAAGGTTAAGGCCATTCAAGAATGGCCTACACCAAAATCCATAACAGACGTTAGGAGTTTTCATGGTTTGGCTAGTTTTTATAGGAGATTTGTTAAAGATTTTAGTACGATTGCCTCTCCATTGACTGAAATTGTTAAGAAAGCCGTGGGTTTCAAGTGGGGAGAAGAACAAGAAAATGCTTTTAACTTGTTAAAATCAAAGTTGATTTCAGCACCTTTACTATCTTTACCTGATTTTAATAAAGCTTTTGAGATTGAATGTGATGCTTCAGAAATAGGTATTAGAGCTGTTTTAATGCAAGAAAAATAACTCATCGCTTAATGCAAGAAAAATGGCCCATCGCTTATTTTAGTGAAAAACTCAATGGTGCAACTCTTAACTATCCCACTTATGATAAAGAGTTGTATGCAGTCGTGCGGGCTTTGGAGACTTGGCAACATTATTTATATATTAGTTTCAATGTCCCCACAATGTCACTTTACTGTAAAAAAAATTAACACATATGTGCCTTTCCATCTCTTCTATCTCGGTAAAATCATAGTCATAGCTCAAAGTTATGCTTAATTCATCCTCACAATCAAATCAAAAACTTGTTGCACACACTTATCAACTTGGTCATAACATGTGATAGAATAAACATTGTTGTAAGGATATTTCATTGCATCATGAAAATTAAATTCAATCCTTTCATCTTCTACTTTCATGGACAATCCTTACCACAATCAATTTTTGTATTAGCAGTTTTCAAGAATGGTCTCCCAAACAATATAGGACTCTTGTTTGATGAATCATAAGAATCACGTTCCATATCAAGAATATAAAAGGCGCATGGAATAACCAAACTATCAATCTTGACTAGGACATTTTTTTATCACACCAAGTGGATAAACAAAACTACTATCCGCAAGTTGTATTACAATACTTGTTTTATTCAAAGGCTCTAGACTAAGAGAATCATAAACATGTTTAGGCATAACACTAATGGATGCACCTAAATCGCACAAGGCCCTTTTGAAATTAGCATTACTAAATAACACATGGGATAATAAACGCATATGGATCCTTTTGCTTCAAAGGCAGATTCTTTTGAACAACAACAAATAGAACTTCACTCATACTTACCATTTCGTGGCCTTTTAGCTTGTAGGCTCTCTTGGTAGTACATAACTCCTTCAAGAATTTGGCATACTTGGGAATTTGCTTGATAGCATTAATCAAAGGAATGTTGAGTTCCACTTTCTTGAAAACCTCTAATATCTCTTTTTCTTTGTCCACTTTCTTAGACCTAGAAGAAATCATAGGAAAGGATGGAATTGTTTTAAAACTGGAATTCATTAAATGAGGACTTACCTTTGGAATGTTGGTCATTTTTTCAATTTGTGGAGGAGGAGGATGTTTTTTCTTTATACTCAATTCGGTTTCTATCTCCTCTTCTTCCTCCATCTCAATTTGTTTCGACCTTCGCTCTTCAAGTTCTTTTCCACTTCACAACATGATCACACTAATATTCTCTTTTGGATTCAATGCTTGAGATGACAGCTTTCCATTCATTTGTGCCTCTAATTTCCCTACACTTGAAGCTACTTGCCCCATTTATTTCTCTAAGTTGTGAATGCTTGACCTTATTTCCTGTTGAAAAGACATGGCATTTTGTTGCAAGGTCACAATGTTAAAAGATAAAGTTTCCATCATCTCATGAAGATCATCACTCCATGACCCCATAACATTGGAGTTTGTAAATGCAGGGGGCTGTCTCGCTTGGTAATTCTACTGGGATTGAAATCCATTAGACTGGAACTATTTGCCTTGATTGCATTGTTAAGGCGAGTTCCCATAACGTACGTTCGAATGATCTCTCCCTTCAGGATTGTATGTGTCGGAAAAAGGATCATCCTTACGCTGAGGTTGTCCATTGAATGCTCCATCAACTGCATTAACTTGTTCAATGTAATCTTCTTGTATTTTTGGGCATATATTCTGAAGCATGTCCTTGTAAGAAGCATATGCTACAAACTTTCACCTGTTGTACATTTTCACAAGCCAAAGAACGCACAAGAGAAGTAAGATCATTAACTTTATTCTCAAGGTTAGAAATATTTACCTTATTTACTTGTTTGTTTGAGAAGTTTCCACAGATGCCAAACTGTTTCGAGTTGGCTGTCATATTTGAGATCAATTAGCGTACAGCCTTGGATGTCTTATCTACCAATACCCCTCTTGTAACAACCCCTGATCTGGGATAAAAACAACCATCTCATGTCAACCGAGAAACAGAGTAATTAATCTTTTTTTCCTATATGTACACACACACACACACACACACACACATGGTGTTCATATTAAAGTCTACTGAAATTTTGACGGAGTCTCCCCTATACCGGAAGGTCCCAAGTTATCGACATTTAACCTATTTACACTTCTAATAACCCGCATCTTCTAACTCAATCACGACCCAATCATCTTGGGTCTCAATCCTACATACATATCAACCACAATATTCATGATATACATTATATAACAAATATCATTATAGATGGATAAAAATATAAATACACATACATGGAACATGGTTATATGAACTACAGAGTTAAGTTCATCTAATCAAGTTTAAATATTAATTATATAAATTAAGTTATACAAATGTTTTCATGTTTACAAAATACAAGGGTATAGTCCCTAGAACCTAGATTACAAAAAGTGAACATAAGCTAGGATCTACTCCCGTCGTGCATGCGATGGTCCTAAAACAAAATACATATTATTGAAACATGAATATCACAATAAATATAACAGCACAAATATCTAACAATTTTAAAAGGCAAACATGCATTCATATTTTATTCACTTCTCCCTTCTGGTTTTCATTGGAAACTCTTTCTCATTCAACTACTAAAAACCGTTTCCTCTTCCATTATCAACCTCCATTCAAGATTTAATAAGATCAACCATGATTATTTTCGCTTAACACATTACTGATACCAATTTCATTGGTATCATCATCACCCCGTAGGAGTCGATGCAAGACGATCACCTTACCTAGGATCCTAACATACACTAAATGTATGCGAGCCAATATATGGTGATCCCCTTACCCGGGATCCTAAAATACACTAAATGTATGCTAGTCCATACCCCATATAACACTTCTCATATTTTCTTTGTCCGCGATAATTTCATCACTTAGCAATTCACACAACAACCTTTCACCTTGAATACACATGCATTCTCCAAAATATCAACATCATTATGCAAACTTTCCTCTTTTCACATAATATCTAACATTCGGTAATTCACATTTCACATCAATAACATACTAAATCATGGAATTTAACTAGAAAATATATGAGCGGATCACCTACCTGCAGTAGAAGCTCTACTCGTGCTCCCCTGTTGCTTCAGCTGCACAACGCCTGTGGTCCCTCCTGGTAATCACAGGCATAATCTCATAAGTTGTCCTCATTAAAGGATACATTTCGTAATAACCATATTAACAACCAATACAGGTCTTTCTTTCAATTATTCATTTCTTTATATTTTACATTCTCTCATTTCATCTATTAATATCGACATTCTTTGTCCAACCATGGTTATCATTCTTTTTTATATATATTTGAACTGTTATTGTTTTTCTTTTTTAACTGAACCGTTACTGTCATGAACTGTTACTGTTTTGTTTTTGAACCGTTACTATCTTCAGAGGTTGCATTTCGATCTCTCCTTATATTTTTAACTATATCCAGAGTTCTAGAATTCCGTTTCAAGTAAGATTGCTCTTGTTGGAAAGCTAACACAAGAGGATACAAGTCCTCTGAAGGAAGAAGAACCCAGCTCTGCCCCCCAAGATAGCTAAAATTTCTCATCAACTAATTAGTCCTACTGCCCTAGAGAGTCAGTCAAGACTCAATCTCGGTTGGTGAACCATAACTGAAGTTCTACAGCTCCAAATTGAGCAAGACCAATTTTCTTAGTTCGCTAACATCCAAACTACAATTTCTAAGAGGAACCTGATCCTAATTCCCTCATCCTCCTACCCGAAATCTTATCAAAAGTCAGAAGACGAGCATGTCCAAATTCGCACCCTTTTCCATTCACACATAACATTTATAAACTACATTTTTTGGATAAATTATCATGGTTTCATGCCCCCAATCACATACCACACATGAAGTAACTTAATTTTAACAACTAATATGTTTTCTCCGATTCAAGTCTAAGAACCCTAATCTATAATTCAACATCAAGGCATCAAGGCTCACTTTTTATTTTTATAAAAAATTGTAATATAAATAATAATATTTTATTTCAAATTTATTAATTATTTTATTAATAATATTAATTATAAAAAAGTATTTCTAAAAGAAATAATAATATTTAGAATCCTAGGACCCATGAACATTGAGTCTTGATGAAGGACTCAATAGAATTGGGTCCTTACGCTAGACCCCTTGATCATGGGTCCAGATGACCGACCTATTCCCCTTAAGTCCGGAGCCCTGACCCAAGCGCCACGTGTGCGCTGGGGAGTGCCCAAGCCAAAGGTGTATTTTCAACGATGGTCGGAGGAGAAAACTGTCGGCGACGAAAACTGTCAAGAAGTGTATTTTCCCAGAAATTTTTCTCATGCGATATCTCTCAAACGGGGACTGATATAGAAGATCACTCCGGTGACAATGTACACGACATGGAGGAGCACAACATATCTAAATATCGTTCTGATCCAACGGTGGAAGATGGAGTTATAACTGTCGTATTTTTTGCCATCAATATGTCTTCTCTCCAGCCTCTCTCTAAACTCTCTCTTGCTCTTGCAAGTCGCTCTAAGATAGAAAATAGAATGATATTTATAGTGCTATCATCTTGTTAAATGCACATTTATCCCCACCTTTTTTTTTTTTTATCATTTGTACATAAATTCCTAACCTTATGTTATTTGAATATTGACCTCTCTTGGTCTTACGTATTCATTTTGTCCCTACAAATATTTTTCTTTTCAACAATTTAGTACCATATTCACTTTTCATTTCATTAATTTCACTATTTTAAACTTGATTTAGGTTTAATTTAATTTAATCCATTTTACTTTTGGTTAAATTTATCATATTTTAATAACCCAGAAAAATTATAACCGGGGGTTTAAATTAATAACATGATTTTTCTCTAAAAATATTTTTAAAAACTATATGAGAAAAAAATAGACTATAAAAAAAGTCAAGTTCAATTAAAAAAAGAAAAAAAAGACAACCCACCAAACTCGTAAACAGGGGCAACTTGAGTTACCTTGACAAACCAATAAACCACGTTAACCTCATATAAAGGTAAAATAAAAGGAAGCAAATTACAAAGCTAAATTCTCAACAATATCAATTTTAAAAGATGAAATAGACAAAAAAAATCGTAACAAATGTTTTTTTTTTTAAAAGAAAGCAAAACACTGTGGATTATTAAAATAATTTGTGAACAATGGTTTTCCCCATATCCTTTAATTTTTCTTTCTTCATAAAGTTTAATAAAATAATTTGTCTCTAAAACTATATTTTTTTAACTACATGAGAAAAAAATAGACTATGAAAAAGGCAAGATCAATAAAAAACCCACGAAATCCATAAAAAAGATACCAAACTTATAAATCAGTGCAACCCGACTTACCTTGATAAACCTGCAAAACCATGTTAATCTTATAGAAAGGTAAAACAAAACGAAACAAATTATAAAGCTAAATTTTTAATTATTTTAATATTAAAAAATGAAATCTATAAAAATATATACGTAAAACAAAATCATAACAAAAATTTAAAAGGAAAAAAAAACACTTGGGTAAAATAAATTTCTAGTCCTTTCCGCGTATGTTCAAGCTTTTATTTTAATTAATGGTATTGGTTGCCTAATGGCGTTCGCTTTTCTGTTCATGTGTTGGATATATATATACACACACGCACATTAAAATTGCTCAGTGTTTCACTGTGCACTGCACAGTGCAGTCCACAGTGAAATACTGAGCTGTCTTTTTTTTTTCTTTCATTTTTTTTTTGTTTTTTTTTTGCCTTTTTCTTTGTGTTTTTTTCTTTAATGAATTTTTTTTGTTTAATTTAGTTTGTTAATGTTAATTTTTTTATTTAGTTATCAGACTTTCATAACACGGATCCCGGGTTTGACAGGTTAACCTGGTTTGACGAGTTAACCAAGAATTTTGCTTTTTTGCTTTTTTTTTTTAATTAATTTTTTTCATTTAGTTTAGTTTGTTAATGATAAATTTCTTTCTATTTAATTATCAGACTTTCATGACGCGTAACTCGGGCTTGACGGGTTAACCCAATTAATTCTGGGTTAACCTGTCAATTTTTTTTTTCTATTTAGTTTTCAAAATTTTGATGATGCGAATCACATGTTTGACGGGTTAACCTGGTTTGAAGGGTTAATCCAGTTAATTAAGAATTTTTTCTTTTTCTTCATTAGTTTTTTTTCTTCCTGTTGGTTTTTTTTCTTTGTTTTTTTATTTTAAATTAATCTATTTAATTATCACACTTTTATGACACGACCTTGCAGCTAGACCCACATCCATGGCTCTTAGGTCCGGTGTTGCAGCCAGACTCGCTTAAACTTGAGTCATGTAAGTTTAATTTTGTTATTAATATTATAAATATTACTCTTTGGTTAAGCGTTGCAGCTAGAGCCAAGGCTCTTGGGCATATCTTTGCATAAAGACCTAACACTCTTAGATCTTAGCATTTTTTGATATTTTTTATGACAGAAAAAAAATTAACCCGTGGCGTATGCCTTTGTTTTTCCTTTTCTTTTCTTTTTTAAGCCTTTTACCGTGGACTGCACAGTGCAGTCCACAGTGAAAAAGCTGATGCTTTTAGTTTTTTTTTTTTGTCTTTTTTCATTGTTTTTTTTGTTTTTTAATTTAGTTTGTTGGTATTAAATTTCTTTATATTTAGTTATCAGACTTTTATGACACAGATCCCAGATTCGACGGGTTAACCCAGTTGATTCAGATTTTTTTTCTTTTTCTTCATTAGTGTTTTTTCTTCATGTAGGTTTTTTTTCTCTTTGCTTTTTTCCTTTTTAATTAATCTTTTTTTTTTAAATTTAGTTCATTAAAATTAAATCTTTTTCTATTTAGTTATCACACTTTCATGACACGAATCCCAGGTTTAACAGGTTAGCCTGATTTGACGGGTTAACCCAGTTGATTCAGATTTTTTTTCTTTTTCCTCATTAGTTTTTTCCATCCGATTTTATCTTTTAATATTGTATGCAGTTCACAGTGAAAATGATGATATGTTCAATTTTTTTCTATTTAGTTATCAAACTTTCATGTATAAATGTTAAGTATGAGAAAAATGATGTTGATAATAAATAAATCAAAAGATGGTTTTCAATAATATTATTACCTCCCTGCACACAGAAATTATATATAGGGAAGAAAGTTATATGAGGTAATCTATAACATGCATAAATGTCTATTGATATGCTAATGTACAATGATAGAATATTTCCCTTGATTTTCTGCATGATATCTTGCCTTATTGGTGACAGATTCTGCTTCCTTTTTAACAAAGTCCATCTTTGAACAATTTTAGGGGCCTATATATATTTTTTTAACGTGATGTATAAAATATTTTTAATAAATTATTAATTTTAATTCGAAATTTGAATTCAGAAAATCAGGTAATAAAGTATATATATATATATATATTTTTTTTTCGCCGGGCATAAAGTTGAAGTAGAAAATTGGAGAGGCGCAGTAACAGTTGAATGGAAAAGCAGAAAATTGGAGATTAATTTTCCAGTGATCACGCACATACTTTGTGAAAGGAAAGGGGTGACCATTAATTTTCTTCCTCCTAACACTTTTTATCTCCATACTTTGTTATTTCAAGAGAAGAGAACAGGAAAAACATGTCATTTGCCCATCAGTTGGGTTTAATTATTGAAAAATGTGCACAGTACACTTATTCCTTGAGATGCATTTAGCAATCCCACTGACAGACGCATAACGTAAAGTCACACTTTGCAACGGATCCAGGATGACCGGCTCCGCCTTGGCACATTTCGCGGCACAATTCAGGAGAACATATTCTAGTTCTGAACAGTTTCCGACATCTTTTTGCTTGGACGTCTTCAACCATTAGTGCAACTGCAAAAGCAAAATATAACTATTCATTACTTTCTTTTTCACTATTTTTTAAATATAACTATATTGAACAATAAAAAATAAAATACTACATTTCAAAATATAAATAAAGTATTATTTTTCAACGTCAATTGAGATAAAGTAAAACATACATACCTGAGAAAACAAGTACGATGATGAAGAACAAGTTGAAGGTGAGCTTAGTCATCCCGTTATGAAGATCTAATGACAAATTAATAAAATTAAAAATGATTTATAAAATAACTATCAAGTTGGGGTGGGTGGTATTTATACTGCGTAAACCCTTTTAACATATCATTGATTGATTTTATTTTATTCGTAATATGCTATTAAAAGAAAGTTTATATTTTGTTTCTTTTTTTGAGTTCTTTATACAGCAAGTACTTTATTATTTGAGAAATCCTTTCGATTTTCATGATCTTTTAATATCCTTATATCAATCGCAATGTCACTTTACTGTAAACAAAACATTTAACAAAATAAATATTTTATCCTTAATGAACATTCATAAAAAGTTTATATTTTGTTTCTATTTTTTGGTTCTTTATATAGCAAGGACATTATTATTTTTGAAATCCTTTTGATTTTTATGATCTTCTAATATGCTTTTTATATCATTATATGCTTTTTATATTAAAATTTGATAACTTATAAAAAGTTTATTTCAAGATGTAAAATGCATGATTAGAATATAAACATTATTATAATTATATATTAGTTGCTATGTCCCTACAATGTCACTTTACTATAAATTTTTTTAACAAAATAAATATTTTATCCTCAATTAATGGTCATGAATATTTAAAGAAAGTTTACATTTTGTTTCTCCTTTTGGGTTCTTTATAGTGGAAGGACTTTATTATTTGAGAAATCCTTTAGATTTTTATGATCTTTTAATATCCTTAAATCAATTTTGTTTTCAATATAACTCTAGTATGTGTGTGTATGCTCTTTATATTAAAATTAGGTAACTTATAAAAAGTTCATTTTAAAACGTAAAATATATGACTAAAATGTAAACATTGTTATATTTATATATTAGTTCCGGTATCCCCGCAATGTTGCTTTATTGTAAAAAAATACCAAAATAAATATTTTATTCTTAATGAATATTTAAAGAAAGTTTATATTTTGTTTCTATTTTTGGGTGCTTTATATAGGAAGGACATTATTATTTTTGAAATCTTTTTTATTTTTATGATCTTCAAATATCATTAAATATTTTTTTTTCAACATAACTCTAGTTTATATATATATATATATATATATTAAAATTTGATAACTTATAAAAAGTTCATTTCAAGATGCGAAATGCATGACTAAAATATAAACATTATTATAATTATATATTAGTTGTTATGTCCCCACAATGTCACTTTACTATAATTGTTTTTAACAAAATAAATATTTTATCCTCAATGAAAAATCATGAATATTTAAAGAAAGTTTATATTTTGTTTCTATTTTTGGGTTCTTTATATAGCAAGGACAATATTATTTTTGAAATCCTTTTGATTTTTATAATCTTATAATATCCTTAGATAATGTGTTTTTCAATATAACTGTAGTTTATATGTATGTATGTATGTTTGCGCGCGCGTATAATATCATTATATGTTTTTTATATTAAAATTTGATAACTCATGAAAAGTACATTTCAAGATGTGAAATGCATGATTAAAATATAAACATTATTATAAATATATATTAGTTGCTATGTCCCTACAATGTCACTTTACTATAAATTTTTTTTAACAAAAAAATATATTTTATCCTTAATGAATGTTCAAGAATATTTAAGGAAAGTTTACATTTTGTTTCTTTTTCTGGGTTCTTTATATTGCAAGGACTTTATTATTTTAGAAATCCTTTAGATTTTTACGATATTTTAATATCCTTAAATCAATTTTGTTTCAATATAACTGTAGTGCGCGCGCGCGCCCTTTTTATATCAAAATTAGTTAACTTATAAAAAGTTCATTTTAAAACGTAAAATATATGACTAAAATGTAAACATTGTTATATTTATATATTAGTTCCAGTGTCCCCGCAATGTCGCTTTATTGTAAAAAAAAAATACCAAAATAAATATTTTATCCTTAATGAATATTCAAGAATATTTAAAGAAAGTTTATATTTTGTTTCTATTTTTGGGTGCTTTATATAGGTAGGACATTATTATTTTTGAAATCCTTTTGATTTTTATGATCTTCTAATATCCTTAGATAAGTTTTTTTTTCAACATAACTAAATACGGTTTGTATGAGTGGTTGGTTATGCCTTTTGGGCTTACTAATACACCTAGTACTTTTATGAGATTGATGAATCATGTGTTGCGTGCTTTTATTGGTAAGTTTGTAGTCGTTTACTTTGATGATATCTTGATTTATAGTAAGGAGATTGATGAGCATATAAGTCAGTTGAGACAAGTTTTTGATGTGCTTAGAAAAGAGTCATTATATGCTAATTTGAAAAAGTGTGACTTTTGCATGGATAGGATTGTTTTTCTTGGATATGTGGTTAGTGCGAAAGGTATAGAAATGGATGAGGCTAAGGTTAAGGCCATTCAAGAATGGCCTACACCAAAATCCATAACAGACGTTAGGAGTTTTCATGGTTTGACTAGTTTTTATAGGAGATTTGTTAAAGATTTTAGTACGATAGCCTCTCCATTGACTGAAATTGTTAAGAAAGCCGTGGGTTTCAAGTGGGGAGAAGAACAAGAAAATGCTTTTAACTTGTTAAAATCAAAGTTGATTTCAGCACCTTTACTATCTTTACCTGATTTTAATAAAGCTTTTGAGATTGAATGTGATGCTTCAGAAATAGGTATTGGAGCTGTTTTAATGCAAGAAAAATAACTCATCGCTTAATGCAAGAAAAATGGCCCATCGCTTATTTTAGTGAAAAACTCAATGGTGCAACTCTTAACTATCCCACTTATGATAAAGAGTTGTATGCAGTCGTGCGGGCTTTGGAGACTTGGCAACATTATTTATATATTAGTTTCAATGTCCCCACAATGTCACTTTACTGTAAAAAAAATTAACACATATGTGCCTTTCCATCTCTTCTATCTCGGTAAAATCATAGTCATAGCTCAAAGTTATGCTTAATTCATCCTCACAATCAAATCAAAAACTTGTTGCACACACTTATCAACTTGGTCATAACATGTGATAGAATAAACATTGTTGTAAGGATATTTCATTGCATCATGAAAATTAAATTCAATCCTTTCATCTTCTACTTTCATGGACAATCCTTACCACAATCAATTTTTGTATTAGCAGTTTTCAAGAATGGTCTCCCAAACAATATAGGACTCTTGTTTGATGAATCATAAGAATCACGTTCCATATCAAGAATATAAAAGGCGCATGGAATAACCAAACTATCAATCTTGACTAGGACATTTTTTTATCACACCAAGTGGATAAACAAAACTACTATCCGCAAGTTGTATTACAATACTTGTTTTATTCAAAGGCTCTAGACTAAGAGAATCATAAACATGTTTAGGCATAACACTAATGGATGCACCTAAATCGCACAAGGCCCTTTTGAAATTAGCATTACTATATAACACATGGGATAATAAACGCATATGGATCCTTTTGCTTCAAAGACAGATTCTTTTGAACAACAACAAATAGAACTTCACTCATACTTACCATTTCGTGGCCTTTTAGCTTGTAGGCTCTCTTGGTAGTACATAACTCCTTCAAGAATTTGGCATACTTGGGAATTTGCTTGATAGCATTAATCAAAGGAATGTTGAGTTTCACTTTCTTGAAAACCTCTAATATCTCTTTTTCTTTGTCCACTTTCTTAGACCTAGAAGAAATCATAGGAAAGGATGGAATTGTTTTAAAACTGGAATTCATTAAATGAGGACTTACCTTTGGAATGTTGGTCATTTTTTCAATTTGTGGAGGAGGAGGATGTTTTTTCTTTATACTCAATTCGGTTTCTATCTCCTCTTCTTCCTCCATCTCAATTTGTTTCGACCTTCGCTCTTCAAGTTCTTTTCCACTTCACAACATGATCACACTAATATTCTCTTTTGGATTCAATGCTTGAGATGACAGCTTTCCATTCATTTGTGCCTCTAATTTCCCTACACTTGAAGCTACTTGCCCCATTTATTTCTCTAAGTTGTGAATGCTTGACCTTATTTCCTGTTGAAAAGACATGGCATTTTGTTGCAAGGTCACAATGTTAAAAGATAAAGTTTCCATCATCTCATGAAGATCATCACTCCATGACCCCATAACATTGGAGTTTGTAAATGCAGGGGGCTGTCTCGCTTGGTAATTCTACTGGGATTGAAATCCATTAGACTGGAACTATTTGCCTTGATTGCATTGTTAAGGCGAGTTCCCATAACGTACGTTCGAATGATCTCTCCCTTCAGGATTGTATGTGTCGGAAAAAGGATCATCCTTACGCTGAGGTTGTCCATTGAATGCTCCATCAACTGCATTAACTTGTTCAATGTAATCTTCTTGTATTTTTGGGCATATATTCTGAAGCATGTCCTTGTAAGAAGCATATGCTACAAACTTTCACCTGTTGTACATTTTCACAAGCCAAAGAACGCACAAGAGAAGTAAGATCATTAACTTTATTCTCAAGGTTAGAAATATTTACCTTATTTACTTGTTTGTTTGAGAAGTTTCCACAGATGCCAAACTGTTTCGAGTTGGCTGTCATATTTGAGATCAATTAGCGTACAGCCTTGGATGTCTTATCTACCAATACCCCTCTTGTAACAACCCCTGATCTGGGATAAAAACAACCATCTCATGTCAACCGAGAAACAGAGTAATTAATCTTTTTTTCCTATATGTACACACACACACACACACACACACACACATGGTGTTCATATTAAAGTCTACTGAAATTTTGACGGAGTCTCCCCTATACCGGAAGGTCCCAAGTTATCGACATTTAACCTATTTACACTTCTAATAACCCGCATCTTCTAACTCAATCACGACCCAATCATCTTGGGTCTCAATCCTACATACATATCAACCACAATATTCATGATATACATTATATAACAAATATCATTATAGATGGATAAAAATATAAATACACATACATGGAACATGGTTATATGAACTACAGAGTTAAGTTCATCTAATCAAGTTTAAATATTAATTATATAAATTAAGTTATACAAATGTTTTCATGTTTACAAAATACAAGGGTATAGTCCCTAGAACCTAGATTACAAAAAGTGAACATAAGCTAGGATCTACTCCCGTCGTGCATGCGATGGTCCTAAAACAAAATACATATTATTGAAACATGAATATCACAATAAATATAACAGCACAAATATCTAACAATTTTAAAAGGCAAACATGCATTCATATTTTATTCACTTCTCCCTTCTGGTTTTCATTGGAAACTCTTTCTCATTCAACTACTAAAAACCGTTTCCTCTTCCATTATCAACCTCCATTCAAGATTTAATAAGATCAACCATGATTATTTTCGCTTAACACATTACTGATACCAATTTCATTGGTATCATCATCACCCCGTAGGAGTCGATGCAAGACGATCACCTTACCTAGGATCCTAACATACACTAAATGTATGCGAGCCAATATATGGTGATCCCCTTACCCGGGATCCTAAAATACACTAAATGTATGCTAGTCCATACCCCATATAACACTTCTCATATTTTCTTTGTCCGCGATAATTTCATCACTTAGCAATTCACACAACAACCTTTCACCTTGAATACACATGCATTCTCCAAAATATCAACATCATTATGCAAACTTTCCTCTTTTCACATAATATCTAACATTCGGTAATTCACATTTCACATCAATAACATACTAAATCATGGAATTTAACTAGAAAATATATGAGCGGATCACCTACCTGCAGTAGAAGCTCTACTCGTGCTCCCCTGTTGCTTCAGCTGCACAACGCCTGTGGTCCCTCCTGGTAATCACAGGCATAATCTCATAAGTTGTCCTCATTAAAGGATACATTTCGTAATAACCATATTAACAACCAATACAGGTCTTTCTTTCAATTATTCATTTCTTTATATTTTACATTCTCTCATTTCATCTATTAATATCGACATTCTTTGTCCAACCATGGTTATCATTCTTTTTTATATATATTTGAACTGTTATTGTTTTTCTTTTTTAACTGAACCGTTACTGTCATGAACTGTTACTGTTTTGTTTTTGAACCGTTACTATCTTCAGAGGTTGCATTTCGATCTCTCCTTATATTTTTAACTATATCCAGAGTTCTAGAATTCCGTTTCAAGTAAGATTGCTCTTGTTGGAAAGCTAACACAAGAGGATACAAGTCCTCTGAAGGAAGAAGAACCCAGCTCTGCCCCCCAAGATAGCTAAAATTTCTCATCAACTAATTAGTCCTACTGCCCTAGAGAGTCAGTCAAGACTCAATCTCGGTTGGTGAACCATAACTGAAGTTCTACAGCTCCAAATTGAGCAAGACCAATTTTCTTAGTTCGCTAACATCCAAACTACAATTTCTAAGAGGAACCTGATCCTAATTCCCTCATCCTCCTACCCGAAATCTTATCAAAAGTCAGAAGACGAGCATGTCCAAATTCGCACCCTTTTCCATTCACACATAACATTTATAAACTACATTTTTTGGATAAATTATCATGGTTTCATGCCCCCAATCACATACCACACATGAAGTAACTTAATTTTAACAACTAATATGTTTTCTCCGATTCAAGTCTAAGAACCCTAATCTATAATTCAACATCAAGGCATCAAGGCTCACTTTTTATTTTTATAAAAAATTGTAATATAAATAATAATATTTTATTTCAAATTTATTAATTATTTTATTAATAATATTAATTATAAAAAAGTATTTCTAAAAGAAATAATAATATTTAGAATCCTAGGACCCATGAACATTGAGTCTTGATGAAGGACTCAATAGAATTGGGTCCTTACGCTAGACCCCTTGATCATGGGTCCAGATGACCGACCTATTCCCCTTAAGTCCGGAGCCCTGACCCAAGCGCCACGTGTGCGCTGGGGAGTGCCCAAGCCAAAGGTGTATTTTCAACGATGGTCGGAGGAGAAAACTGTCGGCGACGAAAACTGTCAAGAAGTGTATTTTCCCAGAAATTTTTCTCATGCGATATCTCTCAAACGGGGACTGATATAGAAGATCACTCCGGTGACAATGTACACGACATGGAGGAGCACAACATATCTAAATATCGTTCTGATCCAACGGTGGAAGATGGAGTTATAACTGTCGTATTTTTTGCCATCAATATGTCTTCTCTCCAGCCTCTCTCTAAACTCTCTCTTGCTCTTGCAAGTCGCTCTAAGATAGAAAATAGAATGATATTTATAGTGCTATCATCTTGTTAAATGCACATTTATCCCCACCTTTTTTTTTTATCATTTGTACATAAATTCCTAACCTTATGTTATTTGAATATTGACCTCTCTTGGTCTTACGTATTCATTTTGTCCCTACAAATATTTTTCTTTTCAACAATTTAGTACCATATTCACTTTTCATTTCATTAATTTCACTATTTTAAACTTGATTTAGGTTTAATTTAATTTAATCCATTTTACTTTGGTTAAATTTATCATATTTTAATAACCCAGAAAAATTATAACCGGGGGTTTAAATTAATAACATGATTTTCTCTAAAAATATTTTTAAAAACTATATGAGAAAAAAATAGACTATAAAAAAAGTCAAGTTCAATTAAAAAAAGAAAAAAAAGACAACCCACCAAACTCGTAAACAGGGGCAACTTGAGTTACCTTGACAAACCAATAAACCACGTTAACCTCATATAAAGGTAAAATAAAAGGAAGCAAATTACAAAGCTAAATTCTCAACAATATCAATTTTAAAAGATGAAATAGACAAAAAAAATCGTAACAAATGTTTTTTTTTTTAAAAGAAAGCAAAACACTGTGGATTATTAAAATAATTTGTGAACAATGGTTTTCCCCATATCCTTTAATTTTTCTTTCTTCATAAAGTTTAATAAAATAATTTGTCTCTAAAACTATATTTTTTTAACTACATGAGAAAAAAATAGACTATGAAAAAGGCAAGATCAATAAAAAACCCACGAAATCCATAAAAAAAGATACCAAACTTATAAATCAGTGCAACCCGACTTACCTTGATAAACCTGCAAAACCATGTTAATCTTATAGAAAGGTAAAACAAAACGAAACAAATTATAAAGCTAAATTTTTAATTATTTTAATATTAAAAAATGAAATCTATAAAAATATATACGTAAAACAAAATCATAACAAAAATTTAAAAGGAAAAAAAAACACTTGGGTAAAATAAATTTCTAGTCCTTTCCGCGTATGTTCAAGCTTTTATTTTAATTAATGGTATTGGTTGCCTAATGGCGTTCGCTTTTCTGTTCATGTGTTGGATATATATATACACACACGCACATTAAAATTGCTCAGTGTTTCACTGTGCACTGCACAGTGCAGTCCACAGTGAAATACTGAGCTGTCTTTTTTTTTTCTTTCATTTTTTTTTTGTTTTTTTTTTTGCCTTTTTCTTTGTGTTTTTTTCTTTAATGAATTTTTTTTGTTTAATTTAGTTTGTTAATGTTAATTTTTTTATTTAGTTATCAGACTTTCATAACACGGATCCCGGGTTTGACAGGTTAACCTGGTTTGACGAGTTAACCAAGAATTTTGCTTTTTTGCTTTTTTTTTTTTAATTAATTTTTTTCATTTAGTTTAGTTTGTTAATGATAAATTTCTTTCTATTTAATTATCAGACTTTCATGACGCGTAACTCGGGCTTGACGGGTTAACCCAATTAATTCTGGGTTAACCTGTCAATTTTTTTTTTCTATTTAGTTTTCAAAATTTTGATGATGCGAATCACATGTTTGACGGGTTAACCTGGTTTGAAGGGTTAATCCAGTTAATTAAGAATTTTTTCTTTTTCTTCATTAGTTTTTTTTCTTCCTGTTGGTTTTTTTTCTTTGTTTTTTTATTTTAAATTAATCTATTTAATTATCACACTTTTATGACACGACCTTGCAGCTAGACCCACATCCATGGCTCTTAGGTCCGGTGTTGCAGCCAGACTCGCTTAAACTTGAGTCATGTAAGTTTAATTTTGTTATTAATATTATAAATATTACTCTTTGGTTAAGCGTTGCAGCTAGAGCCAAGGCTCTTGGGCATATCTTTGCATAAAGACCTAACACTCTTAGATCTTAGCATTTTTTGATATTTTTTATGACAGAAAAAAAATTAACCCGTGGCGTATGCCTTTGTTTTTCCTTTTCTTTTCTTTTTTAAGCCTTTTACCGTGGACTGCACAGTGCAGTCCACAGTGAAAAAGCTGATGCTTTTAGTTTTTTTTTTTTTGTCTTTTTTCATTGTTTTTTTTGTTTTTTAATTTAGTTTGTTGGTATTAAATTTCTTTATATTTAGTTATCAGACTTTTATGACACAGATCCCAGATTCGACGGGTTAACCCAGTTGATTCAGATTTTTTTTCTTTTTCTTCATTAGTGTTTTTTCTTCATGTAGGTTTTTTTTTCTCTTTGCTTTTTTCCTTTTTAATTAATCTTTTTTTTTTTAATTTAGTTCATTAAAATTAAATCTTTTTCTATTTAGTTATCACACTTTCATGACACGAATCCCAGGTTTAACAGGTTAGCCTGATTTGACGGGTTAACCCAGTTGATTCAGATTTTTTTTCTTTTTCCTCATTAGTTTTTTCCATCCGATTTTATCTTTTAATATTGTATGCAGTTCACAGTGAAAATGATGATATGTTCAATTTTTTTCTATTTAGTTATCAAACTTTCATGTATAAATGTTAAGTATGAGAAAAATGATGTTGATAATAAATAAATCAAAAGATGGTTTTCAATAATATTATTACCTCCCTGCACACAGAAATTATATATAGGGAAGAAAGTTATATGAGGTAATCTATAACATGCATAAATGTCTATTGATATGCTAATGTACAATGATAGAATATTCCCTTGATTTTCTGCATGATATCTTGCCTTATTGGTGACAGATTCTGCTTCCTTTTTAACAAAGTCCATCTTTGAACAATTTTAGGGGCCTATATATATTTTTTTAACGTGATGTATAAAATATTTTTAATAAATTATTAATTTTAATTCGAAATTTGAATTCAGAAAATCAGGTAATAAAGTATATATATATATATATATTTTTTTTTCGCCGGGCATAAAGTTGAAGTAGAAAATTGGAGAGGCGCAGTAACAGTTGAATGGAAAAGCAGAAAATTGGAGATTAATTTTCCAGTGATCACGCACATACTTTGTGAAAGGAAAGGGGTGACCATTAATTTTCTTCCTCCTAACACTTTTTATCTCCATACTTTGTTATTTCAAGAGAAGAGAACAGGAAAAACATGTCATTTGCCCATCAGTTGGGTTTAATTATTGAAAAATGTGCACAGTACACTTATTCCTTGAGATGCATTTAGCAATCCCACTGACAGACGCATAACGTAAAGTCACACTTTGCAACGGATCCAGGATGACCGGCTCCGCCTTGGCACATTTCGCGGCACAATTCAGGAGAACATATTCTAGTTCTGAACAGTTTCCGACATCTTTTTGCTTGGACGTCTTCAACCATTAGTGCAACTGCAAAAGCAAAATATAACTATTCATTACTTTCTTTTTCACTATTTTTTAAATATAACTATATTGAACAATAAAAAATAAAATACTACATTTCAAAATATAAATAAAGTATTATTTTTCAACGTCAATTGAGATAAAGTAAAACATACATACCTGAGAAAACAAGTACGATGATGAAGAACAAGTTGAAGGTGAGCTTAGTCATCCCGTTATGAAGATCTAATGACAAATTAATAAAATTAAAAATGATTTATAAAATAACTATCAAGTTGGGGTGGGTGGTATTTATACTGCGTAAACCCTTTTAACATATCATTGATTGATTTTATTTTATTCGTAATATGCTATTAAAAGAAAGTTTATATTTGTTTTTTTTTGAGTTCTTTATACAGCAAGTACTTTATTATTTGAGAAATCCTTTCGATTTTCATGATCTTTTAATATCCTTATATCAATCGCAATGTCACTTTACTGTAAACAAAACATTTAACAAAATAAATATTTTATCCTTAATGAACATTCATAAAAAGTTTATATTTTGTTTCTATTTTTTGGTTCTTTATATAGCAAGGACATTATTATTTTTGAAATCCTTTTGATTTTTATGATCTTCTAATATGCTTTTTATATCATTATATGCTTTTTATATTAAAATTTGATAACTTATAAAAAGTTTATTTCAAGATGTAAAATGCATGATTAGAATATAAACATTATTATAATTATATATTAGTTGCTATGTCCCTACAATGTCACTTTACTATAAATTTTTTTAACAAAATAAATATTTTATCCTCAATTAATGGTCATGAATATTTAAAGAAAGTTTACATTTTGTTTCTCCTTTTGGGTTCTTTATAGTGGAAGGACTTTATTATTTGAGAAATCCTTTAGATTTTTATGATCTTTTAATATCCTTAAATCAATTTTGTTTTCAATATAACTCTAGTATGTGTGTGTATGCTCTTTATATTAAAATTAGGTAACTTATAAAAAGTTCATTTTAAAACGTAAAATATATGACTAAAATGTAAACATTGTTATATTTATATATTAGTTCCGGTATCCCCGCAATGTTGCTTTATTGTAAAAAAATACCAAAATAAATATTTTATTCTTAATGAATATTTAAAGAAAGTTTATATTTTGTTTCTATTTTTGGGTGCTTTATATAGGAAGGACATTATTATTTTTGAAATCTTTTTTATTTTATGATCTTCAAATATCATTAAATATTTTTTTTTCAACATAACTCTAGTTTATATATATATATATATATTAAAATTTGATAACTTATAAAAAGTTCATTTCAAGATGCGAAATGCATGACTAAAATATAAACATTATTATAATTATATATTAGTTGTTATGTCCCCACAATGTCACTTTACTATAATTGTTTTTAACAAAATAAATATTTTATCCTCAATGAAAAATCATGAATATTTAAAGAAAGTTTATATTTTGTTTCTATTTTTGGGTTCTTTATATAGCAAGGACAATATTATTTTTGAAATCCTTTTGATTTTTATAATCTTATAATATCCTTAGATAATGTGTTTTTCAATATAACTGTAGTTTATATGTATGTATGTATGTTTGCGCGCGCGTATAATATCATTATATGTTTTTTATATTAAAATTTGATAACTCATGAAAAGTACATTTCAAGATGTGAAATGCATGATTAAAATATAAACATTATTATAAATATATATTAGTTGCTATGTCCCTACAATGTCACTTTACTATAAATTTTTTTTAACAAAAAAATATATTTTATCCTTAATGAATGTTCAAGAATATTTAAGGAAAGTTTACATTTTGTTTCTTTTTCTGGGTTCTTTATATTGCAAGGACTTTATTATTTTAGAAATCCTTTAGATTTTTACGATATTTTAATATCCTTAAATCAATTTTGTTTCAATATAACTGTAGTGCGCGCGCGCGCCCTTTTTATATCAAAATTAGTTAACTTATAAAAAGTTCATTTTAAAACGTAAAATATATGACTAAAATGTAAACATTGTTATATTTATATATTAGTTCCAGTGTCCCCGCAATGTCGCTTTATTGTAAAAAAAAAATACCAAAATAAATATTTTATCCTTAATGAATATTCAAGAATATTTAAAGAAAGTTTATATTTTGTTTCTATTTTTGGGTGCTTTATATAGGTAGGACATTATTATTTTTGAAATCCTTTTGATTTTTATGATCTTCTAATATCCTTAGATAAGTTTTTTTTTCAACATAACTAAATACGGTTTGTATGAGTGGTTGGTTATGCCTTTTGGGCTTACTAATACACCTAGTACTTTTATGAGATTGATGAATCATGTGTTGCGTGCTTTTATTGGTAAGTTTGTAGTCGTTTACTTTGATGATATCTTGATTTATAGTAAGGAGATTGATGAGCATATAAGTCAGTTGAGACAAGTTTTTGATGTGCTTAGAAAAGAGTCATTATATGCTAATTTGAAAAAGTGTGACTTTTGCATGGATAGGATTGTTTTTCTTGGATATGTGGTTAGTGCGAAAGGTATAGAAATGGATGAGGCTAAGGTTAAGGCCATTCAAGAATGGCCTACACCAAAATCCATAACAGACGTTAGGAGTTTTCATGGTTTGACTAGTTTTTATAGGAGATTTGTTAAAGATTTTAGTACGATAGCCTCTCCATTGACTGAAATTGTTAAGAAAGCCGTGGGTTTCAAGTGGGGAGAAGAACAAGAAAATGCTTTTAACTTGTTAAAATCAAAGTTGATTTCAGCACCTTTACTATCTTTACCTGATTTTAATAAAGCTTTTGAGATTGAATGTGATGCTTCAGAAATAGGTATTGGAGCTGTTTTAATGCAAGAAAAATAACTCATCGCTTAATGCAAGAAAAATGGCCCATCGCTTATTTTAGTGAAAAACTCAATGGTGCAACTCTTAACTATCCCACTTATGATAAAGAGTTGTATGCAGTCGTGCGGGCTTTGGAGACTTGGCAACATTATTTATATATTAGTTTCAATGTCCCCACAATGTCACTTTACTGTAAAAAAAATTAACACATATGTGCCTTTCCATCTCTTCTATCTCGGTAAAATCATAGTCATAGCTCAAAGTTATGCTTAATTCATCCTCACAATCAAATCAAAAACTTGTTGCACACACTTATCAACTTGGTCATAACATGTGATAGAATAAACATTGTTGTAAGGATATTTCATTGCATCATGAAAATTAAATTCAATCCTTTCATCTTCTACTTTCATGGACAATCCTTACCACAATCAATTTTTGTATTAGCAGTTTTCAAGAATGGTCTCCCAAACAATATAGGACTCTTGTTTGATGAATCATAAGAATCACGTTCCATATCAAGAATATAAAAGGCGCATGGAATAACCAAACTATCAATCTTGACTAGGACATTTTTTTATCACACCAAGTGGATAAACAAAACTACTATCCGCAAGTTGTATTACAATACTTGTTTTATTCAAAGGCTCTAGACTAAGAGAATCATAAACATGTTTAGGCATAACACTAATGGATGCACCTAAAATCGACACGCACAAGGCCCTTTGAAATTAGCATTACTATATAACACATGGGATAATAAACGCATATGGATCCTTTTGCTTCAAAGACAGATTCTTTTGAACAACAACAAAATAGAACTCTCACTCATACTTACCATTCGTTGGCCTTTTAGCTTGTAGGCTCTCTGGAGACAGTACTCCTTCAAGAATTTGGCATACTTGGGAATTTGCTTGATAGCACAACATAAAGGAATGTGAGTTTCACTTTCTTGAAAACCTCTAATATCTCTTTTTCTTTGTCCACTTTCTTAGACCGACAGAAGAAATCATAGGAAAGGATGGAATTGTTTTAAACTGGAATTCATTAAATGAGGACTTACCTTTGGAATGTTGTCATTTTTTCAATTTGTGGAGGAGGAGGAATGTTTTTTTCTTTATACTCAATTCGGTTTCTATCTCCTCTTCTTCCTCCATCTCAATTTGTTTCGACCTTCGCTCTTCAAGTTCTTTTCCACTTCACAACATGGATCACACTAAATATTCTCTTTGGATTCAATGCTTGAGATGACAGCTTTCCATCATTTGTGCCTCTAATTTCCCTACATTGAAGCTACTTGCCCCATTATTTCTCTAAGTTGTGAATGCTTGACCTTATTTCCTGTTGAAAAGACATGGCATTTTGTTGCAAGGTCACATGTTAAAAGATAAAGTTTCCATCATCTCATGAAGATCATCACTCCATGACCCCATAACATTGGAGTTTGTAAATGCAGCGGGGCTGTCTCGCTTGGTATTCTACTGGGATTGAAATCCATTAGACTGGAACTATTTGCCTTGATTGCATTGTTAAGGCGAGTTCCCATAACGTACGTTCGAATGATCTCCCTTCAGGATGTATGTGTCGGAAAAAGGATCATCCTTACGCTGAGGTTGTCCATTGAATGCTCCATCAACTGCATTAACTTGTTCAATGTAATCTTCTTGTATTTTTGGGCATATATTCTGAAGCATGTCCTTGTAAGAAGCATATGCTACAAACTTTCACCTGTTGTACATTTTCACAAGCCAAAGAACGCACAAGAGAAGTAACGATAGTTAACTTATTCTCAAGGTTAGAAATATTTACCTTATTTACTTGTTGTTTGAGAAGTTTCCACAGATGCCAAACTGTTTCGAGTTGGCTGTCATATTTGAGATCAATTAGCGTACAGCCTTGGATGTCTTATCTACCAATACCCTCTGTGTAACAAACCCCTGATCTGGGATAAAAAACACAACCATCTCATGTCACACAGCCGAGAAACAGAGTAATTAATCATTTTTTCCTATATGTACACACACACACACACACACACACACACATGGTGTTCATATTAAAGTCTACTGAAATTTTGACGGAGTCTCCCCTATACCGGAAGGTCCCAAGTTATCGACATTTAACCTATTTACACTTCTAATAACCCGCATCTTCTAACTCAATCACGACCCAATCATCTTGGGTCTCAATCCTACATACATATCAACCACAATATTCATGATATACATTATATAACAAATATCATTATAGATGGATAAAAATATAAATACACATACATGGAACATGGTTATATGAACTACAGAGTTAAGTTCATCTAATCAAGTTTAAATATTAATTATATAAATTAAGTTATACAAATGTTTTCATGTTTACAAAATACAAGGGTATAGTCCCTAGAACCTAGATTACAAAAAGTGAACATAAGCTAGGATCTACTCCCGTCGTGCATGCGATGGTCCTAAAACAAAATACATATTATTGAAACATGAATATCACAATAAATATAACAGCACAAATATCTAACAATTTTAAAAGGCAAACATGCATTCATATTTTATTCACTTCTCCCTTCTGGTTTTCATTGGAAACTCTTTCTCATTCAACTACTAAAAACCGTTTCCTCTTCCATTATCAACCTCCATTCAAGATTTAATAAGATCAACCATGATTATTTTCGCTTAACACATTACTGATACCAATTTCATTGGTATCATCATCACCCCGTAGGAGTCGATGCAAGACGATCACCTTACCTAGGATCCTAACATACACTAAATGTATGCGAGCCAATATATGGTGATCCCCTTACCCGGGATCCTAAAATACACTAAATGTATGCTAGTCCATACCCCATATAACACTTCTCATATTTTCTTTGTCCGCGATAATTTCATCACTTAGCAATTCACACAACAACCTTTCACCTTGAATACACATGCATTCTCCAAAATCAACATCATTATGCAAACTTTCCTCTTTTCACATAATATCTAACATTCGGTAATTCACATTTCACATCAATAACATACTAAATCATGGAATTTAACTAGAAAATATATGAGCGGATCACCTACCTGCAGTAGAAGCTCTACTCGTGCTCCCTGTTGCTTCAGCTGCACAACGCCTGTGGTCCCTCCTGGTAATCACAGGCATAATCTCATAAGTTGTCCTCATTAAAGGATACATTTCGTAATAACCATATTAACAACCAATACAGGTCTTTCTTTCAATTATTCATTTCTTTATATTTTACATTCTCTCATTTCATCTATTAATATCGACATTCTTTGTCCAACCATGGTTATCATTCTTTTTTATATATATTTGAACTGTTATTGTTTTTCTTTTTTAACTGAACCGTTACTGTCATGAACTGTTACTGTTTTGTTTTTGAACCGTTACTATCTTCAGAGGTTGCATTTCGATCTCTCCTTATATTTTTAACTATATCCAGAGTTCTAGAATTCCGTTTCAAGTAAGATTGCTCTTGTTGGAAAGCTAACACAAGAGGATACAAGTCCTCTGAAGGAAGAAGAACCCAGCTCTGCCCCCCAAGATAGCTAAAATTTCTCATCAACTAATTAGTCCTACTGCCCTAGAGAGTCAGTCAAGACTCAATCTCGGTTGGTGAACCATAACTGAAGTTCTACAGCTCCAAATTGAGCAAGACCAATTTTCTTAGTTCGCTAACATCCAAACTACAATTTCTAAGAGGAACCTGATCCTAATTCCCTCATCCTCCTACCCGAAATCTTATCAAAAGTCAGAAGACGAGCATGTCCAAATTCGCACCCTTTTCCATTCACACATAACATTTATAAACTACATTTTTTGGATAAATTATCATGGTTTCATGCCCCCAATCACATACCACACATGAAGTAACTTAATTTTAACAACTAATATGTTTTCTCCGATTCAAGTCTAAGAACCCTAATCTATAATTCAACATCAAGGCATCAAGGCTCACTTTTTATTTTTATAAAAAATTGTAATATAAATAATAATATTTTATTTCAAATTTATTAATTATTTATTAATAATATTAATTATAAAAAAGTATTTCTAAAAGAAATAATAATATTTAGAATCCTAGGACCCATGAACATTGAGTCTTGATGAAGGACTCAATAGAATTGGGTCCTTACGCTAGACCCCTTGATCATGGGTCCAGATGACCGACCTATTCCCCTTAAGTCCGGAGCCCTGACCCAAGCGCCACGTGTGCGCTGGGGAGTGCCCAAGCCAAAGGTGTATTTTCAACGATGGTCGGAGGAGAAAACTGTCGGCGACGAAAACTGTCAGAAGTGTATTTTCCCAGAAATTTTTCTCATGCGATATCTCTCAAACGGGGACTGATATAGAAGATCACTCCGGTGACAATGTACACGACATGGAGGAGCACAACATATCTAAATATCGTTCTGATCCAACGGTGGAAGATGGAGTTATAACTGTCGTATTTTTTGCCATCAATATGTCTTCTCTCCAGCCTCTCTCTAAACTCTCTCTTGCTCTTGCAAGTCGCTCTAAGATAGAAAATAGAATGATATTTATAGTGCTATCATCTTGTTAAATGCACATTTATCCCCACCTTTTTTTTTATCATTTGTACATAAATTCCTAACCTTATGTTATTTGAATATTGACCTCTCTTGGTCTTACGTATTCATTTTGTCCCTACAAATATTTTCTTTTCAACAATTTAGTACCTATTCACTTTCATTTCATTAATTTCACTATTTTAAACTTGATTTAGGTTTAATTTAATTTAATCCATTTTACTTTTGGTTAAATTTATCATATTTTAATAACCCAGAAAAATTATAACCGGGGGTTTAAATTAATAACATGATTTTTCTCTAAAAATATTTTTAAAAACTATATGAGAAAAAAATAGACTATAAAAAAAGTCAAGTTCAATTAAAAAAAGAAAAAAAAAGACAACCCACCAAACTCGTAAACAGGGGCAACTTGAGTTACCTTGACAAACCAATAAACCACGTTAACCTCATATAAAGGTAAAATAAAAGGAAGCAAATTACAAAGCTAAATTCTCAACAATATCAATTTTAAAAGATGAAATAGACAAAAAAAATCGTAACAAATTTTTTTTTTAAAAGAAAGCAAAACACTGTGGATTATTAAAATAATTTGTGAACAATGGTTTT
The DNA here is from genome assembly GCA_007827005.2 of Populus simonii. Taxonomy (NCBI): domain Eukaryota; kingdom Viridiplantae; phylum Streptophyta; class Magnoliopsida; order Malpighiales; family Salicaceae; genus Populus; species Populus simonii. Next base: position 2,478,387 of record CM017471.2, on the reverse strand, counting down.
CCCCATATCCTTTAATTTTTCTTTCTTCATAAAGTTTAATAAAATAATTTGTCTCTAAAACTATTTTTTTAACTACATGAGAAAAAAATAGACTATGAAAAAGGCAAGATCAATAAAAAACCCACGAAATCCATAAAAAAAGATACCAAACTTATAAATCAGTGCAACCCGACTTACCTTGATAAACCTGCAAAACCATGTTAATCTTATAGAAAGGTAAAACAAAACGAAACAAATTATAAAGCTAAATTTTTAATTATTTTAATATTAAAAAATGAAATCTATAAAATATATACGTAAAACAAAATCATAACAAAAATTTAAAAGGAAAAAAAAACACTTGGGTAAAATAAATTTCTAGTCCTTTCCGCGTATGTTCAAGCTTTTATTTTAATTAATGGTATTGGTTGCCTAATGGCGTTCACTTTTCTGTTCATGTGTTGGATATACACACACACACACACACGCACATTAAAATTGCTCAGTGTTTCACTGTGCACTGCACAGTGCAGTCCACAGTGAAATACTGAGCTGTCTTTTTTTTTTTCTTTCATTTTTATTTTATTTTTTGTTTTTTTTTTTTTTTTGCCTTTTTCTTTGTGTTTTTTTATTTAATGAATTTTTTTTTGTTTAATTTAGTTTGTTAATGTTAATTTTTTTATTTAGTTATCAGACTTTCATAACACGGATCCCGGGTTTGACAGGTTAACCTGGTTTGACGAGTTAACCAAGAATTTTGCTTTTTTGCTTTTTTTTTTTAATTAATTTTTTTCATTTAGTTTAGTTTGTTAATGATAAATTTCTTTCTATTTAATTATCAGACTTTCATGACGCGTAACTCGGGCTTGACGGGTTAACCCAATTAATTCTGGGTTAACCTGTCAATTTTTTTTTCTATTTAGTTTTCAAAATTTTGATGATGCGAATCACATGTTTGACGGGTTAACCTGGTTTGAAGGGTTAATCCAGTTAATTCAGAATTTTTTCTTTTTCTTCATTAGTTTTTTTTCTTCCTGTTGGTTTTTTTTCTTTGTTTTTTTATTTTAAATTAATCTATTTAATTATCACACTTTTATGACACGACCTTGCAGCTAGACCCACATCCATGGCTCTTAGGTCCGGTGTTGCAGCCAGACTCGCTTAAACTTGAGTCATGTAAGTTTAATTTTGTTATTAATATTATAAATATTACTCTTTGGTTAAGCGTTGCAGCTAGAGCCAAGGCTCTTGGGCATATCTTTGCATAAAGACCTAACACTCTTAGATCTTAGCATTTTTTGATATTTTTTATGACAGAAAAAAAATTAACCCGTGGCGTATGCCTTTGTTTTTCCTTTTCTTTTCTTTTTTAAGCCTTTTACTGTGGACTGCACAGTGCAGTCCACAGTGAAAAAGCTGATGCTTTTAGTTTTTTTTGGTCTTTTTTCATTGTTTTTTTGTTTTTTTAATTTAGTTTGTTGGTATTAAATTTCTTTATATTTAGTTATCAGACTTTTATGACACAGATCCCAGATTCGACGGGTTAACCCAGTTGATTCAGATTTTTTTTCTTTTTCTTCATTAGTTTTTTTTCTTCATGTAGGTTTTTTTTCTCTTTGCTTTTTTCCTTTTTAATTAATCTTTTTTTTTAATTTAGTTCATTAAAATTAAATCTTTTTCTATTTAGTTATCACACTTTCATGACACGAATCCCAGGTTTAACAGGTTAGCCTGATTTGACGGGTTAACCCAGTTGATTCAGATTTTTTTTCTTTTTCCTCATTAGTTTTTTCCATCCGATTTTATCTTTTAATATTGTATGCAGTTCACAGTGAAAATGATGATATGTTCAATTTTTTTCTATTTAGTTATCAAACTTTCATGTATAAATGTTAAGTATGAGAAAAATGATGTTGATAATAAATAAATCAAAAGATGGTTTTCAATAATATTATTACCTCCCTGCACACAGAAATTATATATAGGGAAGAAAGTTATATGAGGTAATCTATAACATGCATAAATGTCTATTGATATGCTAATGTACAATGATAGAATATTTCCCTTGATTTTCTGCATGATATCTTGCCTTATTGGTGACAGATTCTGCTTCCTTTTTAACAAAGTCCATCTTTGAACAATTTTAGGGGCCTATATATATTTTTTTTAACGTGATGTATAAAATATTTTTAATAAATTATTAATTTTAATTCGAAATTTGAATTCAGAAAATCAGGTAATAAAGTATATATATATATATATTTTTTTTTTCGCCGGGCATAAAGTTGAAGTAGAAAATTGGAGAGGCGCAGTAACAGTTGAATGGAAAAGCAGAAAATTGGAGATTAATTTTCCAGTGATCACGCACATACTTTGTGAAAGGAAAGGGGTGACCATTAATTTTCTTCCTCCTAACACTTTTTATCTCCATACTTTGTTATTTCAAGAGAAGAGAAAAGGAAAAACATGTCATTTGCCCATCAGTTGGGTTTAATTATTGAAAAATGTGCACAGTACACTTATTCCTTGAGATGCATTTAGCAATCCCACTGACAGACGCATAACGTAAAGTCACACTTTGCAACGGATCCAGGATGACCGGCTCCGCCTTGGCACATTTCGCGGCACAATTCAGGAGAACATATTCTAGTTCTGAACAGTTTCCGACATCTTTTTGCTTGGACGTCTTCAACCATTAGTGCAACTGCAAAAGCAAAATATAACTATTCATTACTTTCTTTTTCACTATTTTTTAAATATAACTAACTACATTTTTCAACGTATTATTTTTTCAGGAGAACAATAAAAAATAAAATACTACATTTCAAAATATAAATAAAGTATTATTTTTCAACGTCAATTGAGATAAAGTAAAACATACATACCTGAGAAAACAAGTACGATGATGAAGAACAAGTTGAAGGTGAGCTTAGTCATCCCGTTATGAAGATCTAATGACAAATTAATAAAATTAAAAATGATTTATAAAATAACTATCAAGTTGGGGTGGGTGGTATTTATACTGCGTAAACCCTTTTAACATATCATTGATTGATTTTATTTTATTCGTAATATGCTATTAAAAGAAAGTTTATATTTTGTTTCTTTTTTTGAGTTCTTTATACAGCAAGTACTTTATTATTTGAGAAATCCTTTCGATTTTCATGATCTTTTAATATCCTTATATCAATCGCAATGTCACTTTACTGTAAACAAAACATTTAACAAAATAAATATTTTATCCTTAATGAACATTCATAAAAAGTTTATATTTTGTTTCTATTTTTTGGTTCTTTATATAGCAAGGACATTATTATTTTTGAAATCCTTTTGATTTTTATGATCTTCTAATATGCTTTTTATATCATTATATGCTTTTTATATTAAAATTTGATAACTTATAAAAAGTTTATTTCAAGATGTAAAATGCATGATTAGAATATAAACATTATTATAATTATATATTAGTTGCTATGTCCCTACAATGTCACTTTACTATAAATTTTTTTAACAAAATAAATATTTTATCCTCAATTAATGGTCATGAATATTTAAAGAAAGTTTACATTTTGTTTCTCCTTTTGGGTTCTTTATAGTGGAAGGACTTTATTATTTGAGAAATCCTTTAGATTTTTATGATCTTTTAATATCCTTAAATCAATTTTGTTTTCAATATAACTCTAGTATGTGTGTGTATGCTCTTTATATTAAAATTAGGTAACTTATAAAAAGTTCATTTTAAAACGTAAAATATATGACTAAAATGTAAACATTGTTATATTTATATATTAGTTCCGGTATCCCCGCAATGTTGCTTTATTGTAAAAAAATACCAAAATAAATATTTTATTCTTAATGAATATTTAAAGAAAGTTTATATTTTGTTTCTATTTTTGGGTGCTTTATATAGGAAGGACATTATTATTTTTGAAATCTTTTTATTTTTATGATCTTCAAATATCATTAAATATTTTTTTTTCAACATAACTCTAGTTTATATATATATATATATTAAAATTTGATAACTTATAAAAAGTTCATTTCAAGATGCGAAATGCATGACTAAAATATAAACATTATTATAATTATATATTAGTTGTTATGTCCCCACAATGTCACTTTACTATAATTGTTTTTAACAAAATAAATATTTTATCCTCAATGAAAAATCATGAATATTTAAAGAAAGTTTATATTTTGTTTCTATTTTTAGGGTTCTTTATATAGCAAGGACAATATTATTTTTGAAATCCTTTTGATTTTTATAATCTTATAATATCCTTAGATAATGTGTTTTTCAATATAACTGTAGTTTATATGTATGTATGTATGTTTGCGCGCGCGTATAATATCATTATATGTTTTTTATATTAAAATTTGATAACTCATGAAAAGTACATTTCAAGATGTGAAATGCATGATTAAAATATAAACATTATTATAAATATATATTAGTTGCTATGTCCCTACAATGTCACTTTACTATAAATTTTTTTTAACAAAAAAATATATTTTATCCTTAATGAATGTTCAAGAATATTTAAGGAAAGTTTACATTTTGTTTCTTTTTCTGGGTTCTTTATATTGCAAGGACTTTATTATTTTAGAAATCCTTTAGATTTTTACGATATTTTAATATCCTTAAATCAATTTTGTTTCAATATAACTGTAGTGCGCGCGCGCGCACTTTTTATATCAAAATTAGTTAACTTATAAAAAGTTCATTTTAAAACGTAAAATATATGACTAAAATGTAAACATTGTTATATTTATATATTAGTTCCAGTGTCCCCGCAATGTCGCTTTATTGTAAAAAAAAAAAACCAAAATAAATATTTTATCCTTAATGAATATTCAAGAATATTTAAAGAAAGTTTATATTTTGTTTCTATTTTTGGGTGCTTTATATAGGTAGGACATTATTATTTTTGAAATCCTTTTGATTTTTATGATCTTCTAATATCCTTAGATAAGTTTTTTTTTCAACATAACTAAATACGGTTTGTATGAGTGGTTGGTTATGCCTTTTGGGCTTACTAATACACCTAGTACTTTTATGAGATTGATGAATCATGTGTTGCGTGCTTTTATTGGTAAGTTTGTAGTCGTTTACTTTGATGATATCTTGATTTATAGTAAGGAGATTGATGAGCATATAAGTCAGTTGAGACAAGTTTTTGATGTGCTTAGAAAAGAGTCATTATATGCTAATTTGAAAAAGTGTGACTTTTGCATGGATAGGATTGTTTTTCTTGGATATGTGGTTAGTGCGAAAGGTATAGAAATGGATGAGGCTAAGGTTAAGGCCATTCAAGAATGGCCTACACCAAAATCCATAACAGACGTTAGGAGTTTTCATGGTTTGGACTAGTTTTTATAGGAGATTTGTTAAAGATTTTAGTACGATAGCCTCTCCATTGACTGAAATTGTTAAGAAAGCCGTGGGTTTCAAGTGGGGAGAAGAACAAGAAAATGCTTTTAACTTGTTAAAATCAAAGTTGATTTCAGCACCTTTACTATCTTTACCTGATTTTAATAAAGCTTTTGAGATTGAATGTGATGCTTCAGAAATAGGTATTGGAGCTGTTTTAATGCAAGAAAAATAACTCATCGCTTAATGCAAGAAAAATGGCCCATCGCTTATTTTAGTGAAAAACTCAATGGTGCAACTCTTAACTATCCCACTTATGATAAAGAGTTGTATGCAGTCGTGCGGGCTTTGGAGACTTGGCAACATTATTTATATATTAGTTTCAATGTCCCCACAATGTCACTTTACTGTAAAAAACATTAACACATATGTGCCTTTCCATCTCTTCTATCTCGGTAAAATCATAGTCATAGCTCAAAGTTATGCTTAATTCATCCTCACAATCAAATCAAAAACTTGTTGCACACACTTATCAACTTGGTCATAACATGTGATAGAATAAACATTGTTGTAAGGATATTTCATTGCATCATGAAAATTAAATTCAATCCTTTCATCTTCTACTTTCATGGACAATCCTTACCACAATCAATTTTTGTATTAGCAGTTTTCAAGAATGGTCTCCCAAACAATATAGGACTCTTGTTTGATGAATCATAAGAATCACGTTCCATATCAAGAATATAAAAGGCGCATGGAATAACCAAACTATCAATCTTGACTAGGACATTTTTTTATCACACCAAGTGGATAAACAAAACTACTATCCGCAAGTTGTATTACAATACTTGTTTTATTCAAAGGCTCTAGACTAAGAGAATCATAAACATGTTTAGGCATAACACTAATGGATGCACCTAAATCGCACAAGGCCCTTTTGAAATTAGCATTACTATATAACACATGGGATAATAAACGCATATGGATCCTTTTGCTTCAAAGACAGATTCTTTTGAACAACAACAAATAGAACTTCACTCATACTTACCATTTCGTGGCCTTTTAGCTTGTAGGCTCTCTTGGTAGTACATAACTCCTTCAAGAATTTGGCATACTTGGGAATTTGCTTGATAGCATTAATCAAAGGAATGTTGAGTTTCACTTTCTTGAAAACCTCTAATATCTCTTTTTCTTTGTCCACTTTCTTAGACCTAGAAGAAATCATAGGAAAGGATGGAATTGTTTTAAAACTGGAATTCATTAAATGAGGACTTACCTTTGGAATGTTGGTCATTTTTTCAATTTGTGGAGGAGGAGGATGTTTTTTCTTTATACTCAATTCGGTTTCTATCTCCTCTTCTTCCTCCATCTCAATTTGTTTCGACCTTCGCTCTTCAAGTTCTTTTCCACTTCACAACATGATCACACTAATATTCTCTTTTGGATTCAATGCTTGAGATGACAGCTTTCCATTCATTTGTGCCTCTAATTTCCCTACACTTGAAGCTACTTGCCCCATTTATTTCTCTAAGTTGTGAATGCTTGACCTTATTTCCTGTTGAAAAGACATGGCATTTTGTTGCAAGGTCACAATGTTAAAAGATAAAGTTTCCATCATCTCATGAAGATCATCACTCCATGACCCCATAACATTGGAGTTTGTAAATGCAGGGGGCTGTCTCGCTTGGTAATTCTACTGGGATTGAAATCCATTAGACTGGAACTATTTGCCTTGATTGCCTTGTTAAGGCGAGTTCCCATAACGTACGTTCGAATGATCTCTCCCTTCAGGATTGTATGTGTCGGAAAAAGGATCATCCTTACGCTGAGGTTGTCCATTGAATGCTCCATCAACTGCATTAACTTGTTCAATGTAATCTTCTTGCATTTTTGGGCATATATTCTGAAGCATGTCCTTGTAAGAAGCATATGCTACAAACTTTCACCTGTTGTACATTTTCACAAGCCAAAGAACGCACAAGAGAAATAAGATCATTAACTTTATTCTCAAGGTTAGAAATATTTACCTCATTTACTTGTTTGTTTGAGAAGTTTCCACAGATGCCAAACTGTTTCGAGTTGGCTGTCATATTTGAGATCAATTGGCGTACACCCTTGGATGTCTTATCTACCAATGCCCCTCTTGTAACATCCCCTGATCTGGGATAAAAACAACCATCTCATGTCAACCGAGAAACAGAGTAATTAATTTTTTTTCCTATATGTATACACACACACACACACACATGGTGTTCATATTAAAGTCTATTGAAATTTTGACGGAGTCTCCCCTATACCGGAAGGTCCCAAGTTATCGACATTTAACCTATTTACACTTCTAATAACCCGCATCTTCTAACTCAATCACGACCCAATCATCTTGGGTCTCAATCCTACATACATATCAACCATAATATTCATGATATACATTATATAACAAATATCATTATAGATGGATAAAAATATAAATACACATACATGGAACATGGTTATATGAACTACAGAGTTAAGTTCATCTAATCAAGTTTAAATATTAATTATATAAATTAAGTTATACAAATGTTTTCATGTTTACAAAATACAAGGGTATAGTCCCTAGAACCTAGATTACAAAAAGTGAACATAAGCTAGGATCTACTCCCGTCGTGCATGCGATGGTCCTGAAACAAAATACATATTATTGAAACATGAATATCACAATAAATATAACAGCACAAATATCTAACAATTTTAAAAGGCAAACATGCATTCATATTTTATTCACTTCTCCCTTCTGGTTTTCATTGGAAACTCTTTCTCATTCAACTACTAAAAACCGTTTCCTCTTCCATTATCAACCTCCATTCAAGATTTAATAAGATCAACCATGATTATTTTCGCTTAACACATTACTGATACCAATTTCATTGGTATCATCATCACCCCGTAGGAGTCGATGCAAGACGATCACCTTACCTAGGATCCTAACATACACTAAATGTATGCGAGCCAATATATGGTGATCCCCTTACCCGGGATCCTAAAATACACTAAATGTATGCTAGTTTCATACCCCATATCACACTTCTCATATTTTCTTTGTCCGCGATAATTTCATCACTTAGCAATTCACACAACAACCTTTCACCTTGAATACACATGCATTCTCCAAAATATCATCATTATGCAAACTTTCCTCTTTTCACATAATATCTAACATTCGTATTTCACATTTCACATCAATAACATACTAAATCATGGAATTTAACTAGAAAAATATATGAGCGGATCACCTACCTGCAGTAGAAGCTCTACTCGTGCTCCCATGTTGCTTCAGCTGCACAACGCCTGTGGTCCCTCCTGGTAATCACAGGCATAATCTCATAAGTTGTCCTCATTCAAGGATACATTTTGTAATAACCATATTAACAACCAATACAGGTCTTTCTTTCAATTATTCATTTCTTTATATTTTACATTCTCTCATTTCATCTATTAATATCGTCATTCTTTGTCCAACCATGGTTATCATTCTTTTTTATATATATTTAAACTGTTATTATATTAAACTGTTATTGTTTTTGTTTTTTAACTGAACTGTTACTGTTTTGTTTTTGAACCGTTACTATCTTCAGAGGTTGCATTTCGACCTCTCCTCATATTTTTAACTATATCCAGAGTTCTAGAACTCCGTTTCAAGTGAGATTGCTCTTGTTGGAAAGCTAACACAAGAGGATACAAGTCCTCTGAAAGAAGGAGAACCCAGCTCTGCCCCCCAAGATAGCTAAAATTTCTCATCAACTAATCAGTCCTACTGCCCTAGAGAGTCAGTCAAGACTCAGTCTCGGTTGGTGAACCATAACTGAAGTTCTACAGCTCCAAATTGAGCAAGACCAATTTTCTTAGTTCGCTAACATCCAAACTACAATTTCTAAGAGGAACCTGATCCTAATTCCCTCATCCTCCTACCTGAAATCTTACCAAAAGTCAGAAGACGAGCATGTCCAAATTCGCACCCCTTTCCATTCACACATAACATTCATAAACTACATTTTTTGGATAAATTATTATGGTTTCATGCCCCCAATCACATACCACACATGAAGTAACTTAATTTTAACAACTAATACGTTTTCTCCGATTCAAGTCTAAGAACTCTAATCTATAATTCAACATCAAGGCATGAATTCATAATCGAATTTGAAATGAATTATAAGGTCATGTTTAGAACACCTTACCCGGTAAGAATTAAGGTTTCGATCTTCAATTAGTTGAAAATTTTTTACTCCCTCCTTCCTTTTTTTCTAATGATAGTCGGCCCTCCTCCTTCTCTTTTTGTTCAAATTTTGTTATTAATCCTTTGCCCACAAGTGTTTATTCCATCTATAAACCCTTAATCTTGGATGGGTTTTTAAAATTTTGGTGTTTCTCTCTTGATTTTACAAGAATTGATACAAAAACTCCCTTTTTTTCTTTTCTTTTGGTTGCTGCAGATTTTAGGTGAGGAGAGGAGTATTTATACTCTATAATTTCTTTTATTTGTACTTAGGCTTCATTTTCTTTAAATGTATTATTTTTGCCCCCACATCTTTTTTTTTCTTTTTATAATCAAGCTATACCTCTTTTCATTTCTTATAACTCCACCCTAGAACTTTTAATTTAGCTTATTTCCCTCAATTGTATCCAATCCTCAACATTTCTGGGTTAATTTATAATGTCTCGAAATATTTCAACTTGAAATTTATATTCCAAAAATTTCTAAAATCTCATTTTATTTAACCCTATGCATGAATTTCTTCACTTTATTTCTATTTAGTTAGTTTGCAATTTACGCAACCTTATTTTCTGGGGGTTTACACCTCCACTTGCCGCATCAATGATACTACGGTCAGGAGACATCAGTCCTTCATAGAAATATTAAATGAGCAGCTTATCGGGTATCTGATGATGAGGGCATTGAATGTACAGTTGCTCAAATCTTTCCCAATACTTAGAGAGTGTCTCTCTATGAGATTATCGAATCTCATATATTTCTTTCTTTAAGTTGGCAACTCGAGATGCTGGGAAATACTTCTCAACTTAACATGCTCTTTGTCAACTCCATTTAGTTTCATGCCAACACAAACCATTTGGAACTCTTTGAGATGAGTATGAGGATCTTCTCCGGCAAGTCCATTGAATGTTGGTAGCAAGTGTATAAAACCAGACTTGAGCTCGAAGTTGACATTGTTGTCAATGTTTATGCATAATGGGTGATTCTCCACGTTAGGAGCATCAAGCTCCTTGAGTGTCTGTTGTCGTGCAATAGTCATGGTCTTGACACGAACTTTTTTTTTTAACCTGCGTAAAGTGTTTTCAATTTCTAGATCTACCTGCACTTGACTCTGTTTAGTAGAATGGGTTACAGGCATAAATCGTCAAGAAAACTCCAAAGAAATTAGCCACACAAGAGGTTGAAAACAATGTAAATTGAATGAAAATCCTACGCTAGAAAACTAAACTGTCTAAAAACCCTAGAAAACATCGGAATTTGGCCTCGATAGGGTGGGGCTAGTGGCTAAAGACAACTAGTCCTGTTCAAAACGTCGTTTCCCTTCAGGAAACAAAAAAGCCAAGTTCTAATTCCACCAAAAAATCTATTTTGAACAGTACTGTTGTCGTATATGAACAGTATCGCCGCAAGCAAAAATTATGTTTCTTTTTTTTTCAACAAAATAAATAACAATCACAGCAAATAAAAATCAAGCATAAGAATCAACTAAAATCTCATCCCCGGTAATGGCGCCAAAATTTGTTGCGAATGTTCTCCCTAAGGTTAATAATCTGGATCCACCACAATTATTAATCTCAGTTGCTTCACAAGTTTATATACCACAACTTTGGTTTTGATAAAAACTTAACAATAGATTGGCCCAATAATAACTTAGAGTCCGCTCTAGCAATTAATATAAACAATCATAGGAAATAATCATAGGAGAACAAACATATTCATTCCTCATATAAACTGAAAAGAAAAGGTAAAATAGATCTCACAGTTCTCAAAATCCGAAGGTTTCTGTGTCTTTGCAACCAAGATAAAGAGTTTAGCTTTGCATGTCTATTGAACAATTAATAAAAAAGAAAGAGGAATTCATGATTTCACGTTTCTTAGAGGAAGGTGGCATTTTTATCTCTTATGGTCATTCTCCTCTCTTCTCCTTTTTCCTTTCTCTCTTTCTTTTTATATCCTAGGAAACCCTAGTCTCTATTTTACAAAATAGTCCTCCTTAAGTAAACAATTTACATTTAAGTACTTCAATAACGATTTTCCTATATATATAAAAAAGGAATAGCCTTGCATGAAATCTTCAAGATTTGACTTAGAGGATCTAAATTGCTGAAATGAAAACTTGGATGTCAGTTTGGATGCTTCAGGATGTAATTTAGACTCGTTTCTTCACAAAACCTGATTGCTGGAAGAATTCATTTGTCATCTTATAAAACTCATATCTCCCTCATATGAGATCTTTTCTTGCTGACATTTGGCACGTTGATAGGTCTTTGAGTCAGGAATTCAACAAAATTAAGTTTGCATCAAATGGACTTTTCTAGCTCAAGATATTCAAGTTGTAATGGTCAAACATCAACAGTGGCAGATTACGAGATTTGACTTTGAAGGCTTCGATTTCCATGCTCTTCCTTTTTTTATTTTCTTGTCTTATATTTCCAAAAAGGTATGGATGTTAGCTTTATATTGCCACTAGAATCACTTCATTTCAAACTCTAGAGATCACGCTCTACACAAAACATCTACCGAAGGTCAAGTCTGCGAATTACCTCCTATTTACTCATTTTTGCATCTGTCATCCAAAAGTACCTTCAAAACATAAACAAATAACACCAAGGCATTTTATATATAAAATATAGTCAAAACACCAGTTCAATATGGGTGAAATTATCGAATAATATAGTTGCATCAAATTGTATGACTTTGATTTAATTCTGGGTATGGATTGGCTAAGTAGACATAAAGCACAAGTAGATTGCTTTACTAAAACTATGGTTTTTAAAGAGGTGGGTAAGAAAATGGTAGTATTTAGGAGAGAGAAAAAAGTAGTCCTAAATTTTATAATTTCGATCATGACGGCTAAGAAATTGATTAGGAAAGGGTGTCCTGCATGGTTGTCTTATGTAAGAGAATTGAAAAAAGGAAGCACAAAATTAACGAATATTTCCATTGTGAGAGAATTTTCGAATGTGTTTCCATAGGAGTTACCTAGACTACCCCCAATCAGGGAGATTGAAGTTTCCATAGCACAATCCCCTTATAGGATGGCCCCCATAAAATTAACTGAACTGGAGATCTAACTTCAAGAATTGTTGTACAAAGGATTTATACGACCAATCAACTCGTCTTGGGGAGCCCCAATGTTATTTGTGAAGAAAACGGATGGCACATTTCGGTTGTGTATAGATTATCATCAGCTAAATAAAGTGATGATAAAGAAAAAGTATCCATTACCGCGAATAGATGACCTGTTTGATCAGTTGAAGGGTGCGAGTAAGATAGATTTAAGGTCGGGGTACCATCAGTTAAGAATCAAAGAACATGACATTGATGCAATCATATTATTTGATAGTTTTACCCACTTTACCTAGTGTTTTGCCAATTTTTATATATAAAATGCCTTGATATTCTTTGTTTTATGTTTTGAAGGCACTTTTAGATGAAAGATTAAAAAAGAAGTAAATTGAAGATAATTGGTATATTTTACCTTTAGTTGATGTTTTGTGCAGAGGTTGAGCTCTAAATGTCACAATGAAGTGATTCTAGTGGCATTAGAAAGCTAACATCCATACCTTTCTATACATATAAGGCAAGAAAAATAAAAAGATAAAAAGCATGGAAATCGCAGCCTTCAAAGACAAATCTCGCATTCTGCCAATGTTGACCTTCGTCCATTCCAACTTGAATATCTTGAGCTATAGAAGTCCATTTGAGGCAAATGCAATTTTGTTGGATTCCTGACTCGAAGATATATCAACCTACCAAATCTCAGCATAAAAAGAGCTGATATGAGAAAGATATAATATTTCTAAGATGACACATGAATTTTACCAGCATACAGGTTTTGTGAAGAAATAAATCCAAATTACGTCCCAAAGCATCCAAACCGACATCCAAGTCTTTATTTTGGCCATTTAGCTCCTTCAAGTCAAAAGTCAAAGCTTGAAGATTTTATGTAAGACTAATTCTTTTTTTTTAGGAAAATAGTTATTGAAATATTTAAATCTAAATTGTGTACTTAGGAAATGACTATTTTATAGAAAAAGGATTAGGGTTCCTAGGATATAAAAAGAAAGAGAAAAGGCCAAAAGAGGACGACCAACTAAGAGAGAAAAAACGCACCTTCCTCTAAAAAACCCAAAATCATGCATTCTTCTTTCTTTTTGATTAGTTGTTCAATAGACATGCAAGGCTAAACTCTTTTTCTTGGTTGCAAGGACACAGAAACCTTCGGATTTCAAAAACTGTGAGATTTATTTTACCTTTTCTTTTCAGTTTATATGATGAATGAATATGTTTGTTATCCTATACTTATTTCCTATGATTATTTATTTTAATTGCTAGAGCGGACTCTAAGTTATTATTGTGAATAATCTATTGCTAAGTTTGCTATCAAAACTGAAGTGGTGGTATATAAACTTGTGAAGCAACTAAGATTAATGATTATGGCGTATCCAAATTAGTAATCTTAGGGAGAACATTCGATCTATAAAATCAAACATAGACTACAGATATTTATGTTGTTTAGATTAATCAACTCATCTAGTTCTTAAGGCTGCCATTGAATTAAATTATTAGTGCGGACATTGTGGTTGTTTGATGGTTAGGATTAGTTATACAGCGGATCTGTTAACTAATCAACATACAAGGTTTGTTTTTCTTGATAAATTTCGGTTTTCTTTGATTTAGCATTGATTTCTTCTTTCTCTTTACTATAAGCATAGCATAGATAACTTCACAACCCCCCTCAGTTGCATATCATACAACATAAAAATTTGAACTAAACCTTCCTCATGGGATCAACCTCTTGCTTGCTTTATACTATCTTGTTTATATAAACTAGGATAATTAATTTGTGCGACCGCGACATTGCAACAGACATACAAAAAACTACCTTATCTAGATAAATATGTGGTTGATGAATTTTTAGTGATGCCTTTCGGGTTGATAAACGCCCCCGCAATATTTATAGACTTGATGAATCAGGTGTTTCGGCTTTATCTAGATAAATATGTGGTTGTGTTTATTGATGATATATTGGTGTATTCTAGCTCCTATTTAGAACACGAGGAACACTTGAGGGAGGTGTTGGAAATATTGAGGGGGAATAGATTATAAGCAAAGTAGGATAAATGTGAATTTTGGCTCAAAGAAGTAGTATTTTTGGGGCATGTTATCTCCGCGGGAGGAATGTTTGTAGATCCATGAAAAGTAGAGGTTGTTTTGAAATGGGAGAGACCTACAAATGTGATGGAGATTCAGAGTTTCCTGGGCCTCGCGGGGTATTATATGAGATTTATCGAAGGTTTTTCTACAATAGCATCACCTTTGACCAAGTTAACCCGTAAGGAAGTAAAGTTTATTTGGTCGAAGGAATGTGAGGAGAATTTCTAGGAGTTGAAAGAGAGATTCACCTCTGGCCCGATCTTGCCCTACCTTCAGGAACAAAAGGGTTCATGGTATACAGTGATGCTTCAAAGAGGGGTCTAGGATGTGTGTTAATGCAGCATGGAAAAGTGATCGCCTATGTCTCTAGACAGCTGAAGCCACATGAAGTGAACTACCGAGTCCATGACTTAGAACTTGCGGCAATAGTATTTACCCTACGAGTATGGAGACATTACCTATATGGGATGCAAGTTCAGATTTTTACTGATTATAAGAGTTTGAAGTATTTAATGTCACAAAAACAGTTAAACATGCGGCAAAGAAGATAGGTAGAACTAATAAAGGATTACGATTGTGTGATTGATTATCATCCGGGTAAGGCCAATGTGATGGCAGATGCTTTGAGTAGAAAGGGTAAGTGGTGGTTGAAGATTCGGGGAATAAAGAACATGAGAGTTTAATAGAGTTGAAAAAGATGGGTTTGCGGCTAAGTGTAGGCCCAAAAAGTTCAATACTCAAGTAAAAAATCGATTGATGCTTCGAGATAAAGTCCTAGAAGCTCAACTAGTGGACGAGGGGTAGGAAAAATCAAGGAACAGATAAACCAGGGCATATAGATACCTTTTCAAATTTTGTCGGGAGGATTGTTGGCAATGGGAAAACAAGTCTACTTGCTTGAGAATAAGTCACTAAAGGATGAAATATTAAAAGAAGCCCATGAATCTTGATTTACAACTCACCCTAGAAGCACCAAAATGTACCGAGATTTAAAGGAATATTACTGGTGGCCAAACATGAAAAGGGAGAGAGCAGAATATGTGTCAAGATGTGGAATATGCCAGCAAGTGAAGATAAAGCATCAAAAGCCAGCAGGGGAGTTACAATCGCTGCCAATTCTAGAATGGAAATGGGAGAATATGACGAACCAAGTTTTTCAAAGCCAAAATCAGAAACTGTAATGACCCAAGTTTTTCAAAGCCAAAATCAGTGGATTTTCTTTTTGTTATGTTTACATTCTCGCAATGACATTCTGTGAATTAGTCATTATGTTCCTTCCTTATCATGGCATCATAGGGATACAGTTCTCATAAATTTACATTCTTATATGATAGATACTCAATACACATGCCCATAATATTATTTTTTTGTATTCATACATTTACATTACATCATAATGGCATACCCATGTGTTTGCATTCCTGTTCTAATCTCGTATCAACACGAGTTTATAATTGACAATCTTACCCAACTAGTACTTTCTTTCATATTATCCTCATGTGATTTCACAACATAACATCCTCATAAAAGAGAATACCACATAAATATATTCATAACATCGTGTCTACATGTTCGCACATCTCCATCCATGCTCCATTACAAGTCCTTACAAAAGTGTCGAAAGGCAAATATTCAACATAACAGCTAAAACATACTATTAAATGGCACCTTTCAAAATATGTGAACCTGTGGAACAGGTTTTTCTACGCACCTTGATTGTGTAATGTCCCTGTTACAAAACAATATGGATACAAGAATTGTAAATAATCTAACATAATAATAAACATCTAGAAGTACGTTGTCGTTGCTTTTCGTTATTAACTTAGAATGGGAAGATTCCTTCTATTACTTCTTATATATATTGTACATCTCTTATTATTTCGTTAACTGAACTTTTCTCACTCACACACCCCGACCTCCCCATAGGGGTTGTGGGGCCGAAGTTTAATATCGATCGGGGTTAAATACTTCGCCTTAATCCGGTCATCCACATTGGATACTTTTAGTCGTAGCTAATCGCAACATTTAATCTCAGTCGTCTGTCTTGGATGCCATTAACAAAATCTAATCACAAAATCAACCCTCGTCATTTCTACAGTTACCATTAACCGAAGCCAATTATCATAATCAATTCAGCCATCCACCACGGAAGCCATTAGCCAAAGCTAATCAACACAACCCGGTCATCCATCACAAATGCCATTAGCCGAAACTAATCATCAATCACAACTCAGTCACCCAACTCAGATGCCATTAGTTGAAGTTAATCATCAAGCATAAACTGGTCATCAAGCACAACCCGGTCATCCATCTCGGATGCCATTAGTCGAAGCTAATCAACAATCATAACC
Source organism: Populus simonii (assembly GCA_007827005.2). Taxonomy (NCBI): domain Eukaryota; kingdom Viridiplantae; phylum Streptophyta; class Magnoliopsida; order Malpighiales; family Salicaceae; genus Populus; species Populus simonii. The sequence goes on along the minus strand of CM017471.2, from coordinate 2,461,274 downwards.
CGGTCATCCATCTTGAATGCCATTAGCCGAAGCTAATCATCAAGCACAACTTGGTCATCCATCTCAGATGTCATTAGCCGAAGCTAATCATCAATCATAATCAACATTCCATAATCGGTTTGACATTCATCAGTAGCCAATTTCATAACAGCTCAATCAACATCTCATAGTCGGTTTAATATTCATCGCAACACAATAATATATCCACCTCAAACAGGTCATTTCCAAACATTAGCATTTTCTTCATCGTTTCAACATTCATAAAGAACTCGATCAAACAATTCATCGTTGTTGCATCATTCATCAAGGATTCAATAATAGATCATCCATAATTTAATTTTTGTGGTCGCACAAATTATTTACCCTAGCGTAAAACACACAAGATAGTATAGAGCCAGCAAGGAGTCAATCCCACGAGGAAGTTTCAGTTCAAATTATTATGCTATACATTATGTAATTTGGGGGAGGGGGTTTGATTTGTGATTATCTAAACTATGACAGAAATTAAACTAGCAAACAAAATCAATTAAAACCAAAATTTATCAAGAAAACAAACTTGGTCGCAAGCACACATCCACCTACGAAAATTAGAACCGATCCTTGAAACAAAACTCCAGTTTATATTCTAAAATTTTATCTTTTATTAACGTTGATTAATTAACGGATCCGCCGTAGAACTAATCCTAACCAACAAACAATCATAGTGTCTGCACTAATGATTTAATTCAATGGCAACCTTAAGAACTAGATAAATTCGTTAATCTTAACAACCAAGCTGTCTGCAGCTTGTGTTGCTTTGTTCGAATGTTCTCCCTAAATTTAATAACGTAGTTCCGCCACAATTATCAAGCTTAGTTGCTTCGCAAGTTCATATATCATAGCTCTGGTTTTGATATCAAACTTAGCAATAGATTGTTCACAATAATAACTTAGAGTCCGCTCTAGCAATTATCAACAACAATCATAGGAAATATGCATAGGAAAACAATCATACACATTCATAATATAAATTGAAAATAAATGGAAGAATACATCTCACGGTTCTTGCAATCCAAAGGTTTTTGCTTCCTTACAACCAAGAAAATGAGTTTAGCCTTGCATATCTATTGAACAACTAATCAAAAAGAAAGAAGAAACCATGATTTCGGGTTTGTAGAGGAGAAGGGGAGTTTCTTTTCTCTTCTGGTCGGCTTTTCCTCTTTCTTTTCTCTTTTTCTTTTTATATGTTAAGAAACCCTAGTCCTTATTTTACAAAATAGTCCTCTTTTAAGTTGACAGTTTACATTTAAGTACTTCAATAACTATTTTCCTAAAAAAAAGAACTAGCCTTGCATGTTTCTTCAAGCTTTGATTTAGAGGAGCTAATTTGCTGAAATAAAAATTTGGATGTTGGTTTAGATGTTGAAACGCAATTTGGACTCTTTTATTCACGAAACCTGTTTGCTGGCAGAATTCGGTTGTCATCTTTGAAAACTCATATCTCCATCATATGACATCGTTTTGGGCTGAAATTTGATAAGTTGATATTTCTTTGCGTCAGGAATCCAAAACAATTGAGTTTGCATCAATTGAACTTTTTTAGCTCCAGATATTCAAGTTAGAATGGCCAAAGGTCAACATTGGCAGATTGCGAGATTTGACTTTAAAGGCTGCAATTTCCATGCTCTTTCTTATTTTAATTTCTTTTCTTAGATGTCCAAAAAGGTATGGATGTTAGATTTTTAATTTCACTAGAATCACTTCATTTCGACCTCTAGAGCTCATGCTCTGTACAAAACATGGACTGAAGGTCAAATCTGTCAGTTACCTCCAATTTGCTTCTTTTTGCATCCTTCATCCAAAAGTGCCTTCAAAACATAAAATAAAGAATATCAAGGCATTTTATATATAAAACATAGGCAAAATACTAGTTAAATGAGGGTGAAACTATCGAATAATATGGTTGCATCATAAATCTTTTCAAAACATTGACATCATACGAGAAAAAGGTGGGAACCACCTACCTGTTCCACCTGCGGGTTGTCCTTGTCCTAACAATGGTCCGATCCCGGTCGCACCACCTAAGACATCAAGGGCCACAAATCAATATATTTACATCCTCAAATCACATTCATCTCCATACTTATTCGAGAATCCATATATTCATGTTCAAGTGTTACACATTTTAGACCATCATACAATGAAATTGTTACAACGAAAACTAGTTTGCTGTAGGCCGTAAATTCATCAGCAAAAACTATTTTGCTGCATGCACTTCAATTTCGGCAGCGAATGCTACTTCGCTACAGCCAACACACTTTCAGCAACAAACACTGATTCGCTACAGACAACTCAGTTTTGGCATTGAATCACAAATTCGTTGCAGACAACACAACTTCGGCAGCGAATGGTTATTTGCTGCAGACAACAAATTTTCAGCAGTGAATGCTAATTCTCTACAATCAACACAACTTTGACAGCGAATCACAAATTTGCTATAGAACATACACTTTCAGCAGAGAACATTAATTCGATGCAGACAACTCAATTTCAGCAGTAAATCACAAATTCGCTACAGAACACACACTTTTGTTGCAGACAACTCAAATTTCAGCAATGAATCACAAATTCGCTGCAACACACACTTTCGACAATGAACGCTAATTCATTGCAGATGACTCAAATTCGGCAACGAATCACAAATTCGCTGCAGAACACACTTTCGGCAGCGAACGCAAATTCGTTGCAGTCATACAATTTGTCATTAGGTTCCAACAATGTCACATGATTTTAGCATGAACACATGCATTTTCAATTCCAACACATAATCTATCATCAGATCCCAACAGAGTTACATGATCTTAATATGAACACGTACATGCATTTTCAATTCCAGCACATATCTATCATCAAATCTCAGCAGAGTTACATGATCTTACACAATGCATTCTCTTACACAATGCATTCTGGCCAACCCTATAACTATGGTCGACCCTCTACCATGTTTTGTTCTTTCCATTTTATTCATTTTTCTTTGTTTGATGTTCTAGAAATTAGCCTCATTTCATCTGTGTTTCCTTGTCCTCTTAATTGATTTCAATTTCTTTCACAACTAGCATAGGGGTCTTAGGTCAATTTTCTTAGGGATTCCTTTATCATTTTTGGTTTTGGGTCTCAAGAACAAGGAGGAAAATGAGACTACATGACCTTTACCTTTCAAATCTAAGTAGGTCTGGACAATTTGGTAGTATTCCTTCTCTCCTTCTCCTGGTTCTCCCCCTTCTTTTTCCTCTCTCGGTTCTCTTTCTTCTGTCAGTTTCTACCCACCCATTACAGCCCCTTCTCTTATCCTCTAAGCAGTTGTTCAGCCTTCACTCAAGGTCTCAACCCTCCCCTCTCTCTCTCACGTTCAAAGGGTCACTCTCTGCTGGTTTGGTTTATGTTTCTAAACATGCAGCTGTTGCAGACAACTTTTAGGAAGAGGAAGGGTCTCTTTCTCTCTCTCTCCTTGCATTTATACTCCCCATTAAATAAGGTGGGGTGTTTGGGGTTGGTTTAGATGTGTTCTTGTCCCTCTTTTGGTATGTCCAAAACCGGTTTTACCCCTCCCTCTTAGCCCCTTAAGACAATCTGATTTGTTTCCTAAACTTTTAATTAGACTTAGTGCTGCCGATTTAGAAATCGACAGCAAAAACTGTCCTACTGCCGATTTAAAAATCAACAGCAAAAACCCGTGTTGCTGCTGATTCAGAAATCAACAGCGATAATGGAGTCATTTTTTGCTTTACTTTTTTTTAGGTGTTTACATTCTCCCCTCCAAATATAAATTTCATCCTTCAAATTAGAAGGGACTCGTATTGATAGTGCCTTCAGATTCTCAAAGCAAATACCATAGTAACCGACTCCAGGTCGTGTATCGAGTACTTCTCTACGTGATCTTTAATTGTTTTGACACATAAGTTATCACTTCCTCACATTACCTCAATCACACTTATGTCCTTTCTTCGAGGCATCATCACTAACTACAAAACCCTCGATATTTCGAACGTACCAGTTTTAGTGTAGCAGTTTATTAGGCCTTGTGCTTATGATGCAACCATATTATTCGATAGTTTCACCCACATTTACCTAGTGTTTTGCCTATGTTTTATATATAAAATGTCTTTATATTCTTTATTTTATGTTTTAAAGGCACTTTTGGATGAAAGATGCCAAAAAGAGCAAATTGGAGGTAATTAGCAGATTTGACCACCGGTCAATGTTTTGTGTAAAACGTAAGCTCTAGAGGTTAAAATGAAGTAATTCTAGTGGCATTCAAAATATAACATCCATATCTTTCTGGATATCTAAGGAAAGAAAAAAAAAAGGAAGAGCATGGAAATCGCAGCCTTCAAAATCAGATCTTGCCATCTGCCAGTGTTGACCTTTGACCATTCCGACTTGAATATCTTGAGCTACAGAAGTCCATTTGATGCAAACTCAATTTTGTTCGATCCCTGACTCAAATACCTATCAACGTACGAAATTTCAACCAAAAAAGATCTCATATGAGGGAGATATTAGTTTTCTAAGATGACAAATGAATTCTTCTAGTAATCAGGTTTTGTGAAGAAACGAGTCCAAATTATGTCCCGAAGCATCCAAACCGAAATCCAAGTTTTTACTTTAGCAATTTATCTCCTCTAAATCAAAGCTTGAAGATTTCATGCAAGGTTATTTCTCTTTTTTTAGGAAAATAGTTATCGAAGTACTTAAATGTAAATTGTCTACTTAAAGGATGACTATTTTGTAAAATAGAGACTTTGGTTTCCTAAGATATAAAAAGAAAGAGAGAAGGGAAAGAGGAGAAGAGAGGGTGATGACTAAAATGGAGGAACACAAACCCTTTCTCCCACAAACCCGAATTCATGTTTTCTTCCTTCTTTTTTATTAATTATTCAGTAGACATGCAAGGCTAAACTCTTGTTATTAGTTGCAAGGACATGAAAACCTTCGGATTTCAAGAACTGTGAAATTTATTTTACCTTTTCTTTTCAGTTTATATATATATATATATATATATATGTTTGTTCTCCTATGCTTAATTTTCCAATGATTATTTATTTTAATTGCTAGAGTGGACTCTAAGTTATTATTGTAGACAATCTATTGTTAAGTTTGATATCAAAACCGGAGTTATGGTATATGAACTTGCGAAGAAACTGTGTTTAATAATTGTGGTGAATCTATGTTATTAACCTTAGGGAGAAAATTCGAACAAATCAAACATAGACTGCGGACAGTCATGTTGTCAAGATTAAACAATTTATCTAGTTCTTAAGGTTGTCATTCAATTAAATTGCTATTGTGGACACTCTGGTTATTTGACGGTTAAGGTTGGTTATACAGCGAATCCGTTAATTAACTAATGTTAAGAAAGGATAAATATTCAGAATATAAAATTGATGTATTGTTTCAGTGATCAGTTCTGATTTCCATAGGTGAATGTTTACTTGAAACCAAGGTTTGTTCTTTTGATAATTTTTTGATTTTATTTACTTTCGCATGATAGTTTTCTGTTTTCTTTGGCTTTAGCCTAGATAACTTCCAACCCCTCCACCCAAAATTGCATATCATATAGCATAAAAATATGACTTGAACCTTCCTCATGGGATCGATCTTTTGCTTGCTCTATATTATCTTGTGTGTTGTGTTTTAAGCTAGGGCAATCATTTGTGCAACCGTGACATCGCAATAAATTTTGGCGTCATTGCTAGGGAAGAGATTTTAGTTGATTCTTGTGATGTGATTTTTATTTGTTGTGATTGTTATTTATTTTGTTTTAAAAAGATGAAACAAAATTTTTGTTTGCAGCGGTACTGTTCATATACGGCAGCTGTACTGTTCAAAACACATTTTTTGGTGGAATTAGAACTTGGCCTTTTGTTCCCTGAAGGGAAACAACGTTCTGAACAGGACTAGTGGCTTTTAGCCCCTAGCCCCACTCTATCGAGGCCAAATTCCGTTGTTTTCTAGTGTTTTTAGGCGGTTTTTGTTTTCTAGTGTAGGATTTTCATTCAATTTGCACTACTTTCAATCTTTTGTGTGCTTAGTTTCTTTTGTGTTTTCTTGACGATTTATGCATGTAACCCATTCTACTAATCAAAGACAAGTGCAGGTAGATCTCGAAATAGAAAACACTTTACGCAAGTTACAAAAGGAAGCTCGTGTCAACAACATGGTTGTTGCACGATAATAGACACTCAAGGAGCTTGCTGCTCCTAAAGTGAAAAATCAACCATTGTGCAGAAACATCGACAACAATGTCAACTTCGAGCTCAAGTCTAGTTTTATCCAATTGCTACCAACATTCAATGGACTTGCAGGAGAAGATCCTCATACTTATCTCAAGGAGTTCCACATGGTTTGTGTTGGCATGAAACCGAACGGAGTTGATAAAGAACATGTTAAGTTGAAAGCTTTCCCTTTCTCTCTAAAAGGGGCAGCAAAGGTGATGTGATCCTAGCACCAAAGGATCCATTAGAGGTTTTGGTTGGTCCAGTTACAAGGTTTAGAGTCAAGAGGTTCAAAGAAGCTTTCAATGAACTTTTTCAAGATACGTGGGCTAAGGTGGACCTCAAAAGGATATTAAATAATAAGGAGCAAGTCATGATTAATCTGATTCATGTTCAAGCGGAGCTTGTTGGTGGAACCAAGACCATTACACAAGGATTGGGAGAAGAAGACTAGATTCGGACAGTTTGACCTTTTGCTACCTTTTTTATCATAACTATCCCTACATGTTAAATTTTGAGGTGATTTTAGTAGGGCTGGAAACTAGACTTCCATACCTTTCCAACAGTATATGGAACGCCTTCTAATTCTTTAAGACGAGAGAGAACCATCTGTTTGAAATTGAATTTTACTACTGCTAGACAGAATGCGAAAATAACCGAACTTGTCTAATTTAATTAGTTGGGCTATTAAACTTTTTTTATTTTATGAGGAAATACTTGTTTGGGTTTCATACTTGTTTATTTTCTTTATTTTAATTAGTTTGGGCTAGTTTTAGCTTTGGTTGATTATTATTTAAATTGGGTTTATATGTGACCCACTAGGGAAACTAGGGTTTTTGGCTTGGGGTATAAATACTCTTGAGAATAATTTTCTGCATACTTTTTTGCCTAATAATATTCTAATTTTTTCCGACCTTTGATTATCAATCTAGGTTCTTGATTGAACTTTCAAGTCTTCAAAGAATTGACATATCTTTGTTATGAATTTATACTCTTTTTGCTCGCCTCCAGGTGTAGGCGTTATGATTGGGTTGGTTTATAGTCTTGTTGCCTTAGAGCAAGTCTTTCATTGTAATAAGCTCATCTTATTTTCAGCAAACTTGGATTAAATAGATCTTGGGTTCGCGAATTCCATTAAATTCCACTAGGGTTCGCATCAGTTGGTATCAGAGCAGATCTAATCACAGGTTATATCCTTCAATTTGTGTATTTTGTTTCTTGATTTTTTTTTCTCTCTTGATTATTTTCAGCCATATATATTAAAAAAAAAGGTCCTTGCATCCTCTTGAATTGTTGAACACAAAATCATAAAGTAGTGTTCTTGTTGAATTCTTGATCTTGCCGCAATATATACATAAAAAATGTGTGTTCTTGAATTTTTCTTCTTGATTGCCAAATTGGTATACAAAAAAAAGGGCTTGATCTTGAAATTTTTTATTGTTGCCGCCCAAAAAAAAAAGAGAAGAAAAAAAACATTCTAGAGTTGGCCAAGAGCTAGGAAAAAAAAATTGGTCATTGGCAATTTGTGTTGCTTTTTAAATTTTTTTTCAGGTTCTATCATTGCTTGATTTAATTTTCAGTTTAGATAGTAAATCTCTTTAGTATTATTGCTTCCATTTAGTTTATTTCGCGTCTTCGAATCGTCATATTACTTGCACAAATTTGCATTGCTACTTGTGAATTTGTCATCATAGTTTTGTTTCGTTAGTTTCATAAATTTCTTGCTTCTTGAGTCTATATCAAATTTATAGATTCATTACATAGTTTGTTGCTTTTCTGAATTGTTGCTAAGTGATTTCAAGAACTAAAGAAAGGCAATTTGAGTGGAAAAAGGCGTAGGGAGCATATTAGAGTGAAAAGCATATAAATTAGTGTGAAACACGAGTGTGTGAGGTGTTATTTTTATTGCTAATGATTTTCTTATAGGTTTAAAAAAAATATCTTCTAACAATGTGTCATAGAAGGAGGGTGAAATCCCAAAAGATGGGCTTTCGACAATACAACAACAGATGAAATTTATGATTGGTAAGCTGATGACTAGGATTGAAAAATTGAAGACTAGGTCTGATGGGGCACATAGTAAAAAGGGTAGAGAAGCTAGGAAGAAGTGGAGTGTTGCTAGAAACTCTCCAGATGAAGTCGATGATGATCTTAACTGTTGTAGTGGATTTCGTACACATAAGGGAGAGAGGTATGAGAATCAACCAAGGAGGGGACATATTCAGCCACATGAGGATTTTGAGTATAGAGGGGATTTTAATGAATAGGGTGATGCAGTATTAAGTTAAAATTCCCAGCCTTTAAGGGAAAAACTGATCCAGAAGCTTACTTAGATTGGGAAAAAAAAGTGGAGATGATTTTTGACATCGATGGGTACTTTAAAAAAAAGAAGGTTAAGTTAATTATAGTGGAGTTTACTGATTATGCCATGGTTTGGTGGGAGAGATTGGTGGTAGAAAGAAGAAGGAATAGAGAAAGACCAGTTAGTACGTGGAAGGAGTTGAAGACAATAATGAAGAAGATGTATGTTCCTAAACACTATTATAGGGAGTCGTTTAATCGTTTACAAATGATTACACATGGTAGTAAGAGTGGAGTATCAAAAAAAAATTATAGGTGACTATGATTAGAGCTAATGTTAATGAAGATGAGGAAGTTACTGTGTCTAGGTTTTTGAATGGCTTGAATAGAGACATAGCTAATGTTATGGGGTTGCAATCTTATGTTGAATTTGAAGAGTTAGTGCATTTGGCAATTAAGGTTAAAGGATAGTTGAAAAGAAAGGGTAGTACACGATCTGGAGCTTATTCAGGGTCTTCGTCGGGTTAGAAGTTGAATTATAGGAGAGAGGGTAGTGCACCATCGAAGCCTTTGGTGACTTTTAAGGTTGTTGAACCTACATCCATGAAGAAGTAGATTTTGGCTAGTGATCAAAAACTTAAGGGAGAAGTCCAACCAAAGCGTAATCATGATATAAAGTGTTTCAAGTGTCAGGGATTGGGACACTATGCATCAGAGTGTGCAAATCATCGAGTTATGATTCTAAGGGATGATGGGGAGATTGTGTCCACTAGTGAGGAGTCTGATTATGATGACATGTCACCATTTAAGGATGTTAGTAATTTAAAGTATGTTGTTGGTAATAAAGTTTTGGTGATTAGAAGGTCGCTCAGTGTTCAGACTAAGGAGGATGATGTGAAGCAACAAAGGGCGAACATCTTCCATACTAGATGCCTAATCAATGATAAGGTATGTAGTATGATCATTGATAGTGGTAATTGTACTAATGTTGCTAGTGTTACTTTGGTTAGAAAGTTAGGATTGAATACCATAAAACCTGAGAGGCCCTATCAACTTCAATGGTTGAATGAATGTAGTGTTGTTAGGGTGAAGAAACAAGTGATGATTTCTTTTTCAGCAGGCAAGTATAAGGATGAGGTATTATGTGATGTTATGTTTATGCATGCTACTCATCTATTACTATAGAGGCCTTGGCAATTTGATAGAAAAGCCAAGCATGATGGGTTTAAAAACAAGTATTCATTGGAGAAAGATGGTAGAATTTATACACTTGCCCTATTAACATCAAAACAAGTGTATGAAAATCAAATTCAGTTGAAGAAAAGCTATGAAAAGGAGCACTCAGATTCAGCCAAAGTGGAAAAACAAGCAGAACAACATAGTGAGAATGTGAGGAAAAGTGAAAATAAAGTGAGTCATGAGTTGAAAACAAAAGAGGACAAAGTTTTGGCCCTTAGAAAATTAGGGGAGGGTCACGACCAAAAAAGAAAAATAGAAGGGAGGCCGAGAGTGGAGAGAATGAGTGGAGAGAAGAAAGAAAAGGTGATAAAAGAAGAGTGCGTAAAAAAAATGAAGAAAAACCTAAATTTCTTTGCAAAATTTAGTGATCTTAAACATGCTTAACTTTCTGAATTGCTTATCATTTTACTTGTGTATATGAAAGCATACTTTAACTTTGCTAATTTAGATTAAAAAATAAAACAGCGCCACAATCCAGAAGAGAACACATTCCATGCCATTATCACCTAGCTCTATAATTAACACAATTACCAACCAATTAAACCCATTAATTATAAAAACACTACTTCCTAAAAAAACAAAACATCAACCTGTCAATTTCATCTAAAAAATCACAATACGTCGTGGTTCAAAAAATTACAGCTTTTACTTGGAAATTTTTTTTTTTTATCAAAGATGTAATATTTTATATTTTTCTCTCTTTCATAGTCACTAACTCAATTTCCATGCATTAAACATTTATACATCTCTGGTTGTTATTAGAAATTGTTGACATGAATAAAACATCTCATCTTTGGATACAAAATATGCAATATATTAATGCTTTTTACTGTTGATTATTCAAATGTTTTTTTTTTTTCATCATAGGTACTGGAGGAAGCTACAGATCATATCATAGAACTCCCAGAAATTCAAGAAGAGGTAACCGAAAGAGGCACCGGTAACTCAAGATGTATCGCCCACTATGTTATGTCTTTTGTACTTAATTAGAGTTTTTGTGCAATGTCCTATTCGACAAAACTTTATATTGTATATGTTTATTATCTTTCTCGTATTGTTTCTACCTAAGTTAGTACGTATAAGAGCTCACGATTCCTAAACTCCTCTAATGGCCTCTTGTATGTTTGGGTTTGAATTCAATCTTATTTAGAGATTTCTCATGTTTTTATGAACTTTTTTTTTCTATGTTTATTTTTTTTAATGTTCAGTAAACATGAACTACACACACACACTCACACTAATACGGCCATGAATAATTAATTAAAAGTTAAAGTTTATTATGAAGGGGAAACATTGGTTCGGCGTTCTACACTTGGCATTCCAATGCATTGGAGTCGTGTTTGGTGACTTAGGCACGTCTGCTTTGTATGTGCTGGCGAGCACCTTCCCCAATGGTATCCAAGACCTTGATGACATTTTAGGAGTCTTATCGGTCATTATCTACTCCATCCTCACCATCACAATCGGAAAGTACACATTTATGGTCTTATCCACCAACAATAATGAAGATGGTAAGCTTAAATGTCATTCTATGGTCCATATTTTACTCATTTTTCTTTATACATATGTTGAATCCTTGCACTTGATCCCTCTAAGTACCTTATTCATCTATATCTTTTGTTATTAAGATTATATTTCAATTATGAGAATAATCAATATATATATATACATGTTCATTTTCAAAAAAATTAGGAATTCTAATCCAAGATAAGAGGAAAAATGATCAGCATCTCTAAACAACTCTTGATTCAATTCACATAATACTATATTGATTCAATGATGAGAATAATCAATATAGTATTAGAGGGATCAATATAGTCCTAATACTATATTGATTATTCTCATCATTGAATCAAGATTTATTTAAAGATGCTGATCATTTTTCCTCTCACCTTGGATCTGGATTAGAATTTACTTAGTAGATCCTAATTTCTTTAAAAATAAACATATATATTGATTATTCTCATCATTAAACTATAATCTTAACAACAATAGATATAGATGAATAAGATACTTAAAGGGATTAAGTGTAAGGATTCAATGTATGTATAAAGAAAAATGAGCAAAATATAAACTATGAAATGACATTTAAGCTTACCATCTCCATTATGGTTGGCGGATAAGACCATAAATGTGTATTTTCTGATTGTAATGGTGAGGATGGAGTAGATAATGACCGATAAGACTCCTAAAATGTCATCAAGGTCTTGGATACCATTGGGGAAGGTGCTCGCCAGCACATACAAAGGAGACGTGCCGAAGTCAACAAACACGACTCCAATGCATTGGAATGTCAAGTGTAGAACGTCGAACCAATGCTTCCCATGCATAATAAACTTCAATTTTTAATTAATTATTCATGGCCGTATTAGTGTAAGTATGTGTATGTAGTTTATGTTTACTGAACATTAAAAAAAATAAACATAGAAAAAAAATTATAAAAACATGAGAAATCTCTAAATAAGATTGAATTCAAACCCAAACATACAAGAGGCCATCAGAGGAGTTTAGGAATCGTGAGCTCTTATACGTACTAACTTAGGCAGAAACAATACGAGAAAGATAATAAACACATACAATATAAAGTTTTGTTGAATAGGACATTGCATAAAAACTATAATTAAGTACAAAAGACATAACATAGTGGGCGATACATCTTGAGTTACCGGTGCCTCTTTCGGTTACCTCTTCTTGAATTTCTGGAAGTTCTATGATATGATCTGTAGCTTCCTCCAGTACCTATGATGAAAAAAAAAACATTTAAATAATCAACAGTAAAAAGCATTAATATATTGCATATTTTGTATCCAAAGATGAGATGTTTTATTCATGTCAACAATTTCTAATAACCAGAGATGTATTAATGTTTAATGCATGGAAATTGAGTTAGTGGCTATGAAAGAGAGAAAAATATAAAATATTACATCTTTGATAAATAAAAAATTCCAAGTAAAAGCTGTAATTTTTTGAACCACGACGTATTGTGATTTTTTAGATGAAATTGGCAGGTTGCTGTTTTATTATCTTTCTCATATTGTTTATGTCTAAGTTAATACGTATAAGAGCTCACAATTCCTAAACTCCTCTAATGGTTTCTTGTGTGTTTGGGTTTGAATTCAATCTTATTTAGAGATTTCTCATGTTTTTGTGAACTTTTTTTTTGTTTTTTTTTTAATGTTCAGTAAACCTAACTACACACACATACTAATACGGCCATGAATAATTAATTAAGAGTTGAAGTTTATTATGCAAGGAAAACATTAGTTCAGCGTTCTATACTTGGCATTCCAATGCATTGGAGTCGTGTTTGGTGACTTAGGCACGTATCCTTTGTATGTGTTGACGAGCACCTTCCCCAAAGGTATCCAAGACCCTAATGACATTTTAGGAGTCTTATCGATCATTATCTACTCCATCCTCACCATCACAGTCAGAAAGTACACATTTATGGTCTTATCCGCCTACAATAATGGAGATGGTAAGCTTAAATGTCATTTCATAATCCATATTTTGCTCATTTTTTTTATACATACGTTGAATCCTTGCATTTGATCCCTCTAAATACCTTATTCATTTACATCTTTTGTTATTAAGATTATAGTTCAATGATGAGAATAATCAATATATTATTATGTGAGTTGAAATCAAGTGTTACGTAGAACAAATCTTTGATTCAACTCACATAATATTATATTAATTATTGTCATCATTGAACTATAATCTTAATAACAGAAGATGAAGTACCAGATAACACCTTAGGCCATAGCTATTAAGAGGCACCTTCTGTGTATAGTTCTTTCAGAGGTATAGTGGTTGGGAAGGAATGATGCTACTGAAGCCAGAAAAAAAACTTCCAAATTGTTTTTTTCCCAAAACTGTAACTTTTCTTTTTATTTTTACGTTCATCTGTGCTGCATATATTTTTTTTATTCTTTAAAACCTAAAAATTGTTAAAGTATAATATTTCATCAATTTTTTTTTCGAGTAATATTATTCTATCTTTAGGTTCTAAAGAACCAAAAAATATATGTAGCACAGATGAACGTAAAAATAAAAAGAAAAGTTGTAGTTTTGGAAAAAAAAAAACAATTTGATAGTTTTTTTTGAATTCATATGTTATTATGATTAACTTTTGCAGGCCATGGCTGTCTACATCAATCTTTTTGGAGGGATGTAGTAAGTTGTAGGACTTTCATTTCTTCTTTTGTTTGTGCATCTTTCCCATGCTTTGGTAATAGTTCTCTATAGAGAACTATAGTTGTTCACTCCTCGTACAGGAAGGAGTCTCTTTCTGGAAGAATTTCTTTTTTCTCAAATGCCTCAACTGGAGAAGAAGTCGTTTATGATTGAATCTCAGAGGCATTCTTATCATTTGGTAGATCCAAGTCCACAGACTCTCCTTTTCTTTAAGCAATGTGGCGACTCTGGTGATTTGTAGAGAATCACCAGAAGCAGTCATGTTGTCTTTATTAATCCTAGGTCTTGCATTTCTCCCTTTTCTTCCTTATGATATCGCTTTTCTAGCCCTGCTAGTCGGGCGATACTTTTTTCATCCAAAAATGCAAGACTTGGCACTTTCCTTTTTCATTCAGATAATCAGGTTTGTGCTTTGTGCTTAGTTTGATTGATGATGGAAAAAATCTAGATGAATTCACAAGGGGTGTTTTAAACAATTGCATCATAAAAAATCAAGTCGCCAAAGGAAAAACTGATGCCTTCAAGGAACTTCTTACATTCCTATTATGATATGTTGTTTTCTCTGGATATATTTGTGCAATATGTATTCTATTAGATATTAATGCGTGCAATTTGCTTTATGTGCGTTTGATAAAATTCATTATATAACCATTGATTTTATAGAGTTTACGCAAGCATCTACTGGAGGAACTTAAACAGACTTTTTCAAACAAAGTTAATCATATAGGGAGATACGTGCAACGTCAGCTGCTGTAAGTTATATTTATGACTTTGTTAGATGGATTTTTCAGCAATGCAAATCCTTCAAGCATGAGATTTATTATGGCGGGGAACAGCAATCCTTAATTTTAACCTACCGAATCAAGCCAAAACAAGAAAAAAAAACCAAGCCAAACCGGAAAAAAACCAAGTCAAACCAAAAAACATAGCCAAATTGGTTCGAACAGGTTTTGTCCAAAAAAACCGAACTAATTCCATCAGTATTGAACCGGTTTCGGGTTTTTTTTTTAATTTCGATTTGGTTTCTTTTTTTGTCATTTATACCGACGGAATTACCGTCAATAAAATCTATTTGTAAACTCATTGGTAAACTCTTCACTTCTCCCTGACACTATTTATCATGTCAATTACAAAGAAAATCATCGACGAATTAATTCCGTCAGTATTTTCCAGTGAGCTTTGAAACTGTTCACTTCTCAATTGCAATGTTAAGAGAAAAGTGAATACATATATATATATATATATATATATATATATATATATAATCATGATCAGATCCAAATTAAGCCCGTCCATTTTATATTATTAGAAAAATATTAGTTTTTATTATCAAAACAATTTTTTGTCATCTTTCTTATGACGTTTGTCCTTTTGAGAAAAGTAATTAATTATTATCCAAATTAAGGACGTTCATTCTATGTTATTAGAAAATACTAGTTTTAAATTTTCTATCTTTCTTGTTATATAAATTAATAAATTATTATTTTCATATATCAGCAAACTCAAAAGGACAAACCTTAAAAATAACCTTCAACTATATAAATAGTCATAGTCTCGATTTTGTCATCCAAAAAGTTGCAAGAATTTTGACTTAAGTTTCAAAAGTTTTCAATTAAATAATATTTTTCTATCCTTATGTGACTTAATTCTATCCAAATTTTCTTTTATATATATATATACACACACAAATGACCTAGGAACCAAATACTTTTTGTAAAGGAATGCTCAAAATTATAAGGATTGCATTCAGTTAAATAATATTTTCTATCCATACATGACTGTTTAGCATTGCATAAAAAAAGTTATTAATGTGTTATCAATTTTTCGTACTATTCTGCATATTTTATTTTCGTATTCAAATGTTATTATGATTAATTATCCATGAAAACTTAAAAACCATGGACGCACATCTTCAATATTGAAATATCTAGAATAAGTCAACACAGGTTGGGATTGAGAGATAGAGAGCTGGATTGGGTTAATCCAATATTATATACCTACAAACTATTAGCAATCTAGATTCTGACAGGTGACGAATGCCACCACTAAGAAAAATGTTTAACATTATGCCAAATTTAAGAATCTCGGGTCTCCATGTGAAGAAATAAAAAAAACAAAAACAAATAGTAAAAAACACTTTTTTGTAAGTAATTAAATCAGAATAATTTATGCAAGTAAGGATTGCAAAAGATCTCTGAAAAATTCAATCACTACTCAAAAGATAATTTAAGAATCTCGAATTTGCATTGCTGAGAAATCCATTCAACAAAGTCATAAATATAACTTACAGCAGCTGACATTACACGTATCTCCCTGCATGATTCAACTTCGTCTGGAAAAGTCTGTTCAAGTTCCTCCAGTAGATGCTTGCGTAAACTCTATAAAATCAATGGTTATATAATGAATTTTATCAAATGCACACAAAGCAAATTGCACGCATGAATATCTAATAGAATACATATTGCACAAATACATCCAGAGAAAACAGCATATCATAGAAAACAGCATAATCAAAGCAGTACCTTGAAAGCATCAGTTTTTCCTTTGGTGACTTAATTTTTTGTGATGCAGCTGTTTATAACAGCACTTGTGAATTCAATTAGATTCCTCCCATTATCAATCAAACTAAGCACAAAGCAATAAACTTGCTATCAGCTTGCCAATGCCGACAAGCTGGAATTGGTTCATCTCAAATAACAAATCACAAGGATACACTCACTTGAAGACCTCCATCGGAACATGAATGTTGCACCTTTCAGACAATTTAACCATATTGTCCAGCTCGGTAACAAGACCATTGCTGCAAAATCACACCGTTATATCATAACACAATGCATCGAGTAACAAACCAAAACAAAGGATTGATAGAAAAGTACAGTCTTGTAGAAGAGGAGGCTGTGAAGCAGTGTTGAATGAAGAGACTGTTAGGTAAAGCTGATGGAGTTGACCAAGAGTCTTCTGTATGGAATCAATAACTTGGTTCAAATTCTGCTTCGGATCATCCACTGCTGCTGCTGTATCATTCAATGGAGCGGCCAACATTCCATTACCTCCACTTCCCAACACTGTATTCTGCGACGAATCCATTTTGAACAATGCGCCTGTCCAAAGAAACAATAAATAGGCCATTGAACATGCAGTAAAGAAATTGACAAGATTAAGCAACCAAATGATCAACCACGGCATATACATTATATAGGGTTCCCTCAAATTTTGTCAAAGCTTCGGAATTCATCTGACAGCCTTAAATTAAAGTTCCGAGCTTTACAAATGAAACAAATCAATGAAAACATACATTTATGTTCAGAACATTAAACAAACACTAACGTTTTCCAAATGCATCCAAAATCCTAAAACTGAAAACCCACCAAAAAAAACTGATAATCTAGCTCCATAATTCCATTACTATATTACAGTTAGCAAGAACCAGATCATAAAATTTAAAAAATAAAAATAAAAAACAGTATAGTGAAAATTAATGAGTTCTACGTGAACCCTGATTGTAAAAGCTAACAAATGACCAAAAACTTAACTTTAAAAAAATAAAACTGGGATTGCTTTACCTGTTGAAATTGGTAAGGGATCTCTGTTGCTTTTGGGTTTTCAGCAGGGAGAGCGATCTCTGTCGAGAAGGAAACAAAAGTTAGTTCTTCTACTCACACGCCATTTACATTTTATCTACATTGAACCACACGTTGCTCACATGACTGGGTTTTCGACAAACCTCTCATAAGTCCCTACCCATTGAGGTAAATCTTGATTAGCTCTCCATCCTAATTTTCATCTCAATTAGGTCCCTAATGTATGCATGAATTTTTAATCAGATACTTCTTTCTCTTTTAGTCAACAAATGAGTGATCACATTTTAAAAAAAATGACCACCTGCTTGCATTGGGAAAAATTATGACAATTACCAAGCGGATAATAAAAATTTGGATGCTTAATTTTTATGAATTATTGGTTAAACCAGAATTGCATAAAATTATTTATGGGGCTTCACTAAACTTAATTTCTGGGTTTAAAATAATTCTTTAATATTGCATTGGATTCTTAATAACTAAATAATCAATAATTCAAATTTCATCATATATATTCTCCCTGACTAGATAAATAAAATTTAAGCACATAATAGTGGTACATCTATGTAAGTTATAGGCTCAAGACACTTAAGAGGTGTTTATAGCCATTAATAAAATGGCTAAATAAGATGAGAAAGAAGAGCAATAAATATAGTATCAGATACTTTACACATAAAACATGAATCAAACAAAATTTAAAAAACTTCTATATTAACCCAATAAGCATAATCAAGAGTATAAAATTAAAAAAACTAAATTCATTCAAATGAGTTGCGGCATCATTCATCTTCTTATAAAAATATGTGTAAAGTTTATAGAAAAAATAATATTACAAACATTTAAAATGTAATTAAAATCACCTTGGAAGCATGTCTCATGATATTGTTTTTCCTTAATTCAAGTAAGTGATGACATTAAATATTCCACAATTCAACCTTTATAAGATGTATAGAAATAATTAATATTTAATTGAAGAGCTTTTCAAATTGTCAAAACATCAATCACATTAGATTTCTTTATACAAAGAAAACAAAACAAGACACATAAGCATAGTTTTTAGAAATCTGCAGCCATTTGAACCAGCGAAACCAATCCAAACTCATTCATTCCTTCCAGGCCCTGAAATTTACCCACATAAATTCCCACCAATCAATATCATTCTCCCCTTTACAAGCTAAACTTGGCAATATCAAACACAAAAGAAATAGCCTTATACAAGTTTTACCATCTTGGAGACAGATTTAGAGATAGTTATGGCAGCTTTGGCCCTGACTCTGGGGTTGGAATGGCTAACATAAGGCCGGAGCTTATTGAGCAAAGGCAGAGGAATCACGGATTTCACCATTGCATTCAGTGCTCTATCTGCTTCTTCACACACAAACCTTTTGTCTTGAGAAGCTTTCAGTAGTAGTTGCAACAGCTGTGCAACCACATTCAAATCCAAGCACATTAACCATAATTCTAAACAGAACCCTCATGAACATAATAAAATTAAAATGCAAATTAGGCAACAAATTACGAATCGAAGAACAAAAGGTCCCCAGTCCTCACAAAGTTATCAAATGCATTAATAGTAGAGTCAAGTAACTGGTCACCAAAGACCTTGAAAATATCAGATGAAGCCATGATTGATGTCTTGCACACAGCACTTCTTCGATTCTTCATAGCTTTCACCGCTACTAACATTACCTTTTCCTTATAATAACATATTTAGCCACAACCCCATTATCAGAACACTTGAAAAACTGTCAAATATGCCAAAAAGATTAAAAAAAAAACAATAATAATACATACAAGATTGGCAGCAAGAGCAACGAATGATAGTTTCTGCAGGAGGAGGCAATGATTCAGGTGTCTTGTTTTCTTCATTTACACCCAATTTGATAGTTTCTGGTGGCAGTAGAAGAGCGTTGTCAATGGGTTTCAGTGCCATTTTTGACCAAGTATGACTGTGAAAGAGAAACTGATATTTGCAATGAAGGAAGAAGGGGTTATTTATTTATTTAAATGTGAGTATGATTGTCAGTGAGACTAAACAATGGCGCAGTACGGATCTATCCCGCTCTGTATTCTTCTCGAATGAATTTCAATGTAATTCTATAGAAGCATTGTTCTCACTGGTGATGAGAACCATTCTTGAATAATGGTTCCCTCGCATCTGGATTGTAAAACTGGAAGGGGAAGGCTGGGAAGGGGGAAAGGAGAAAGGGGAAGGCTGGGGGGGGGCGCGCCGGCTGGGAAGGGAAGGCTGGGGGGTGGTGGAGTGAGTGATTTAGGGTTCGGGGGTGGGGGGCTGTGGCGGCTGGAAAGTGAAAAAGTGATTTAGGGTTAGGGGTTGTTATTTTTATACTTTGTTTTTAAACTGATTTGATTAATTTGATTTGGTTTAGTTTGATTTAATTGATTTAAGTTTTTTTAAATTAGAATCCAATCAAACTAGATGGTTTTTTTATTTTTTAATTAATTTATTTTGGTTTTTGTATTAATTTGATTTTTTTAGTTAATTTTATTTTTAATTTTTTTAATTTAATTTATTGATCGATTTTTTAACACCTGTAATACTAATAATATGGTATAAAAATATTTTCAAACATGCCTTTTAATTTAAAATATATTAAAAAAATATTATTTAAAAAATTTTAATAATTTTAATATAATTACAACAAAATTATTTAAAAAATATTAATTTAAAATTTATCAAACAAAAAACCATTATAAAAAACAAGAATTACTACTAAAAGCGTGTGAGCTGTGCATGAGTCCTTGCTGGCGTATCGTTTTATTGGATTTGTTTAGACGGTATCAGGAAACCATGTGGTTCCTTTGTTATAAAAGAGGTCAATATCCATTAATAATGCAATTTGTCATATAGAATTTAATTTTCTTCTGTTTTAATTTCTTGAACTCTGGACTACTTTTTTTAAAAAAAAAAATCAAACATTGATTTTTTTATTATTATCTTACATCTCTTACTTTGGACCATAACTATAATATTATTTAGTTTTTTTATAATATAGTTTACTTTAAATACTGATTTGATTTATAACAGATGCACATTTATTTTTAAATTCTTCAAGTCCTATCAAATATTCTATCCCCTTGCATTTTTTACATCTTTAGACTGTGTTTGTGTTCTAGAAAAGTGGTTTTCAGAAAATCATTTTCCACACTTTCTTATGTTTATTCGCCATTAAAAAAGTTGGTCAACGGAAAACA
This sequence comes from Populus simonii, assembly GCA_007827005.2. Classification (NCBI taxonomy): domain Eukaryota; kingdom Viridiplantae; phylum Streptophyta; class Magnoliopsida; order Malpighiales; family Salicaceae; genus Populus; species Populus simonii. The sequence goes on along the minus strand of CM017471.2, from coordinate 2,440,489 downwards.
CTTTCCAGTCAAAGAAAAATTTGACTTGGTTTTCAGGAAAGTGTTTTCCTGAAAAATTTAGGTGAAAAACATTTTCTAGAAGTTGTGAAAAATTTAGAAATGTCATATTATTTGCTGATTATATTAAATTTGATCCTCAAACTTTTGATTGCTATATATATTTTATTTTGAATATTTATTTTTCAATTTCATCTCTTAAAATTTAATTTTTATATTAACTTTGGCCTCATTTTTATAATTATTATTTGCTTTTCCCTTATCATTTTTTTATTAAAATTTTTTATCTATCAAATTTGGTCCTTATTTTTTTTATTGTTACTTATTTTATTTGAAATAATTTGTGAAATGTTAATTATTATTATTTTAATTTCTTCATCTTTTATTTTTTTATTTTTTAGATTTGATTTCTATTATTTTGATTATTATTTATTTTATTTGAGATAATTTATAAAATTATATTTTTTTTCAATTTCATTCTCATTCAACTTTTTTAATTTGTAAAATTTATTCTTCATTATTTTAATAAACTTTTAAAAAAATATTAATAAATTATTTTATCTTCGTGCAGCCCCTCTTGACATGCATGCCTAGCAGCAATTTCTTAGTCAACTCGTGATTCTTCACGTGTTTAATAAAATTAATTAATTGCTAATAAATATTCTATCCCGCGGCATTTTTTACATCTTTAATACTTTACTTTTAAACCCTATTCCCTTAGTATTTTATCTCTAGATTTTTAATTGCTAATAAATATTAAAATTAAAAAAAAAACAAAAACTAAATCCAGGATAAATATAGGTTAAGAGATGAACAATTCTATTCTATTTATTTAGTTACATGTCAATATCTTTTTTTTAAAAAAATAATTCTAATTCTATTGAAACAAAATCATTTGCCAGCATAATTCCTTTTTTTCTTATTAAGCTTTTTTACAAAAAAAAATATATAATTTTTTCTCTCTACAATCTTAATTAGACAAAAATAAAAACAATTGGAGCAATCATCAAAGAAATTTAGAGAATTTGAAACAAGGATAACAAAGTCGTCTTTCAAATTAAAACCCCCATCATTTTATTAACATGCTGCTTTTTCTCTGAGAATTCTTTGACTAAAATATATGTTTTTTCTAGACAACATCTCATAATAAATAAAAAAGCAAGTTTAAATTAAAAAAATATAACATTGTGATAATTTCTATTAATATATTAAAAATACAAAAGTATAGAGAACTCGCGAGCTGTTGTGAAAAACATTATGGTAGTTTTATTAAATTTGACCGAGACTAGACGAAGATTGAGTTTCAAACTGAATTAAATGGTAGTTGACTTGATATTATCTAAATATAACTCAATCAAAACCCGGTTTGGTTTTAAAAAAAATTTTAAGACAACATTGTTATATATATTCTGACATGATGGTACTTTAAATTGATTTAGGTCAACCCGCCAAACCGTCAATCCAAGTTATGACCCGGTTAGATTCAATGATATTTTTTATCCAACTATTCAACAATAAAAATTAATATGCGCAAAAAAGACACCAAATAATTTTAAAAAAAAACATTAGAAAAAGTGGTATAAAAAAGTGCTTACTAATGTTATAAAAAAAATTATATAACCTTGTTCAAAAACAAAATAGAAACTTAATGGTGTTTAATCAAATAATATCCAAAAGAATTCAAATTATTTTATCCCAATGAATTTTTGTAATTAAAATGAAAAGAAAGAAATAAAGGTAAAAAGGTAGGAAAGCATCTAGAGCTAGATGGACTAGCACGCTGACCATTATATATATATATATAATAGCTGGACTACGAGTCTTACACCCATTTTATTTTTATATAAAAAAAGCTAGGTGACATGATGTTGAAAATCAGGCCCCGCCTCTTGGTCTCTAAAAAACCACTTTGAACTATTTTTTTATCTTAAAACACAAAAAAATACCCCTATAAACTCCAATAAACTTATGTCTAGCCTCAAAATAATATTTAATTGGTAAAAAAAAATAAACTTAAAATTAAAAAAATTATCGAGCCCGATCTATTTTTTTAGGTGATATTAGTGGCTATAAACACCTAAATAAATCTCTTCTCATCAAATAAAACTTATTGTGATGCAGGAAGGAAGCATAACAAAACAACAACTAGGATAAAAGATAAAAGATAAATTGAAATAGTGTTATACAAAACAAAACAAAAAAACTTAAAACCTTATTTTATTGTTAGAATATTACTTTGACCAAGTTTCTCTTCTAAAGAGGTTTGCAATACCTTTTATAGGCTAGAAAAAAATAACCTAAACTAAAAAACAAAATTAGAATTCTAAAACATAAAAGAGGATAACATAAAATCAGAAAATAAATAATAAATCTAGGAAAATCAATGAAAAATAACAAAATTGATCCAAACATGATCTTCTAAGCTTAATTTCAAGAGATCCAACAGGCTGCAAATTAACAATGTCAGTTTTATAAGAAAATAATATGCAGAATCATCTACTTAAATTTAAGTTTGATCCAATAATCAGATATTTTGTTATAGCTTTTTTCAACCATTATTCTAGTTCATCCACATAGCTTGTTTGAAATATATTTTTATATGACTACTCAAAATCTCTAGTCTCTATAAACCCAACGACATCACATTGATGTCAAGATTGTTTTTTTTACTTACTGAAATATTAATAACCGATAATTTTCTCTTTTCTCTATTTTTTTTTTATGTTTATCTCTCTTCATGATTTTTTTTTTATCAAGTTTGCCTAAATTTAAACTTGCTTAAATACCTAGTTTAAATGTTGTTTTTTAAAAATCAAACATTGATTTCTTACTTTGGACCATAAGTATAATATTATTTAGTTTTTTTTTTATAATACAGTTTACTTTAAATGTTGATTTGATTTATATCAGATCCACATTTATTTTTAAATTCTTCAAGTCCTATCAAATATTCTATCCCCTGGCATTTTTTTTCATCTTTAATACTTTACTTTTAAATCCTATTCGCTTAGTATTTTATCTCTAGATTTTTAATTGCTAATAAATATTAAAATTAAAAAAAAAACAAAAACTAAATCCAGGATATGAGAGATAAATATAGGCTAAGAGATGAACAATTCTATTCTATTTATTTAGTTACATGTAATATCTTTTTTAAAAAATAATAATTCTAATTCTATTGAAACAAAATCATTTGCCAGCATAAATCCTTTTTTTCTTATTAAGTTTTTTTACAAAAAAAAAATATATTTTTTTCTCTCTATGATCTTAATTAAACAAAAATAAAAACAATTTGAGCAATCATTAAAGAAATTTAGAGAATTTGAAACAAGGATAACAAAGTCGTCTTTCAAATTAAAACCCCCATCATTTTATTAACATGCTGCTTTTTCTTCAAGAATTCTTTGACCAAAATATATGTTTTTTCTAGACAACATCTCATAATAAATATAAAAGCAAGTTTAAATTAAAAAATATAACATTGTGATAATTTCTATTAATATATTCAAAATACAAGAGAATAGACAACTTGCGAGCTGTTGTGAGAAATATTTTGATAGTTTTATTAAATTTAGTTGAGGGTAGGCGAAGGATGAGTTTTAAACTGAATCGGATTATAATTGACTTGATATCATCTAAATATAACTCAATTAAGACCCGGTTTGGTTTTAAAGAAAAATTTAAGGCAACATTATATATATATTAAGATGATGGTGCTTTAAATTGACTCAGATCAACCCGTCAAACTACCAATTCAAGTTATAGACCCGGTTAGATTCAATAAATTTTTTTTATTCAATTATACAATAATAAAAATTAATATGCACAAAAAAGACACCAAACAAATTTAAAAAAAAAACAATTAGAAAAGGTGGTATAAAAAAAGTGCTTGCTAATATTATAAAAGAATTATATAACCTTATTCATGAACAAAATAAAAACTTAATGGTGTTTAATCAAATAATATCATAAGAATTCAAATTATTTTATCCCAATAAATTTATAATTAAAATGAAAAGAAAGCAATAAAAATAAAAAGATGGGAAGGTGCCTAGGTATTGGTGAGCTAGCACGCCAACCATTCTTTATATATATATATATATATATAGCTGAACTACGAGTGGTACACCCATTTTATTTTTATATGAAAAAAGTAAGGTGACATGTTTTCTAATTAAGCTTCTGTCACCTTTAATGGTCTAAAAATCAGGTCTCTCCTCTTGGTTTCTAAAAAACCACTTTTAACTATTTTTTCATCTTAAAACACAAAAAAACACCTATATATACCCCAATAAACTTATATCTAGCCTCAAAATAACATTGAATTGGTTAAAAAAAATCAATATAAAATAAAAACAAATCTCGAGCCCCGATCTGTTTTTGTAGATGATATTAAAAAACACCTAAATGAATCTCTTCTCATTAAATAGAACTCATTGTGATGCAGACGAAAAGCATAACAAAACAACAACTAGGATAAAAGACAAAAGATAAATTGAAATAGAGTTAAAAACACAAAAAAACACCTTTAAAACCTTATTTTATTGCTAAAATATTACTCTGACCAAGTTTGCCTTCTAAAAAAGTTTACAATACCTTTTATAAGCTAGAAAAAAAGGATCTAAACTAGAAAACAAAATAAGAATTCTAAAACATAAAGGAGGATAACAAAAAATCAAAAAATAAACAATAAATCTAGAAAAATCAATGAAAAATAACAAAATTGATCCAAACATGATTTTGTATTCGCGGCCTCAAATGAAAACTTCAAACTTTATGAGACGTCCGAATTAGCATTATCATGGCAACGCAATGTGAATTCTTTCATAGACTAAATGTAATTTAATTCTGAAGCGATAGGGAAACCATCTAGAAGATTTGTTGACTTTCAACCTAATAACTTAGGCTTGTTAACGATGCGAGCACCAATACTTATTCAGGAGATATTTAAAAATGTAATAATAATTAATTTTTAAAATATCTTTTTACTCAAGAATATATCAAAATAGTATTTTTATTTATTTTTTAAAAAATTATTTTTGACATTAAAACATTAAAATGATCTGAAAATACCAAAAAATATTAATTAGAAGCAAAAAAATAAAAAAAATTCAAATTTTTTTAAAAACACTTTTAAAACTCAAAAACAAATAGAACCCTAGATTTATGGTATGTAATTCACCATGGGTGGCTGATTTTTCTTTTGATGCAAGAAAATAATGCAAAGGAAAAAAAAATTTAAAACTCGAGTTGTTAGTTTAATTGATAATTTAAATAACATAAATAAAAAAATATAACGATGAAAAAAAATTGACAACAAAAAATAGGTAAAAAGAACCCAACTCAAGCCTTTCTAGATTATTAAACAACCCAATATTGAAGGGCAAAACTAAAAAAAATAATTTTAAAAAACACAAAAAAGCATACCCGAATTAAATTGGATTAACTCGCAAACTCCGCGATTATGGACATAAATTTAAAAGAATCCCATAGAAAAAAAAAGAAAAAAAGGGTTTGAATACCAATTCTTAATAAATCAAATAAGAATGTGATAACTTTATATAAAACAAAATAAAAAAGAAAAAAGTTGAAGCTCAATTTCTAGCAAATAAAATGTTGAATGATGAAAATCAAGAAAAAAATATAATTAAAAACTAGGTAAAAAAACTCGATCCGAACTCACCCATGTCAAGATGCAAAATCTCAAACCTATTCGTGATATCAGGGTAACCACATCTGCAAACAAACTGAAAAAAATTATAAAACCCAATTATCTAATAACCCAATATTGAATAATGAAAACAAACAAATACATTAACTAAAAAAAGCTATAAAAAAATCTAAGTTAGCCCAGGTTAATTCGCTAACCTTTTGATCATGAGCACAAGATCGAGATAACTCAATAGAATGAAAAGAAAAAAAAAAGGTATGAAAATCAATTTTCAATACATCAAATGCTGAAAGATAAAATTGAAATAAATAAATTTTAAAAAAAGATACAAAAAAGAGTCAACTTACGTTAACTTTTGAAATCAATAACTTTGGTCATGAACCCGAAATTAATCTCATAGAAGGTAAACCGTAAAAAATAACAAAGAAAAACTCTAAAAAATAATTAAAAAAAATAAAAACATCAGCTTAAAAAAAAAGAAGGGGGGAGAAAACACAAGCAAGCCCCCTAAACCTGGTCTGATCCCTGAAGTTCGCAACTCGTGAAATCCTTAACTCAAGTTCAATCAAAATGCTTAATTTCTAATCATTTTAATATTGAAGAATGAAATTATGTAAAAAAAAATGCTTAATTTCTAATCATTTTAATATTGAAGAATGAAATTATGTAAAAAATATAAATTTAAAAATTTTTCAAAGCAAAAAAGATAGCAATAAAATGAATGGGGATCGAATTTGAAAAGAAAAAAAATCAAGGAGGATGAAATTGTAAAAAAAAAAATCTAAAAAATGATCCAAAACAAAACAATTATCAATAAAAAGAATGATGATCAAATTTAAAAGAATAAAAAATAAAAATGGGATGAAATAAAAATATTTATAATTTTATAAATTATTCAAAATAAAAAAATAACAACTAAAAAAACAAGAACTAGACGTGAAGGAAACAATAATTGAAGGGGTTGATTTGGAAAAAGAATTTTGAAGGGGAATTCAAGAAGGAGAGAGAAGAAAAAGAAAAAAAATGATGTTGGCGCACACGTCAATTCATTGTTGACGGGGAGTCGAGATTTTTAAATGCCGTTATGGAAGGCGGCGTTTAATAAATGAATGGCCCCTGCACTCGCCGTCCACTTATTGGCATATGCTAATGTATTTTTGGTGATTTTTAATTATATGTTCAAAAACAATAATACCTTTAAAATAACCTTTACATTAACAATAAAACCAATATAAAATGATAAAAAAAATCTTGTAGAGAAATATTGATTTTATCTTTAAGAGCAACAAAGTAATTTTATTATTTTGAAAAAATTAAAAAAACACTCCTTTATTTAAAGACACTCTAATTTTTAATTCTAAGTTTAAATTAGTTATATCGTCGTACAAAGAATAACCTAACACTATATGGTAAAAAAAAACTACCTTGCTCCATTCAAAGATCTTTTTGGTCGGGAGTAATATCATCAAATTACTATTCTGATAAATAGTAATTTGTCTTTATAATCTAGTAAAATTTTAAATAATGTTTTTTTTTTATAATAATTTAATTTTAATCTAATCTAATCTAATCTCATCTCATCAAATCACTACCATTCCTGCTCGGTGATGCCCCATGCACTCTAAAATTACCACTCCACTCTTATAAGATAATAATGTTTCCTAGTTTGAATCAAAGGAGAAGTATTTCTTCTTGCCTAAATTTCAAGTAAGAAGAAGTCCAGTAATGTCATAGTCTGCAGTCTTGTCTACTGTTTTGAATGGGGAATTGAGTCAGCTTTGTATAAATACCATGTAAAAAAAGCAAATGAGGGAAGATCAACAGCAACCACATCACCTGAACAGTAATCTTCGAATCATGTAAATATACATGCATGCAATTGAAGTTCTGATTAGTTAAAACAATCCTAGTTCTAACACCCTTGCTGATATAGTTTAACATAAAATCTAACGAGAACTAGATGTAATTTTGACAATAGACTGAGCATGAATAGGTGGCAAACTGGATTGGCAAAAGTTTTGCCATTCCTCCTGCTTCTGCTCTTCATTTCCTGTATATGCTTCATATATAGAAATCACAATTCTCCTTGCCGCCTCTCTTGCCTCTGGCAACCTATCATTCAACAGATCTGCAGCCACTTGAACCAAAGAAACCAAACCAAACTCATTCATTCCTTCCAACTCCTGAAAAATTCATCCCACACAAAACCCAACTAGTCAGTACAATTCAACAGACGGGCTAAAAACACTGGCAATGTCAACTCAAACGATGCTACTTTATGTAGGTTTTACCATCTTAGACACAAAGTTGGAGATGGATATAGCAGCTTTGGCCCTGATTCTGAGGTTGACATGGCTAACATATAGCTTAAGCTTATTAAGCAAAGGCAGAGGAGTCATGGATTTCACCAATGCATTCAAAGCCCTATCAGCTTCTTCACACACAAACTTTTTGTCTTGAGAAGCTTTAAGCAGCAGCTGCAATAGCTGTCCACCCACAACACAAGCCAAAATCAGTAACTTTTAACAAACCCACACGAAAAGGTAATGAAACCAAACTGTAATCTATTAAAAAAATGGGGAGAAACATAGAAGAGAAGAAGTAGTCCTCACCAAACTATCAAATGCATCGCTAGTAGAGTCAAGTAATTGGTCACCAAAGGCATAAAATATATCAGATGAAGCCATAATAGAGGTCTTGATCAAAGCACTTCTCGGGTTCTTCATAGCTTTTACCACCACTGACATTACCTTTTCCCTAATGCACAAATCACACGCATGTTTAGGGTTACCAATTACCAACACATACCACATCAGCAGCCTAATGATATCATACTCAAGTTCAAAATCACAAGCAAAAATCACTTACAAGAATGGTAACAGGAGGGAGGAATGATACAGTGCAAAACGCCTAGCATTATTCAGTGACTCACAAACTTTAGTCCAATCCTTTGAATCTAACCTTTCAATCAAACCCTGAAAAAATTCAAATGATATAAAATCTGGGTTTGCTCTAAAAAATTGAAATTTAACCGAGAATTGAATCTTTCTATGAAAAATCGGAAAACAAAAAAAAAACCCACCTGAGAAATGTTTTTTTTAAATCAGGGTTTTGCTCTAAAAACTTGAAATTTAACCAAAAATTGAATCATTTTATGAAAAATCAGAAAACAAAAAAAAACCCACTCATAAGAAAGAGAAAAGGAGACTTACTTGGATCTTGGATTCAGGATCAGAAATGGGTTTGAGATCATCAGAAGAGATATAATCAATAATGGAATCCGTGGATGGGGGCAAAGGAGCCTTGTTTTCGTCATTTACACCAACCTCTGACTGTTTTTGAATTGGAACGGAAACTACTTTCACATGTTTTTTGGGTCTCTCTGGTGCTATTGGAAGTGAATTATCAATGGGTCTCAGTGCCATTTTTTTAAAAGAAAGGGCAAAATAAATGAGGAAGGAGAGATAATATGATTTCCATTAATTCATAGGGCCTAAGGGTTATTTACTCGTGAGATTGGGAATGCAATTAAGGAGCATTTGTGCGCATCTCCTTTCTGTTCTTTTCAAAATTTTAAATTTTTTAGGCAAAGTTGAAAAGAGCCGTTGGGCTTTTTTTTTGGTGTAACGGTCACATTTTCTGCAGTGGGATAGGATTCTCTATGATTGGTGATGTTTTTGCTAGGTCTTTACGGTCGCTGTTTTGCTTGACCAAGGAATCTTGCCGTTGCAGTACGGTTAACGATTTGAAAATTGGGGCAATTGATAAGAATAAATAATTATTAATAATTTTCATGGGCAGGTGCTACTATTGTTATAAAACCGACCTTATGGGTCAACCCAATGTTGTGTAGATTTGAGATTAGAGCTTTTGTGTTTTTACGTTTTAAAAGTGTTTTTGAAAAATATATTATTTTATTTGCTTCAAATTAATATTTTTTTGGTGTTTTCAGATAATTTTGATATGTTAATATCATAAATGATTTTTAAAAAATAAATAAAATATTATTTTGATGCATTTCCTAGCAAAAAGCATTTTGAAAAGCAATCGTTGTCACATTCTCAAGCACCCCCTTAACTTGAGCTGAGTTTTATGTTAAATTGAGTTGGAAGCTAACCTTGTCTGCCTAGTTGACTTATTATCCGGATCGGGTTGAATCAAGTCACAAATTGACTAGTTAACCCGAGTTGACTCTATTTATTTCTTTTAATTAATTTTTTTTTCAATTTCACCCTCTCACATCTCAATCTTTGTTTTAATGGAAATTCAGTTTTATAATTTTTCTTATTTGTTTTTTCATAGAGTTATTTTGGTCTCATAACCTAGGTGACGAGTGGTTTATCAAGTTAGTTTGGGATTACTTGAGTTATTTTGTTTTTTGTACTTTTTTTAAGTTGATTTTTCTTGATTTTATCCTTTAACATTGAGTTGTTTGAAAACTAGGCTTCATAATTTTTTTTATTTCCTTTCTATTGGGTTATCTCAATCTCATGATCTAGGTAACAGGTTTGACATGTTAACCCGAGTTGACTCAAATAGTTTTTTTATTTTTATTTAAATTTAATATTTTTTTTAAAAAATTTCATCACCATTAGATTAATTAGGAATAGACTTTCATAATTTATTTTGATTAGTTTTCTATAGGCTTATCATAGTCTCATGACCCAAGTTATAGACTTGATAAGTTAATTCGAATCAATCCAATATATCATCGTCTCAATATTTTTTTAAAAAATGTCATCCAATACATTGTCTATTAATATTTAAAAAAGATGTTATTTAATATGCATGATATTTTAAATTCATGATTAATTTTTTTATTAAAAAATACTTGAATATTTCTTTTACATAAAAATAAAATTCATCCAACTCGCGTTAATGATCTAGTTGAAACATGTTGCCTTATAGGATTGAGAAAAAAATCTCATGACGATACGAGAAACATTCCTATGAGTGGTCATATGGTGCTTAGGAAGGAGACTCAAGTAAATGTACTCCAGCAATCGGTTAATGAGAAAACTATGCATTATGCTTGTACTCTCCGTTGTAGACACAAATTGATATTGCAGATGTTGAAAATTAAACTTGATTTTTGGTTTTTCTGAAGAATAGAGTAATCAGTCCACTGGTTTAGTCAGCATAATACATTTCCAGTTCAACTTATGATTTCCTCGCATTAGTTTAATTTCTTGATTGTCTAGGACTTTATGCCTATAAAAAAACTTGTAATTCAACATTATTAAGAAGCAGTACAAAAGGAGAGAGAATAGCTAAGAGAGATTAAAGAAAAACACTTAATAAAAATATATCTTCCTCTCAATCTTCTTTTTGTTCTTGAGTTTTTAACTTAAGATTACTGTTTTTTGATATTATACCACACCTATCTTTCTTCCAATAAGTGGTATTAGAGCTTCTTTTGATTATTTATCATGGTCAATCCAAACTTCCCACTTCAATATCCTCATTTGATAAAGGACAACTACGAAACTTGGTGTATGTTGCTTAATTTCGCAAGTGCACAAATCGTAACAAGTAATAAAGTGATGAGTAGAGTATCGTCCCACGAGGATTTGTAAAAATTACTACTAATTACCAAAGTCTTTTAAATTAGGATCTATTTGAGGAATCGAATGAGATAGTTTATGAAACAAAAATTAATGATTAAAAACAAACAACCTATTGATTAAATATTAATTAATTCAACTGTACTGGTTCTAGGATTTTTGACTTAACGTAACTATTCCTATGTGAACTTTCTCAATTGAATTAATTACTCCTAATGTTGATAATTAGGTTTTTCTAATTTAAACATTAATCTCTCTCGAGTATCAATGAATTATTTCGACAAGCAAATTTCATATACTTTACAAAAGTTCTGAACTTGTCAAAATTTATTAAGTACAGTAAAACCTGTAACGATTACAAAAGTTTCTAAGATATCTCTATCCTATAGATTTCTTAAGGTATTTCAAACAATAGCTAAAACAATTATCACTTCTTAGTCTCAAATTGAATTCTAAATCATGCAGATGTTGGCCAAACATACACAAGCATTACACATAGAATGAAATACTCAACAACTTAATGTAATAATTCAATAGAAGAAATTGTTCACATATTCATAGTAAGGTTACATCAAAAATCCCAGAATAAAAGTCTACTCCATAGTTAAATTAAATAGAAACAAACTTGATACGATGAACATCACTCAAAAGCAGAGAATGGCAGTGGAATAGATAGGTGTCCTCCAAATCTTCTCTGTTTTTGCCTCTATTTTTCGTCCCTCTTTGTGCCAACCCTCCTCCTTCCTTTAGTCTATTTTAGGGTTTCTCTATGTATGCCTCTCTTTCTTGCAGACCCCTCTTTTTTTCTTTTATATTGTGGCCTTTTTACCCCCACTGGAATGAAGACAGTTTCCTTTTCTGATTTGAATCCCTTCCTACCCAGACATTGCTGGCCAGATTTAAGGCAGGAAACGTGTGAATTCAAAGATCTCTATTTCTGGAGAAATTATAGAAAATCGAATATGCTTTCCAACGATACCGATCTTGTAATTTTTGGACCTCTGAGACTTGAGATAAGGGCCATGAACCGAGACGGTATTTGGAGTGCAGGAAGTTCGGGTCTGATTCAATCCCTGTTTTTCGACTCGCTTTTTGGGCTTCGAAACAACAAAACTGAGTTATATGCCCTTCATATGTTTTGTAGACCTTCATCTCAGATATTTAAAAATGGTGACGAACATCTGGAACTGAGTTGTGTAGTTTCCTTTGCAACACACAATAAATCAATGTTCAGTTTTACTGCCGGATTTTGCCTGCTCAGTAACCTAGTATCTGAAAACACATTAATTTCCCACGAGGTCAATAGTTCAAAAAGGGATCCAAAATTCTAATTATCTTGTGCAACACATCTAAAAATATTTCAAAATCAAGCATGAATAGTGGAAAATATATATGCTAAAAATTCCCTTATCAGTGTATTAGAGTAAAAGCTTGGCTAGGTTCCCAAGATGTGTGGGAAATGGTTAAGAAAGGCTTTGAGGAGCCTATAGATTAAGCAACATTGATTTAAGCCCAAAGGAAGGCCGTGCAAAAAGCATGAAAAAAGGATCAATAAGCACTTATAATCATCCACCAATGTTTAGATGATGTCACTTTTGAGTTAGTGGCAAGCACAACCACCGCCAAGCAAGCATGAGAAGTTTTACAATAATCAAACCAAAGAGCTAACAATATGAGAAAGGTATGTCTATAAAAGTTATGTTGTGACTTTGAAAAATTACATATACTTGAATCGGAGAATATTTCAAAATAGTTTGCAAGAGTATTGGTCATATACAATTAAATAAGGAGATATTAGGAGAAGATAAAGATAATTATGTGGTAGAGAAGATCCTATGCTCGTTGCAAAAGAACCATTATTTGGTGATCATGATACAGGAGTCACAAAATATGGATGTTCTTTCAATAAAAGGTCTCATGGGAAAATTACAAGTCCATGAGGAAATAGTTAATAAAATTCAAGACGATATGGGTGCACAAGAACTTTTTTCAAAGCAAGAAGGTTCTGAATATTTTCATGGGGGTAGAGGACGCCGACAGAGTAGAGGAAGAGGTAGATTTGGAAGAGGTCATGACAACCTTAATAGGTCAACCAGTCGACCGTATGAAGCAAACCGATTGACTGATTACACTAACAGTGACAATTCAAAATCCAGGTTTGACAAAACAAAGGTTAAATGCTATAATTGTCAAAAGATAGGTGATCATATCAGGGATTGCTGGAATCCAACCAGAAAAGTTGAGGAGAATGCCAATCTTATTGTAGAAAAGGAGAAATAAACCACCCTATTACTAGTCCATGATATACGAATGCAAGCCAACAAGAACATGTGGTATCTAGATAATGATGCCAACTATCATATATATGGAGATATAAATAATTTTAGGGAGCTTGATGAATCAATTAAAGGTAATGTCACCTTCGCAGATCATTCAAAAGTTTTCATCAAAGAAAAAGGCACAATTCTCATAAAATTGAAAAATAAAAGTCATCAATTTATTGGTGATATCTATTATATCCCTACTATAAAAAAAATAATATATTGAGTTTGAAACAATTGTTGGAGAAGGGTTATGAGATTAAGATGAAAGATCTTATCTTAACATTACTTAATACTCATGAAGCTATGATTACAAAGATAACCATGATAAAGAACATAATGTTTTTGCTAAATATAGATACAAATGTGCCGAAATGCTTAAAGGCATGTGTGAAAGATTAGACTTGACTTTAGCATATGAGACTTGGGCATGTAAATTTTGATAGCTTAAAGAAGATGGCACAAAAAGAGATGTTGAAGGGTTTATTATCCATTATACATCCAAATCAGTTGTGTGAAGGATGTTTAGTAGGCAAGCAATTCCGCAAGAGCTTTCTAAAGGAGTCTATATCTAGAGTAAGTCAACATTTTTAAGAGATACATGTAGATTTTTTTATCCTATCAAACCATGTTTGTTTGGTAAAAATCTGTATTTTATATTTTTTATTGATGATTATAGTAGAAAAACTTAGGTATACTTTTTAAAAGAAAAGTCTAATGTGTTTAGTTGTTTTAAGAAGTTTAAGGCATTAGTTGAAAAAGAAAATGATTATTTTATAAAATCACTTAGGATGGATAGAGGATGAATTTTTTTCTAATGATTTTTTTGAAGATCATGGTATAAAGAGACTCTTAACAGTGCCTAAATCCCCACAACAAAATAGGGCGATGAAGAGAAAGAATAGAAGCATCCTTAATATGGCAAAAAACATGCTCAAAACCAAGAAGATGCCTAAAGAGTTTTTGACCGAAGTTGTAGATTGTGCTATCTATTTATCAAATATGTGTTTTGCCAAGAGGTATGGAATAGAAGAAAGCCAAGTGTTACTAAGCATTGGCTATGTGCATCTAAATGATCAAGTAAGGACCAAGCTAGATGACAAGAGAAAAATGATAATCTTTATGGGCTATGACCAAATATCCATAGGATATAGCTCTACAACCCCAATGAATGAAAGATAATGATTAGTAGAGATGTTGAGTTTAATGAAGGAACATGTGATTGGAAGGTAGGTGATGGTGAGAAATATAATTTTCTACTGGTTCTTGATGAAGGGGAGAAGAGCTATGAAGATCATAAAAAACAAGCCACAACTTTATAATCACCAATGATGTCATCTTCACCTTTATCTTTAACTTTTAGTGGAAGTTTAAGTTATGGCAATCCATCAAGTCCATCGAGGAGGATGAAGAGTCTTAATGAGCTATATAAGGTAACTACTCTTATTGATGATTATGTAATGCTATATTGTCACCTTGCTATATATGATCCTATAATGTTTGAAGAAGCAATAGATGCTGAAAAATGGAGAATTGTTATGGATGAAAAGATTGCATTAATTGAGAAGAATGACACATGGAAATTGGTTCCAAGACCAAGTGGAAAGAAGCCAATAGGTGTTAAGTGGATCTACAAAGAAAAGAAGAATGCAAAAGGATAGGTGAAGAGATATGAGGCAAGGTTAGTGGCAAAATGTTATAGTTAATAACATGAGATTGACTATGATAAGGTTTTTGCTCCCATTGCTAGATTGGAGACCCTTCAATTAATCATTGTCACATCTACTCAACATTGATGAAGAATATATCAAATGGATGCTATGCAATTAAAATCTATTAAAATGTATGATGTCAATTTTAGGCATCAAATGTTTGCGATCTATAAGACAATGGAATATTAAAATCTATTATGATGTATGATGTTAGTTGTACGCATCAAATGTTTAGCTTCGGCATCTAATACCTACTTCATCTAGGTTTGATCTAATCTATCACTGTCTTTTGGAATTTGTTTGTTGATTAAAATTTGGAAACCTTTAACTGGAGAATAAAGCAACCAATATTATGACTTTCTCATCATCTGTTGAAATATTATCCTAAGTTGCTTCCCATCCCCATAAAACCCTTCAATTTTTACCAAACCATGTTAAGTTCTTATATGTAGCGATATGCAAATGCTTCTAAGCTAGAGAGTGCATAAAATTGGTGTTAATACATGTAAAATGACCTATCGAATGAGTATGACATGTACTTGTAGACAACCATTTAGGATTTCATATTAGCATCACATTTATTTAGCACTTTGTATTTTAATACCTGATGGTATACTCTACTATGTAATTTTACACCCCCAAATATTAAGGTCTATATCTAAACCCTAATATAAAATGAACAAAATGATTGGTGAAGAATTTTTGATATTTTAGCTAAATCTTAATAGATAATCATAAACTAATTACGATATCCATTATTGCATTTCAAAACATGAGAAAAATGCATTTTTGTTTTTTTATAAAAAAGTATGCTTGGAAAACTTTTAGTATTCTTTTGTATGCATGAAAACAAAATATTTTTTTATTTTTTGAAAGAGGAAATTAATTTAAAAAAAATTTGAGATTTTTTTATTTTTTATTTTTTTGTTAGGAAAGTTTCGGAGAAAACCATATGGTCCAGTATTATGTAAAATTGATTAGAAAACATGCAAGAAAATCATAAATATTTTGAAATGACCCTTGGAATGTTTTTGGAATTTTTCCTTTTTTTATTTTTTTTATTGGGTCGGACTCGACCCAACCATCTAGGCTGGGCCGAAACAAGTCCAGCCCGACCTAGTCGGGGTGGGCCGACTGCGACCTAACATACCCTTCTTCCTTTTTTTTAGGTGGGTTGGACTCCGCCCAACCATCTAGGCTGGGCCTAAATAGGTCCAGCCCTGGCCCAACAACCATGTTAATTAATTATGTTGCATACAGAACAAATTCTTCTTCTGCATGCTGCAACCTTGCAACAAGGAAAGGGAAACGAAGAAGTTTACCTGGTGCAGGGGGCGGTGTGGCCAGCATCATTAGGAGGCCAATGTGAGGCTAGTGGTGGTGCTGATAGAGGAATTGGTGGCCAGAGTTGGCTGTGGGAGGAAGAAGAAACTTTCAGCTGAGAGGAAAAAGGAGAAGTTGGCATGGTGGTTCTTGTCATCGGCGAGGGGATAGGTTGGTGGAGGAGGCTGAGTCACCGTTTGTCACGGCATGAGACTTTTTATTAAATAAAAAAACAGACTTTTACAACTTTGATTGTACTTTATATGGTTTTAGGGTTTAGTCTTGTGTTAAACTTATACCATCATAGTTATAAAATCTAGACCAGCTCGGTGAGTCAATTTAGAACCTGATCAATTGAAGCTTGGATCAATCTGTGTTGAAGAAAAAATAGAATAAGAAAAAAACTTGTCTTATCATGTTAAAACTCAACCCTTAACCAACTGAATCTTTTTTCTTAAAAATTGAATTAAACAACATCATTTTAATCCTTTTTTTTTTAAAAAAAAAATCAACCATTGAACCGATGGGGCCTATAAGTGGGTTCCACCTGTGAGAGCAACTCCAACGCAGGTGCTAAATGGAGAGCCAAAAAAAAATTGGCTTTTCTTTGCTTGTTTTTCATGCTCCAATAAGAAGCTAAACAAAATGTCAAAATGTCTTTTCTCTGCCACAGATGTTATTCTTACAAAATCATTAAGAAAAAAGCCACAATCAACAAAGTAGGACCAACAAAAAAATAAACCAATTAAATATAGCCACATGAAAAAAAATGACATCAAAATCATCAAAAAAAATAAAAGACTTATTTATTTCACTTCAATACAATTAACTTTTTAAATGATTTTTTTCATTAGAGTATAGATAAAAAAACTATATTTATAGTATTCAAAATATTATTTTATCAATTTAATTCTTTAAAATAACATCTCTCCCGGAGATGCTCTGACTGTGCCTTCAAGATGTGGAGCGCCGTTCTTGTCATCACCGTTGATAAAAAGTTAGATGTTCATAATTCTGGGCCTTTCTAGCTTAATTTCAGCTGATTTGTCCATCAAAGAGAGACAATAATGGTGTTTGGAGTACTCAAACAAAGGAACCCTCTTCTGCCCAAAGCTCCTGAGGGATGTGGCTGGCGTGCTACTTTGTTTTTCAAAGAGTTGGCAGAGCAAGCCCAAACTGGGAACTTGCGAGTGGCTGCGGTTGCGCAACTCAAAACTGTAGTAAAGTCACAGAGAAGGGATCACCCTGAGTTTTTGCAGCTGAGCTACGACAATATTCATCCTCCATGTAAGCTCTAAATTGCCCAACTGCAATACGATGCAACATATCCGCAGTTCAGCTGCTAATCTGCTGTCCATTACTTTCCAGGAGTTTCACCACCTGAAGTAGAGTGATATTGCAATCGGCGAGGATGGACGATACTCCTTCATTCAATGCCTCGAGGAGTTAATTTGACTATGGAATCTGATAGTCATACAAAAAAGGAGAAAGAAAAAAGAAAGAAGGCGTCTATCCTGCCTTAGATCTCATGCACACTCTTGCTTGTATTAAACTAGTTATTTACCATTGTTTATGAACTGGATTTTTAAAATATTTTGGTTAGATGTTTGCTTAGTTTTCCTCGTGGGAGATAAATACAAGGGAAAAAAAAGGTGGAAAAAACACTCCCTTTCCGCCTTGTAAGTTTTTTACTCCTTGAAGTAGGTCCATGTGATAATTATAACAATTTATATGGTTATTTGAAGTTATTATAATTATAGTGTTTTCAAGTTACAAAATAGTATATAGCTTTATTTATTGTATTTCGATTATTTATCTTATTATTCACTAACTTGATTAGTTATCTTTATAGTTGGGTTAATTGCTTTGTCATCATGATAGTTATAAATAATTAAGGCATTTAAATTATTTTTTTTGTTAAAAATTAATTTTTTTATGTGTTTTGGATCGTTTTGATGCGTTGTTCTCAAAAATAATTTTTAAAAAATAAAAAAATATCATTTTGATGTATTTCAACACAAAAAATACTTTGAAAAACAACCACAACCACACTCTAAAAAAACATAATTCCGATAAAAAAAATATTGTGACCTTATAAATAATATTATATTAGTTGAAAAGAACATTTTTATTTAATTATAAACTAATAAGCATTCAAACTCATCTAAATATTATCTCATTATTGTTTGTGTAATTATAATCTTAAAAAAGTAACAATTAGCCTTTAAGTAAAATAAAATTTCTAGAAAAATAAACTTTTTACTTCCAATTCGAGCAAAGCGGGACAAGCCAAGCATATTCTTAAAAAGGTTAAAAAGAAAAAAATGATATTCTAAAAAAGGAAAGAAGAAGAAGAAGAAGAAGAAGAAGAAAATCGACCCGTCGTTTAATTATGTTGTCATGCCAGAAAATCAAAGGTCCTCTTTAGTGCCGCGAAACAAAAACAAAAACCACCATCTTCACAATCGCCCCATCAAGATTTTCCAAAAAGATCCAAACTTTCTTCATTTTTTTCAAAATTCTAAATCCCCCAATTCAATTCAACTCTCTCTCGTTCTTTGTACCTCGCAAAACCCTAATTTCTGGCAAGAATGCTTATTTTGTAGATGGGTTTTGGATTTCTAGGGTTTTTTACTTCAAAAAATGGGTGCTTTAACGAGTAGTGGTAACCACAAAAGAGATCACCCATGTAATTATAACCCATATTCAAATTCTCCAGATTTTCACATCTCTAAAAAGCCCAGATTCTCTACCATGCATCAAACCCTTAAATTCAACAACCAAACCCTAGGTTCTTCTAACAGTATTGCCTCTAGAATCTCAAAGTACCCCGAAACAGCTACGAAGTTTCGCCGAGAGGTTCATGCTCCTTGTAGTTTTCAGAAATTTACCTTGTCCAGGGTTAAAAGTGGTGGTTTTAGCGAAAAGGAGAGAAATCTTGGTCGTGAAGGTGATGTAATGGGGAATTTCTTGAGTAGAAAGTTGGATTATGCGAAACAAAGCGCGTTTGGTGCGATTAGGTATTTGGTCAAAGAGAAAGAAGTGATTGATGTTGATGATGGGAGTGAGAAGATTGAGAAAGAAATTGTGTCTGAGGATTCTAGTATTGAAGAAGTTGAGGTTTTCGAAGAGGATGGAAGAGAGGGAGGGTCTGCGGTTTTGGACTGGATGTTGCGAAATGGGGTTGTGGGCAGTGAGAATGATGGTGATGTTAAAATTTTGGAGGAGAGATCAGTGGTTACTATTGATGGGAATTTAGGTGTGGAGAATACAGGGAAGATGTTGGGTTCATTGGCATTGAATAATGAATTTGGGGTTTTGACTGTTGAGACTTACAAGAAGTTGTTGGAGGATACAGAGAGGAGGAACGGGAGGTTGGGATCATTGAAATTTGAGATTGAGTACAATGAGAAAAGGTGGGATTCATTTAAGGCCTTGCGACCTGTGAAGAAGGAACCTGTGGAGGTGAGTTTTCCTCGTTGTTTTATTGAACTTGAGTTTTAGGTCTTCATACATTGTTTTGTTAGTGAGTTTGAGTAGTGTCTCCTTTTTTAGCTTAGGAAGAAGTATCTTTATTAGCATGCCTATATTTTTATTTTTATTTTTTTAATGAAGTGTTGTTCTACTGGACAAAATGATTTTCAGGAGATATCGCGAGAGCCTTTTATCCCTCTCACACCTGAGGAAGAAACCGAGGTTAAACAAGCATTTTTTCCCAACAATAGGTATATTTTATCGATATTTCCTTTTGATTGCATTATTGATATTGCTGTGATAACATTATGTTGTTCATTCCTGTAGGAGGAGGGTCTTGGTCAGTCATGGCAATTCCAATATTGATATTACCGGACAAATTTTGCACTGCCTTGCACCAGGAGCATGGTTGAATGATGAGGTGATGATTTTGGATTATAGTTTTTTTAATAGTTATAGTTAGCAATGTGTTTGTGTTTTCCCACTTTATGTAGCTTGAAGTTAATGGTTCATGCATATATTTAAAATGTAATGTTACCGAGAATTAGTTATTTTGCTGAGCTGCTAATATGGTTTTGTTGATACGTTTATGTTTTCTTTTTTCAGGTCATAAATTTGTACATGGAGTTGCTCAAAGAAAGGGAAAGGAGAGAACCGAAGAAGTTCCTAAAATGTCATTTTTTCAATACCTTTTTTTACAAAAAGGTTTGTAAATTTACTCTCTGTCCTTCAATCTTTTTAAACATGAGTCCTACTGTAATGCATTGAAGTATTAAAAATAGTGCTCTTGGCAGCTATGGTTCAATTTACTTGATAGTTAGTGAAGTTTGAGATGTCAATTTTGAGCCTGTTTCCCCGCTTTATGCCCCCCCCCCTCCCCGGCGGCATTGTTCATCCTTTTCTTACCGTTATTTATTCTCAATGCAAATAACTAATTTCTCTGGTCTTGAAAAAGTGCTTTTCTGCGATGCTTCCTTCTGAGTCCATGTTTCCTAGTCAGCAACAGGTAGAAACAGATAATTCCCAAAGCTCAACACCCCTCACCCCTCAAAAAATAAAAAAAATAAATTAACAGAGCTGTTCATTCTATCCTGTTGCAGCTTTCTTCTCATGCTGATTGCATATGTTATTAGAGTTCAGAATTTTTCTTCTAATTATTTGTTTATTGTTTTTCTCTTGTTGCTGACTGTGTTTGTTGTGTTTTGGCTGTGATTTTCTTTTGTTCAAGCTCAGAATATAACCTAAATGTTAATATCCAGTTAACAGGTGGAGGTAAGGGTGGCTATGATTATAGAGCTGTCAAAAGATGGACCACAGAAAAAAAGTTGGGATATTTCTTGATTGACTGTGACAAAGTAAAACAACGCAAATCCTTTCCACTTTTCTGAGCACTTATTTTTGTTCACTGTTAGTTGCCATATTCTTATTTTTTCTATTTTGCTCAGATATTTGTCCCTGTTCACCAAGAGATACATTGGTGTTTGGCAGTCATTAACAAAAAGGATCAGAAGTTCCAGTATCTCGATTCACTCAAAGGAAGGGACAACAGAGTTCTTGAAAGTTTGGTATGTTTTGTTTTGTTGTCTACATATTAATATATCTAGAGGCATGCCACTAACTAGTTCAAGGGACCTTGTAGCTAAAGCATCAACCTCTCTATTTGTAAGTGACATGGTTCCATTGAGACTTCTTTAGAAGCTAATGGACCATTGATTGCAGCCGTTTCTATACTTTTCAAAAGCCTGTCCCTGCAACTAAACTCTTAAGTCTGGAAGCCTGCAGCTAAAAAGTTGGATTACATATTGAAGGATAAAAATTGTGCTCTTTATGCATTTCCATTTTTCTCTAAGTGCATAGCAGATGCTTGTTTGATCCAACTATATATATAGATGGCTACTAACGTTCGGGTGAGGAGTTTACTTTTAAAAGCACTAAGTGATGCATATAATCTCTTTTTGGACGTCCTATTTAATGCTATGAAATCATCTCTCCAAAAAACAGATTTAAAGAATAAGCTCCAATCAGCAAACGGCTTGTATTAGGCTCCTATATGGGATACAGGACCTTCTAGGTAGGCGGACATGCCCCTGATACGTTTTTGGGGAGAACAGTTTCCCCTTATGATAGAAAAGGACGCTTCGATTCTGGCCATGTTTTGCGAGAATCCTTTAAGAATTCTTTGGGGTCAAAAGGGGTTTGTGATTTTCTGAAATTGGTTAGGTTTTGGAGCTGGTATCATTATTTTGCAGAATTTATTCTCAAGTCTAGTCGATCACACAGGTTTTTCCTTTGATTAAATTCTTGAGAGAACTATAGGATTTATAAGAAAGACAGTGTATTGAGGATTGTGGAGTTGTGCATGTATGAATCATCTTACAAAGGGTCTTTGATCTTCTGAAAGTTGGTTAGGTTTTGGAGCTGGTATCATTATTTGCAGAATTTACTCCCTCAAGTCTAGCTGATGAAACAAATGTTTTTCCTTTGATTAAATTTTTTAGTTGTTTGTAAAGTAAGGATTTGTTAGATAGTTAATTATTGAGGACTGTGGGATCGCTCATGTATGACCATGAATTATGAGATTAATGAGCAAACCTCAAGTTTTATCCCTGTTAACAAGTGTGTTGCTGTAGCATTAAGATGGTTTATCTTGTATTCAGGAAATTTGAGTTGTGAATCTGTGATCCTGCACTTCAGTGGCTCCAAAGCTTTATGCTTATTGCTGTTAGTTGCAAAACTGAAAAAGAGGGGGAAATGAAAAATATATGGGAAAAATGCTCAATCACACAACTTCTCTTCAATCTTGGCTGATGTTGTTTATTTATGTTTACCAGGCTAAATACTATGCTGAAGAAGTTAAAGACAAGAGTAAGAAAGACATTGATGTAAGTAATTGGGAGCGTGAATTTGTTGAAGACCTTCCTGAACAACAGAATGGGTGTGTATTCATTATTCTTATGTCATTAATTTTCTCTTGGAATCTAGTGGCTTATATATATATACATTGTTTGCTACCATTTGTTGAAAAAAAAAGTCTGTAAATCATCACATCTGCTGAAGCTTGTGAGAGGGTCTAAAAGAAATACCCTGTTAAAAGCTTAACTTCTACAATAAAGAATGAATGATAAAGAAATACAATTTAACTCAACTAAGCCTCAGTGACAAAATAGTTGGGGCAGCTAAATGGTCCAGCCTTTTCGGTTCTTTCATGATCCCGTGGACTAGATTTTTTGTGAGCTGTTGTGATGTTATATCTATAAATGAAAAAAGTCTGTCAAATGATACATAGAATTAGCAGGTTTTCCTCCCTGACTTTACATTTAAAATTGGTATGTAGAAAGAGTCAAAATGAGCTTAACATGCCTGAACGTGGATGCAACTTCTTGTTCTCTTTCTTTCTCTGTTGTCTTAAATGCTGCATTTTCCCTTATCTGATGAAAATATGATTGGCTTTAAAATTTTAGGATATGGTGAGCTGTCAAGTTTTAGGCTGAGGTTTCTTAGTCCTGACCCATATTCATTGTTACTGGTGGGTCATAACTTGATTTTAACTACTTTGTTAAGGAAACAAATAGGCATGTGTACAATGTAACGCTTACACGGTATTAGAAAACGATGGATTAGTTGATAAAAGAATCTCAGTTTACTCATTCTAGTGGGTTATAGCTTGATTTTAACTACTTTGTTAAGGAAATGAACATGCATGTGTACAGTGTAATGCTTACTCGGTATTAGAAAATGATGGATTAGTTGATAAAAGAATCTCAATTTACCGCCTCACTTTGTCTGAGTTTCCTTATATATTTTTTGGATAATACTTTCTTACCGAGTATCATTGTTATTTTGTCTATGCTGTAAATGTTTTGAAGAAACCATGTTACAAATTTACATGGGCTACTTATGGTGCTTCATCGCTGAGGTGCCCAAGTTCCCTTAGTATCTCCATCAATTCTTTTCTACACTGTAACTGTTTTGTAAGAGTTCCCTCAAGGAACTAGCATATGTTCCTGAAGTTCAGTCCATGTGTAGCTTCAGTCTGGTTGTGTGGACTTTCCCAATTCAATTCTGCTGAACACCTTTATCCACATAAGTTGTTTATATCAACTATTTAAATTATTTCCGGTATTAACATCATTTCCCTGTAAATAGGTATGACTGTGGTGTGTTTATGATCAAGTATGCTGATTTTTATAGCAGAGGTATAGGACTTTGTTTTGGCCAGGTAAGATGATTATGCACTTAACAATGCTGATATATTTTCTCTTGTATTAACAAAATGTGCTTAGTTCTCTAATTTATAGTTATTAGCCTGCATTAGTTGAAGATTAGAAATATGGAATTTGAAAGCCCATCCACCTGTCATAGATAAGCAGCCTTGATGGCTTCTTTTTCTCCAATGGCCTCTTCGTGGTGGCTGTCATCACTTGTTGTTCAAGGTTCCAGGCCAATGAACCAACTGGTTGACCTGCCAGTAGGGGTCAGTCATCCAATGGTACCCCCTATTTCTATGGAATGGATGCCACACTCCTGGTCAGATTGCTAAAAGTCCTTACAAGAGAAACCCCATTCCTTTTTTTCTTTTGTGGTACAATAAAACCTATTTCTTTATGTTTCTACATATTGAGTCATCCTGGAAACAAATCTTGGGCTACTATGTAGGAAACCAGTAATTGTTGTCACCTGTAAGCTCAAATCTATATTTCCTTTGTTTGTAGGAGCACATGCCCTATTTTCGGTTGAGGACAGCCAAGGAAATTCTGAGATTGAGAGCTGACTGATTGAAAGTGTACATGTCCTACTCAAATAACATGTATCCATTATTTTGTATTAGTGATTCTGCAAGGAGCAGATCCGCCATATTTGACAGATGATTATAAATTGCCTGTGCCTTGTGAATAGAGGGTCCTTCAGCCTTCGTCAAGTGTCAATCTGGTAGCAACGCAAGCAGCTCCAGTTTTCCCCCGGTCATATAATCGATCAAAGATTATTCCTTGTGCAATGACACTATCGACGATGAACATGGCAGGACTGGTGGCTGGTAATATGAGTGCAAGCTGAGTTGTGAGGGATTTTGTTTTTGGAAGAGTTGATCTAGGAAATGTCATGGTTTTGTAATTTTCAGAAATGAAGGAGGATTTTGCTTCTCTTCTCACTCGTGTTATTTGCTGTCTGCCCGTCTAATTCATTCAACCTGGTTAATTTAGTCGTCCTTCCGTGGTGGTTGGTTCATAATTGTAATGATCAAGTTTCTGCTTTTTGGGAAAAGAGAAATACATTGGTGGTAGTTTCTTTGGAGTATTCTAGAATTCTAACATGTTTGAACAAAACTGCTGTAGAGAATATACTGTTATTGAGAATAATAGATGTTAAAAAAATCATCTCTCTTTTAATTTAAAATTTAATTAGATGCATAAATAGGTAATCTAAAATTTTATAAAGATTCTGATTTTAATCATGCATTAGAAGACCATAATTTATTAGGAATTTTGTTCAGGATTAATTTAAGGTTAATTATAATTTCAACCAGACATAATTAGAATTGTTTTGTATATATCTTTCTGACAGCATCAGTCTTTCTGACAGCATCAGACGTGTTGAAAATAATCTTGGTGTGATTTTAGTGATCTATTGCTTTAATTTAAGATTTGACTTGGTTGTTTTTTTATTTACCTTGGTATGAAGATCTTGCAATATTAAGAGAAATTTCTTATGCTTGATCTTGCGAAACAAAATAAATTTTAACTAATTTAAACAATTAAATTTTAAGGAATTAAAATTAAAAACATAACAAATCGCAGAACTAGGGTAAATAAATATGACAATTTGGCTCGTGCGTGTAACGCACTCCTTAGCGTTTGAGACGCTTCCACTATCTTTGGATAGCTCGTGAGGTGTCATGTGGTGGCATTTGAAGAGTCACGATGTCTTCTTCCTTTGAGAACAACACATGATGGCGGGTATAGGCTAGTTTGTCGCCGATGTTTTTTTTTTTATTTTCTCTCTTTTCCTCTGAAATTTTCACTAATCATTTAAAGTTTTAGGATGGTCCTCTTATTTATTAAGATTTCGACTTTGATCCTTATTATTTTGATTTTTAATTTTTGTTTTTGACTCTTTTATAAAATTTCATTTTGTTTTCAATTTCATATTTGTAATATGTTATTTTTTTAAATTTAGTCTTCATTTTTTTTTTGTCATTTCATTAAATTGATTTTTCTTTTCAATTTCATTCTTCAATCAAAATTTGTTAGTTATCCTTTATTTTTTTTATTTCAATTATGATATTCATTCTTTTAATTGTTATTTTTTTAATTCTTTTGTATAATTGATGTTTTAAAACTTTTATTCTTTAAAATTTAATTGATTGAGAATTAGACTTCATAGTTTTTTTAAAAAATAAGTACTTTCAGTCTAATAATTTGAATCACAAGTTTAAAAACTTAACACGGATTGACATCATTTTTTTGTTTTCTTAAACTTATTTTCTATTTTGATTTTATCATTCAAAATTTATTTTTTTAAAAAAAAAAATAGGCTATAATATTTTTCAATTATCCCGCTTTTATTACTCAAGATATAATTTATTATTCTAACTCGGGTCAATTTGCTTGTTTTTTATTCAATTGTATCCTTCTATATTTTTTATATTTAATTAATCGAGAATTGAACTTTTTTCCAGAAAATTCAACTACATCTAATTTTTTTAATCATCTAATTAACATAATTATCAAATCTATAATCTGAATTGTCGATCTTCCATCTTTAGAACATGCTTGCAGCGTTGCGAAAGAAAAAACACGTTTATATATTCTTTTTGCATTTATCTTTTTATCCTAAAACGCAAATAAAGAACATAGTGCATAATTTGAGACTAAAACTGATTGAGATATTGCTTGAAATTCTCTTTTCCTATTAACGATTAAATACAATGTTGAGTTAGCTCAAGGAGCAATCCGGTTCACAATTGGAAGAAAGGTAATTGCAGAAGACCAAGGAATTATACAGTATCTATTTCAATCTGTTTTTTTTTTTTTTTTTTTAATTTCAATTTCCTGAAACTTACCTCGAACAACATCCCAAGCCACAAACCCATACATGTCATCAAACTCGTCCACACAATCTCGTTTAACACACCCATTAACATCAATGAACATGAATCCCCACCGCCACAACAGCCAAAAGCCAGGATTTCAACAGCAACATTTGTCCTTGAGCACAGTCGATGTGTAGTCCAGTTGGTTGCATTAGACACTGACAAAAACCAAACACCATTCCCCCGCTTGCTGACTGCAAGAGTCAAATTTAAGTTCATAAAAGGGAATTAATTATATACAGGTAATTGAGATTAAATATCCTTTGCTGGAGCCAATTATATTGGATCAACAAGGACAAAATCATGTTGTTGTAAAATACATGAGATGAGAAATTACAAGACAGGGCAGGATGCCTAGGGCGTAGCAGGCAACGCAAGTGCTGCATTAACGAGGAACTCTCTTCCGACTAAGTATCTCCTGTTCCTTTAGTCGATGCTGGAACCTAGCAAGGCGTGCTTGAAGGCTAACCAGGCCAGCCGCTTTGCGCGAGAGCACAAAGCTCAACTGGGTCACATAGTTGTCAATCAGACTGCCTGGTTGGTCAACTTCCGCCAACAGTTTCATTTCCTGGTACACAAAGCCACACACAGCATTAGCACACTGATGGTGATCATGCAATTAAAACAGAAGGAAGCAAAGCAAGTGGATGGGTGGTTCACTTACTTCACGAACAATCTCCATTGTATCCTCTATTTCTTTTCTATGAGCAGCGATTAGGGCCTCTTCTTCCTAGAAAATCCCAAAAAGATTATCAATTAAGGGCACAATAAATATCTATAACTAGACTGCACAAAAATTAGTAAAAATACCGTATATATTACCAACCTCTAGTATTGCATTTATATTCCCATCAGGGGGAGGATAAGGTTCATACTGTCGTGGTCCAGTGTTACTTGCACTTAAGTTTCCTGTATTCTGCTGCTTTGAATTTCCAGTTGGGGGATCAGGTCCACTGCCATCTTTTTTTAACCAGTTCCCTGATTTTTCTGATTTTTCTTCTCTGGATCCTTTTCTGCGGGTTGGTGACACCTTCGGTGCTTTCTCTTCTGTATCAACTGAGTGCTGGGTGTACAATGAATGGACCTTTTGACTAGTCAAGCCACCAAAGGAACTGTTACTTTCATACCTCTCCCTGTCTGCTAAGCCAGAAGTCAACCCGCTTTCTT
Source organism: Populus simonii (assembly GCA_007827005.2). Taxonomy (NCBI): domain Eukaryota; kingdom Viridiplantae; phylum Streptophyta; class Magnoliopsida; order Malpighiales; family Salicaceae; genus Populus; species Populus simonii. The sequence goes on along the minus strand of CM017471.2, from coordinate 2,412,170 downwards.
CTCGTCCGTTGTATGAAAAACCTGATGTAAAACTTGAGGGCTGTTTATCATAATCAACAGTATGATTGAAGGATGGAGTTTCTTTTTCCACAACCCTTCTACCCATATCTGGCACTTTGACCTCTTGTTGCTCATAAACACCATCAACATCAGCAGAGACTGGCAGAGATGATGTAGAGGAAGCATCCTTATTAGTTGGTGGTAATGAACTTACAGCCTGATCCTTTTTGCATTTCCACTTTTAGAAAGACTTTTAACCCTGTCATTTAAATAAGCATGCTTATCATTGAAGGGACAAGAGACCACTGCAACTATATTTCAGTTGAAGCAATAGGAACACGCTTACCTATCTGCATATCTCAATGTATTGAGTGTATGTTCACATGAGCCGGCATTTGGGGATATGCAAGAGATCATAACTGTCCTAGAGTTGCCCACAAAAGAATCACGGAGTACTTCTGTGAGCTTGCTCCCTCGGAATGGTATATGGATCTGGTCATTGTCCAGAGCACGAATGCACTCCTTGAGAGCCAAAAGGCTCTTGTTGATTTCTGCACCTTCAATCCTGCAAAGAACCATATGGTGCATCAGGAAGTGCAAAACTGCCTTCCCAACAGCCATCCAAAGCCATAGTGATTGATTGTTGAACAACCACATCAGACAAGAAACTTTTTGCAACGAGAAAAACATATCCATCATCAGTGGTCATGAGGATGGACATCAGGCAAGATGATAATGCCAATCTAGTTTATGCTGTTTTATGTAGCATATGGAGAATGAATCCCATCGGTACAAGACTGGCGTTGCTAGTTTAGGTGCCAGGAACCAGAAAAAAACACACAAGTTCTAGAGAAGTCTTAATGTGGATCTCTGACTGAATCTTTAAATTACCCCCACAGCAAACATAATGCGATGGATCAAGATACCAAAAAAATAAGACCTGACTCTCCTAAAAAAGCCTAGATAATACGAGCTACAATCAAGCACCTTAATTAGAAGAAAATTAGCTCGCCCACCTCCAGCTCAATGAATTCTAAACATGTGTATGGGATACTCAGCTGATTGATGGCCCCAATTAACCATGCAATGCCAAAGAGGCAACCAGATTGCAAAAGATAGCATTACCAGTCTTCATCACAAAACCAAAATCCATTGAATAGTTAAACACTGCCTGCAGAGGTGCAGGAAGAATGGGAAGATCTTTGAAAAAATTCATTCCAGGAAATTTTGAAATTTTATTTGTCTTACGTAGTAAACTCGTTTACCTTAAAATCCTGAAGGTTTCTTCAGAAAATTAACTTTACCAAACAAAGTAACTGCTTCAGACATAATAAATGAGTAATTAGCATCTCTACCATAGAAATTTGTATTTTCCTGTCCCCAAATTCTTTAGACAGACCAAGCTGGAAAGAGAAAAAAATCTGGGGAAACCCGCCCTATTGGCACACTAGTCATGCAGCAAAAACAGGCCTTGATGTTGTTGATCAACAGATCGTATTTGATTGACATGAAATAATAAATGGATTCTTAAAAACTCAAGCAATGGAGTAGAGTCAGTAATTAGCAAAAACCAGAGTAATGAACTTGAAGTTAGAGCAAAAGAAGAGATGAAGAGTATGGTTCAGATAAAGGGTACCTTGTTTGCCGGTCATTGTCAGTGGTGTCTGCGCCTCGTTCACTGCCAGCAAGATCAATAAATGAAATTTTCCCAACTACTTTTCCACTTTTAGACTCATTCACATCATTGTTCCTCCTGGAGTCCTTTACTTCACTGTGCTTCTTAACTGCGAGTTGTAAAATAGCATGTGATCTTGAAGATTCTTCATTGGCACCAGTAGATCCTGTACTTCTGGCAGCATTCCCCCTCTCAATATATTCCTTGACAATTTGTACATCAGAAACTTCAAATTCTTGCAGTCCAACAATGCAAACTTGTTGCCTACCATCTTCTCTCATACAAAGTTTCCTAATTGAGAAGAACAATTGAATTCAGCATACGTGGTTGAACTCATTAACCATTCACACTTCAAGACTTTTAGACACATGAATGAACACATACATAAAAATTATTCTGAAGAAAACATACAGAAAAGATAATGCCTGCTTGACAAGGGACAATGCTGCTTCTATGGTTACACTTCAATTAACTCAAGTTACGAAGCTAGCCCAATTTTTTTTAAGAAAAAAAGTGAAGAAATTACCGTCTATAAATGGATGTTACAGATTCAAAGTGTTCGTAAAATTACAAAGCAAATGGATATTATAGAATTATTGTTAAAGAAAAAAAGTCCTTTTTATTACTTCTTATGCCACAACCGCACTGGAGAAACTTATACAAATGTGACATTTAAGTCACCATAGCAAGCACCCACAGAACACAGTGACTGAGGAATCATATCAGCCAAGGTTTCGAGTCATATTTAGCCCCATTACAAACTGAATCTAATAGATATCCAAGTTCTGAAGACAGTTTTTTTAAGGAAAAAAAAATGAAATAAACCAGTTTGAACAGGGAAACACTAACTTTCTTTCACTGAGAAGATCGAAGAGTTTTCCACCATATATTTCAAAAAAGCTAAGCCACAATTTGAATCTCTGATTATGATAAACTGGCTGACGCAACAATCTAACAAGGTCTTCAGCAGCTCTAAGAGGCAGGGGCTGCATTGTGAATGTCTTACCACTACCTGAAATAAAAGCAGCATCAGGATTTCAGCTGTGCAGAAGAGTTTGAACTGAACTTGACTTCAGAAAGAGGCAGCATCTTTGAAACAAAAACTTCAAAGTCGAGATAAGTAATGAATCAACACCCCCCTCCATGGCTTCCACCACAGGGAAACCAAAACAAATGTGCAGAAGTTGAAAACAAGTGAAAGTGCTGTATGGAATTTTTTTTTTTTTTTTCAGAATTCATAGAAACATTGATCCAAAGACTTAACCTGGGACGGTTTATAAAGAAAATGTAAAAAAATGGACATAATGAGGAAAAAATATAGCAAGCATCCATTTAAAAAAAAAGGATTTCTACCTGTCTGACCATATGCAAAACATGTGGCTTTTGTTCGCTGAAAAATGGTGGGGATGATTGGTTCCACAGTAACCCGATATACCTGTTTCAGAGAGGGAAGCAATAATTTCTTTGAGCTAACCAATAAAAAATTACAAAGGAACTACTTCACTAATAATAGACAGAAAGACAAATGGATTAGAACAAAAAATGTCATTTGAGCTGAATTCAAGCATAAAATATATCGCTTATTGGTCATAAAAATACTCTCATGATTCACACATTCTCTTAACTGAAATAATATTTTCACATTCTTGTAACTAAAAGCAAGCATGATTCATAGTGGTGGTTACATTTCAATTTCTATCCCTGACAGAAAAGACATTACCTCATCATTGGTGACCCGCTCATCTAGAACAGCATCAAAACAGAACTCATGCTTCTCGACATATGCAGTCAAATCCACCTACCATGTTGGAATGAAATATCAGTCCTCTGAAAATGACAAATGAAGAGAAAGAGAACAGCCTGCCAGGACTACTTCAACAAAAAAAAATCAACTGGCATCTGAAAAATCTTAACAAAAATATTGTTTGTAAGACTTTTTTTCAACATCATGGAAACAAACCTTTAGCTTGGGCTCATGGACAGTCAAAGCATTGTCATACACGGTTACGATGTCATCCTCCTTCCTAGCAAGCTCTTTCTTGTTCAGCGGTCTTTTACGTACCTATGGCACAGATATCATATCATTAAGAGCTTTCCAGGCAACTTTCTCATATGCTTGTGAATGAATCAAATGGAAAACAGAACAAAAACAAAACAGGATATCATCCATATGCCAGGATTGACTAAGGCTGGATAAAAAGGATTAAGAACGTGAAAGACTAACAAAAATTAAAAAGGTTTTCCCAGTCTGTCATGCTAGCTAGTATAATGTGATTCTGCAAATACTTTCTGGAAAAAAGAAAAAAGAAAAAGCATTGTTGCCCATGGCACATCTCATAAAGTCTTGGTTCCAACATTTCTCCTTAAAAAACCACAGATTTGGGATTGACTTGGTTTAGCAACAAACAATGCATCTAAGACAGTTTCTCCTAAATACCAAAAAATAGCAATACAAGTTTTTTAAGTTAGAGCAAAATATTAGGGAAATCTGAGAACTGAACTTGGTAGACATAGCAGTGAATTAACTAAAATTAGAGTTTTATGTCTATATCATCAGTGATGATGCAATTCTTCACCCAACAAAAATGACAAGTTTTCACACCAAAATTTTGTGCTCACAACTTTACCATGTTTCTTCATGCGGGCACATAAATGAAATCATGCAAACCCACAGAATCTTGCTACCCTACAAATCAACTTACCACAACTTTAATTTTAGCCACATTATTTTCCTTTGAGCTGTTCTCTTTTTCATTAGTAGGGAACGGAACTGACAGATCTGCATCAGTTTGCTCTCTTTGTTGTCTGCTACTATTCACGTTGAAATCATTTTCAAATCCTTTTGAAGCACCAGGCATCAATGGTGATGGATCAAATGGTTCTGGGATGACATGCTGAAAAGGATATGAAAACATCAATAAAAAAGGTGGAATAAGGGGCAGTATCCTCCCAATATCAAGCAAACAAAGAGAGAGAGAAAGAGGAAGACAATACTGAACATCCCAACAGATGCATCCGCTTATATGAAGTAATAAGCTGCCAAGCCAAAATGGCTAAAGGAGAATCCATCAAGAAGAGGAGGACTTATCAGAATTCCATTGCCTCGATGATTCTAAACTCCTATATCCAATTCTAGAATCAGCAACTACTATCTACTTACTGTCAAATTAATTCAGTTACTGGCAGCTTCACCTTGAGAGAGAAAAGGGAAAAAAAAATACAGCATAAGAGCTATAGGCCCACTAGTGGACAGATGTGAGAGTGGATTGGTTCAAGCAAGATCACTATCTTAAAGAGCATCATCGCATAGACAGCTAAAGTTAATCCTCTTGTTCTTCATTCTTGCATGTGAATAGAGTTTCACAACACTGACACGTGGAGAAGGGAGAAGCAAATAACAATATCACCTATAATCTAGTTAAAGTGAACAATTTGGTGTTAAGAACTGAATCCTTCACCGGTTGCTCATATTAAGGTCGGGACTCTTGAAAGCAATATAAGCAAATTCCTCCCGCCAAGTTAGATGCAGTACCTCAGATAGAAGCTCTGTATCATCCATAGCATGAAGATCCAAAAGCCCAGCTCCAAAATCGCCCCTAAACTCTGGAGAATAAAAGCCATCCGAGGAAGAAACACCAGCTGAAGTTTGGGCAGTTGGGGTGTAAGACTCGGGAACAGACTCTCCATTGAAATTGAGGTTTCTCATAAGCTTGAAAAGCCTCTGTTTCTCTTCCGCAGATTGCGCTCCATAACCCTTCAACAAAGACAACATAACCATCCAACTCAGATCCAAGGAAAACCACAAATTCATTCATCCACATTCGCTTTACTTAACATAGTTTCTAATACATAAATACTACAAGAAGCACACATGTCCACGTTCCAAACATAACTCAGCAACAAAACCTCCAAATTTGTTTCTGATCCTAAATGCACAATCACTTCAAATAGAAATCCAAATAAACACCATTAATTTACAACGAAAGCGAATTAAAAATCAATTACATTTTCCGTCCATACCTGCATTAAAATATTAGGGAGGAGGCGATTATCGATGCCGGTAGAAGCCATGGGAGAGGCCAGATGCTGCAAGCCGGCAGACTGAAGCCACCTAGCCATAACCGCATCGCCAGCATCACTAGTGGGACCCAAGGACCCACCAGCGCCGGCATGATCATAAAGTGCGGTTGCAGCAGCAGCAGCAGCAGCAGCATTGGTTTGCTGCATCTGGCCGCCCATGTGGCGCTGCGATCGCCTTTGGGGAGCCAATTTTCAAGATCTATCTATCACCACCGCTTCACACACAGATTGAATAAACAAATAAAACGAAAAAAATTAACAATGCAAAACGAAAAAAATAATTAATTCAAAAAAATAAAAATAAAATTACTTACAAGGAGGAGAGAATTCAAATCCAAAAGAGAAACATGAAACGAAATTCAAACAAAATCCCGATCTTATCACACGCTTCTCTTTTCTTCGATTTTGTTTACGAGAGATGAAATTGTGAATTGAGAGAGATCTGCTAAGTGAGAGAGATATCTTTGACGCAGATCTGAAGCTGATGAAGAATTAGTGAAAGCGGAACCCTTTTTTTTTTTTTAATCTTTTGGAAATAGGAGCGTCGTTGGAAATGGTTTGCCGTTTGAGAGAAGAAAAGAAATGTTATTAGCAGAAAGCTCCACGCGAGAGAGGGAGAGGGAGAGGGAAGGGAAGGGGTTGCTTGCGATGCTGATATGGTAAATACTTATGGTTAATTTATGAAATGGATATATATATATATTATATATATATATATAGGCTATTATGGTTTTATATATATATATATATATATATATATATATATATATATATAAAACGGCTATTTTGAAACTTTGTTTTGTGACTAATTTACCCTCCTCATTTTTGCTTATTTTCCCTTCTCTTTTTTTTTGGATTCGATTATGATAATACAATTTATTTATCAACTAATTACATCGTATCTCAAAAATATTAACTTGCGATAAGAAAAAAAATTTAATTTTACTCTAGCTGTAATTGAACAAAAATCTCAATATTAGAAAAAAAAAAGGGTTTAAATTTCTATTAAGTTTATTATAGGTGTATTAAATGATAAATATTAAAATAAAAAGGGAAAAACCTATAAAAAAAAATGGCTTGTAAGTATGTAACCATCAAATTTGATAATAATTTCAGCTTTTAAAATATTAATTATAGTATGGTTGTAGTTGCGGTTGCTTTTCAAAAAATATTTTATGCTGAAATGCATTAAAATAATATTTTGTTATTTTTTAAAAATTATTTTTAAAATTAGCACATCAAAACGATTTAAAATATATAAAAAAAATTATTTTTTATAAAAAAATTAATTTTTTAAGAACGCTGTTTTTTTCAGTGTGGTTTAAAATATTTTTTTTAAAAAAAAATAATTATTATTATATGAAAATGAAAAATGCCATTAAACAATTATTACCTCTGAAACACCCTCTTTCAACTTTAGAGCATCAAACGAGAAAAACAATTGAAAAATGTCGGGTGCCGAAGCTAATAATGATGGTGGGCCCAAGCAAAGATATGCTCTTATAGCAAAACAAAAACAAGATAAATTACCCGATCATCATAAATCCACTTTATCAAACCAGATTTAGAGTGGAGTTGACCCGTCGAGTTAATTAATTCTCTTTTAAAAAATATTAAAACAATATTATTTTGAAAAAATATTTAAAATGTTTTATTGGGCCAAACTGATCAACTCTGAGTTGATTTTTTTTACATACAATCTGGTTTAGGAATATATTAATCGGGTTTTTAGTCAACCTGCCGGGTTTGAAACCAACCCGGGTTTAATAAAAGTGCATAAATCCTCTTACCGTTGCTAGGCGGATGCATAAGGTTAGAAAATAATGATACCAAATATTCAATTCAAATTCACTTTTGCTGGGACGGCACTTGATGGAAAACACCAGAAATATGTTGGGAATAGAAAGAATTAAGAGAGAATAAATAAAAAAAAGGGTGCATGGAAGGACATGTTTGTTTGTTTAGGTAAAGACACATATATTTTGTACGCCAAGTCAAATATTTACCAAGCAATCAAAACGAAGAGTCTTGAAAGCATAGATCTCGAAGTAAAAGCCAATTATCTTTCACTTCCGAGTCGAGTTGTAGATCTGGCATGGCAATCCCGGCCAGCCATGCTCGAGAGAAACACCTTTCAAGTCAATGTATGGAGGAGTACAACATTTGATGAATGATTATTATTATTATTATTATTACATGCTCTATGTACTCCATATCTGATGGAAGAGATTAAAGATTACCCTCCAAGACTTGGTGATTAACATATTCCTGAAACGGTTCAAATCTAAATGAAAAATTCTAGATAACAACATAAGAAGAAGAAGTGAGCATATGTCTATATTAAATAAATCAATTCAATTTAATTCTAGAATAAAATTTATTTAAAAAAACATATCAAAGTACAACAAATAAATACACCTTAGCTAACCTAATTAAATTATAAAAAAATAATAAAACAAAGGTCATAAAAAGCATGCATAAAAAAAGAGCTGAATCTCTAATTAAATAAACATTGAATGATAAAATAAATAAATAAAATTATTAGCTTTAAAAATTGATAAAAAAAAAAAACCAAGGCAATCCTAGGAAGACCATATGAAATTAGGTTAATTTTCAAAGGGCGCAACCTGTGAAACCTTAGACACGGGATCAACGAAGGTCAAATCCAAACTAATAAAATATTGAAGAATTAAATCAGGTTAAAAAATTCTAATTTTGAAAATTTTGCAATGCAAAAATACAACAATCAAAAGAATGAGAATTAAATCTATTAGGCAAGAAAATAAAAAGGGTGGAATTGTAAAAAATGCACTTTTAAAAATTATTTCATCCTAGAAAAAATAACAATTAAAAAATTAAGAACCAAATTTGATAAAACAAAAAAAATCAATAAAGATGAATTTAAAACAAAAAAACTAATTAAATGAATTATTAAAAAATGAAGAAGAAATAGAACCAAAAGCAGAGGGACTAAATAAAAAAGAAATAGAAGTTTAGGGGTTGTTTTGAAAAATCAGGTGGGAGGGCGCAGGAATTGAGGAAGAAAGAGGAAATAAAGGAGAAAAAAATAACTAGTAGCCACCAACAAACCAGAGATCCTATAAGTGCTCATGTCGTATATTTAAGGAAGGGACGCCAAGATGAAACTTATGCTATCCCAAAACAAATATTTTCTTCCACTCTAATCAGCCGCGCGTGTCATTTGAAGACTACGGAGTGGCTGACGTGTGCTCAACACGGGACCCCTTTTCTTTTCCTTTTCTTTTTTATTATGAAAAATACTTAATTAACATCGCCCCTATTGACTAATTACAAAACAAACCATGAACAAAATGACACAAATACCCTTTAATTGGAAAGTTAAATTATTTGGCATCAAGGTCACGAAGGTCATTTTACTGTGCGAGATAATTGCCTATTATGGAATGGACCTCCTTCTGTGTGTTTTGTTTCCTCCAATGGTAAGTAGGTATTTTTATCGTGCGCCACATATGTTAGAATAAGAAATTAACCCTAATTATAAGGACAAACAAAAATAATAATTAAAGGGCAGTGTTGTAATTTAAATTTAAAAAGCAAATTATCATTTTGCCCCCCGTCAATTTTAGAATACTAAAATTGTCCCTAGACGAAGCTTATGCTACCCCAGAATGACATTTTCTCTCGCTTCAATCAGCCGCATGTGTTGTTTGAAGACAACAGATGAACATCGCGTGTCACCTTTTCCTTTTTTTCCTTTTTTTTATCATGAAAAATACTTAATGAACAAAATAACACAAATACCTTTTAAATAATTAGAGAGTTAAATTATTTCGCATCAAGGTCATGGAGGTCATTTTATTATGCAAGAAAATTGGCTATTAGCTGTGAACACAGTGGCCAGAGTGTGTTTGTGTGCAAAGTGTTTTTCCAACCTCTTTTAATTATTTTTTTAATACTAATCTAGCCAATAGGTTATGTGGGCAAATTTATGATTCAAAATATAATCTAGATTGAGTTGCAATTTGAATCGGTTGAGATTAATACTTTTAAATTCTTGACTTGATGAAATTTAACAGTGACTTGATTAAATTTCAAATATGCTAGGTCAAAATCGGAATTAAAAAAAAAACCTAAAATGAAAATTGTTATAGGTAAAAGTCCGGATGACCCATAAATTAAATTCCACATGGTCATGATTGATTGGATGACCCATAAATTAACTTGATGACTCAATAATGCAAACTTTATTTTTAGGTCAAATCCGGAGCCGAATCTAACAACTACACTATGCATTCAAAACAACAACTCAATATATAAAAGGTAACATGAGCTATATTATCAAAACAATATCCATGACTGACCGATTGGACCTTTAATTTGACTACTTTTCATCTTAACTTAGTCTAAAAATAAATTTTTTATTGTCAACACGAAAAAATAAAATAATAACCCTTCTTTATAAATGAGAGATGATGATATTAGATCCAAAGATACTTTTTTTAAAAAAAATTCTAATTTATTATAAAGTAATTGACTATGGTTTTTTTTATTTTGAAGGGGTTAGAAGTGGTTATTTTGGTTTAATTCGATTGGAATAAGAGAGTGTTTGAGAATGTGATAATAATTATTTTTAAGATTTTTTTTATTTGGAAACATATCAAAATTATTTTTTTGTTATTTAAAAATAATTTTTTATACCAGTATATCGAACACAATTCAAAAATATATAAAAAATAATTTTAAATAAAAAAATAAAATTTCAAAATTTATTCAATCACCATTTAGAACGCAATAACGAACCGGTGCTAATCCTGCATTGGATTGTCGTATGATTATGCAAGAGAGATTTTTTTTTGTAATTGTGTGGTCTGGCATGTGAGAGGCATGCCCACCCCCACCTGTATAATCTCTGATTTCAGGTGTGGGTTTTGCTTCTCTGATGGCTCTGAAAAGTATGTGAGCTCGAGAATTGTTCTGTCAGGCAGGCAGGCAGGCAGAGATGAGCATCGGTTTCAATGGTTCGGTTTCGAGTAATTTAATCCAATTGAATTTTTGTTTTATAATATTGGATCAAACCAAATAAAAGATCTAATCGAACAATTAAATTTAGTTTGAATCAGTTTTATATTTATTAAAACTGAATAAATCTAGATTCTTATTTGAGTTATTTTTTACGAACTTTGAATTAATAAATCTTTAGGGTTTTTTTTTTAAATATGATAAATGTTATTTTTTTAAAAAAATTTCGCATAAAAATATATTATAATAATATATTTTTTATTTTTTTAAAATTTATTTTTGTATTCAGCACATTAAAATAATTCAAAAAATAAAAAAGAGTTAATTTGAAGCTTTAAAAAAACTTTTAAAAAATTTAAAAACACACGGTTGGATTGCAGTACCAAATAAAACCTTAGTTTATAATGAGTTTTTTAATTTGGTTTATTTAGATTTGGAAGTTCAATTTTTTTTCAATTAACGTGGGTGTCTGTGTCAGCTTGCGCGTAGCTCGACTAATCCCACGAGCCTTGAAGTTAACAACCATATAAGCCTCCAATAGCCATCATATTAGTAACCACATGGTTCGAACATGAGATCATAAAGAAAAATAAACCCCTTTTTTAAGATGACAACTGAACTGGATTTAAGATGAAAACTCATTAAAAGAAAAAAAAAACTTTTTTTATTCTTGTTTGTAGAATTTAAGACGAAAACTGAACTGGATTTTTTTAAAATAAAAATTCCCAAAAAAAGGTTATTATTTTATTTTTTCGTGTTGACAATAAAAAATTTATTAAATTTTCCCACCCCTGCTTGGAAGTTGGAATATCTAATCATGCATTTTGTATCCATTCAACTCTTATGATATGTACATGTGCCGGCTTGTTTCGGTCCAAACACATGAAAACGTGAGAATTGGTTTAGTTGGTAATAAAGTATGCTCTGACTTCATCAATGACAATCAGAATTTATTCTATTGTAAATTATGTGAACTAGCTAGTTTAAGCAAGCAATCAAAATAATTTGAAATATTAAATTTTGGTATCCCAAGCTCATTAATTAAACGAAAATCATGAATCTTGGAATCTTGTACCATAAATGCTGAAAGATTATTATAAATAAATAAAGCTAAAAGATACAGAAAAAACATTGTTTTCTCGCGTCCATTAATGTCGTGGATTACAATAGTAATTTGGATTATTTTTTTTGCATTTTGACTTTATTTTTTTCTTTGGTTATTGATTTTTTTTTTAAATTTAGTCCTTATATAATGTGTTTATGGGGATTTAGAGTAAATAATTTATTTTATTTTGTCTTTATATTGTTATTGCAATATAAAAAAAAGATCCCAGTATCTGGTTGGTATCAGCAAAATATATCAATATCACTATATGGTTTATTTTTAAAAAAATTTAGTTAAATAAAAAATAATTTTAAAAAAACTAAGTTATTAAACTTTGTGGGTCAATAATCTGCTTTGCAAGTTTGACGAGATAACCCTGGTTGCCCCTGTTTGCGGGTTTAGCGAGGTATTTTTTTTTAATTGAACTTGATTATTGATCGTCTATTTTTCTTTTTATCATATAGTTGAAAAAATAGTTTTGAAAAAAAACATGTTATTAAATTTTAGAAAGTTCATAGGTTCTTTGATGTTTATGGCGAGTTTAACCTTTTTTTTATAAATTCATTTTTTTTCAATTTCATCTTTTGATATTAGAGCGATTGAGAATTAAGTTTCATAATTTGTTTCGTTTTGTTTTCTATGAGGTTATCATAATCTTAAAAAAAAGTATCAGTATTGGTTTGACACTCGATTTTGCGATTGTTTATTTTTGTTATCATATGGTTAAATAAACAATAGTTTAGAATAAAAAAAAGGTATTAATCCCAATGGAGTCCATTACCCGGTATGCGGGTTTAACTTGTTAACCCAGGTTATCCAATTCACAAGTTTAGCGGGTTTACCCATCAAACTTGATATTTTTTTTAATTTCTGGTCCTTTAATTTTTCTAATTGTTTTTTTTTTATTTCCCTCTTAGTTTATTTTGGATTGGTTGAGAAATGGGATTCATGAGTCAACTCGAGTCAACTTACTTTATTTTACAAAAAATTAAAAATGGTATAATTTTTTTAAAAATCAACTAGTTTTGACTAGGTAAACCTGAGTTTTTGATCAGATCACGCTAAGTTAATTATTCCTCTATTTTTGTTGAAACCCGACCTAGACCTCAGGTCACACCATGTCAATTATCCTTCTATCTTTGTTGAAACCCAATCTGGTGTAGGCCTTGGATCACTAAAGTCATAGAACAATCCATCAGGTCGAGTCAGGTTTTTAAGCAATGCATGAGGGTTTAGTAAATAGTTTCATTAAAAGAACCTAGAACCCCTTCGAAAAACACTGAAACTTCAGACCCATGAGCATTATTCACTAGAACAGTGTAACGGTATTTTTGCCCCTCCACCAAAAAAAATTTACACTGGCTTCCAAATAAATTGAAGTCTTTTCACAAGGTCCATACTCATTTCCAAATTGACCAGTGATAAATATGTATTTTTCTATCTTAATTGCACAGTGAAACGACAAAAATATCTTTGAAAACAAAAACAAAAACAAAAAACTCGGCATCGAATGATATTTTCACAATGATTTTATTATTATTACAATTTAAGTTAATGGGCAATTTGGTATTTGACTAAATATAAAAGATAATAAACAATTAAAAAGCATAGTAAAACGACTAAAAATATCCTTAAAATCATAAAATTTAAGCTTGAGGTCAAGGAGTGTATTTAATTTTTCACAATGATTTTTTGGTAACTAGAAAGTCAGCTTAGGGTCACTTTAGTAATTAGCTATTTTTTTCAAAAAAAAAAGGTGCTCGTGTGGAACATTTGGGGGCGAGTTGGAGGTGTCCATGCCCTTTGAGCGGCGTATGTATAGCCTCTTGACATCCAAAAATGCTCTTTCATCATGTCGCTGAAAGCACCGTCAAGTCCTCTTTCTATTGGTGCAACGTGTGTCTCTAGTGATGATCCGGTATGTTGCTAGGAGATCTTTTTTCTTCTTCTCTTCTTATCTCTCCTCCCTAAAAAATTACAGCCTAACTCTCTTAGTTATTGGTATCTCAACTTCAATCCTTATTCTTTTGATTTCTTATTTTTGGTCTTGGCACTCCTGTATAAGCTTTATTTATTTTCAATTCTATCATTGAATTCTGATTTACCAAATATTATATTCTATAATTTGATCCTTATTCTTTGAATTTTTAATTTTTTGCATTGGCCCTTATAAATATCTTTATTTTATTATCGAGTTGTTCCAATCCCATAATATAAATCGCGAGTTTAGCATGGTATATCATATTAGCTCGACCCTAATTACTATAATTATAAATTTATCATAACCAGATTTTTTTTTTTTTTAATCCTATTTTACTACCTGAACATCATTTTATTTAAAATAAAAAATGAGTCCACCCCGCGGAGGGTGAAGTGCTGGCACCGAAGTATATTTAAAATAACTAAACAGGGAAAGATAGACGAAGCACGACTTTTTGCTCCTCTGGCTCTCTGCGCCAACTGCCGCGTGAGGAATTTATGAACCCAACTCAATTTACAAAACTACAAAAGAATTGCTTGTTGGCTATGCTAGCCAGTCATGAAGTCCTATCCCAACGCTACTGCAAGAGTCAAACTCTCAGCATGATCATCTCCTCAAAATCATATCTGAGATCTCAATTTCACAAGTGAGAATCAACAGAATCAGTGCGCATCTTGTTCTCTTCAATTTACCGAAAAGGTCTCGTCGACCCTTTCTTTATCTTCTATTACTCTCGTGGTTGCAAAAAACCATTACTTTAATAACAAGTGTCTGTACAAATCCACCTTAAATTAATAAATTTAAATAGAAAATCATGGTGGGTCGGTCTATTGTAGAAACCTTCACCTCGGATCTTTGCTCCGAGTGTAGATTTAAAAGTATTTGATTAATAAACATACATTGTAGTTTTGTATTTTTTTTTAAAATCTATTTTTTTCAAACTTCAACCGCAAAAGTCACCGCAGATGCCAGATAAACATACACTCGATCTAGTATCTTGAATCTTTGTCCTGAAATGATTATTTGACATGCTTGGTGTGAATGTAGTGACAGGCAACACAGAGCATGGGGACACGAGAATTGAGGAATGATGGCAGCAGCAATGTGTGAATAAAATACGAGGCCCTACGTGATATAAGAATTCACAGGGCTGCATTCTGACTTGATGCATTTTCTATCAGCTTCCGACGCTCCAGAGCTTGACCCGAGACAATGGACAGGATGCCTTGTTTGGCTTGAAATAAGGTTTTTAAGGGTGTGATGTTCTGGTCAAGGTGGGGCAGATGAAGAAGAAGGGTGCAGGCGGACCCAGCAACAGAAACCCACTTCCCCTTTTCAATGCGGCAAACCCATCATGCCTTGCAGGACACTTCTTTTGTTGAATATATAAAAGCCTTGCTTTAGCTTAAAGCATGTGAGGTTGAGGTTTAGGTTGATTAGTTAAAGACTTGAAAGAGATCAGCAGATTATTTTTGAATTAAAGTTTGATGATTTTCTTGACTGAATTAGATAATGCATCCTTTCCATACTTGTGCTGTATCCTCCACATTTTCTGGTAGATCGCTACCTTCCTGTAAACTGGCTCCTGTTGAGCCCTTCGCGTTACTTGCTGGGTTATCATGTTATGTACGCTCGGTTCTTCTTATGGTAGCAATGTTTCGTGGATTTTCCTCTCTCATTCCCAATTTTCGTAGTTTTTGGATTGAATTAATTTTATAATATGGTATTAATTAGAAATTTAATAATCAAGTGTTCATAAATTCAAATTTTATCTAAAATAATTTTAAATTTTAAATTGTGAAGTTATTTACATAGAAACTTACTGATTTTGGCCTTTTTAGTGGTCCAATATCGAGTCACTAAAGGAGTCCTTCTTTATTTCACTAAAATAATTCATTTATCACCCTAAACCTTTCTTCTTATAAAATAACAATTTCTTCATTAAAAGTTGAACCATTTTTTTTTAAAAAAAACCTAAGTCATGTGTCCATTTCACAGTAGCAATTTTACTGTGAATTCTAATCCCTATGGATTAGAATAGTTATTTTTTTCTAAATTTTTAATTTGATCATCGAACTTTTTTTTTGCACAATTGAGCCCAAATTTACATTCAATTACATATTTTTTGGGGAGTGTTGAATTGAAAGACAAATAACTGAAGTGAAAAAAACGGGTAACATAGGTGGTGACTTTGAGATTTGCTTAAAAAGTTCATTTTAGTTCCTCATCTTTTTTAGCTAATAGGTAATGGGACCCTTTAATTTTTTTTTTTAAAATCAATTTTGATACCAAATTTTATTTTTCTATTTTTTAGTCTTTTTTTTTTTGTGGAGGAGAGAGGGCGGTTGTCGGATTCTAGCGTAGATAGAGAAAGTTTATGTTAGCGACAATTCTGGCTAAAAAAGGGTCTATTTTTATGTCAAAAGGATTCATATGGTGAGGGGAGTTACGAATATGTGTTTTCTTACCTTGAAAGCACACACACAAAAAAAAAATTGAGCTCGAGAAGATTTTTTTGTTTCAGGTTGATTATGGGTTTTAAAGTGATTTTTTATGTTTTTGAAGGTCATAGATTGATTTAACAAGGTTTCAAGAGTGTTTCCCAGGTATTTGGGTAAAATATGATTTGAAAATGAGTTTTTGAGTTGAAAAAACAAAAAAACCCTGCTTTTTCAGCCACTATAGTGGTTGGATTCTGAGTTTTTTGCATTTATGTTTTGATTAGTACCCCTTCCCCATGTTTTTTTTTTGTTGCTTATTTAGTTTAAATTATTTTTTAATTATATTGAGTGTATATAATTTTTTTTATGAGGTTAGTGTAATTTATCTATATTTTATATAGATTAAATTTATTGTTAAAAAAAAAAGATTTATTTTCTTACAATATTTTTAATATATGCAACCTTGCGTAGAAATCTTTTCCTTTTATTTTATTCAATAGATTTTACATGTATGTTGATTTTTGTTACAAATTGATTTTAATAAATAAATTTATTAAACACAACCAGGTAAATGATTTGTGTTACGATATTAAATATCCTGATTTATATTTGTCTCTTAATTTTTCAAATTACATTTTTATTTATCGTTAATGACTTTTTTTATTTACAAAATAGTTTGTGATTGATTTAATTAGATGCGCAGATAAGTTTTTCAATTTACATTTGAAACATTTTTTTTTGTAAAAAAAACACGTTGAAAAATTCTACATGTTCAATTTTTTTTTTTTATCATGTACTGGTGTTTTCAATTTGATCCTTATTCCTTTGATTATCTATTTTTTCCTTGACCCTTTTATATAGAAGTTTTATTGTTTTTTATTTCACCTTTCAATCCAAGTTAATTGTGTATTGTTTTTCTTAGTCTTTGTTCTTTTAATTATTTTTTCTTTTGTTAGTGTTTTTATTCTTTTCAATTTAATTCTCGAAATGAAAATTCATTGTTGCCTTTTAATTTATTTTTTCTTTTGATTTTAACCTTCATTCTTTTAATTGATATTTTTTTGTCTAACCTTTTTTTTCTCAAATCATCCTTTACATTTCATTTCCTATGGATTGAACTTCATGATGTTTTCATATATAGTGCTTTCGGTCTGATAACCCGGGTTAAATTTTTAAAAAGTTAACAGGGATTGATATTTTTTTCTTATTTTCTTTTTCAATATCATCGTTTGACATTTTTTTTAAAAAATGACCTTGTGGTTATCTTCAATTTATTTTTCTATCGAATTATCCTGAACTCATGATCTAGGATGCAAATTTATCAGGTTAATTCAAATTAGCTCGCCCTTATTATATGTTTACTGTGCTAGCTCATATTGGTTCACACTAGTTTTTTTCCTTATTTTTTTACCATATTTTGTTCTTCCATGTTTAATTGGTTAAAAATTAAATAACATTATCCTTTTCTTTTGGATAAAGTTTTTTTTTCTGTGTTATCGTGACTTTATATATTATAATATGATTCAAATAAAATTAGCTTATTTAGTTGTTCAGGACTATAACTTGAGTAATTATTTTTTTTAAAAAAAAATATTTACAACACCTAAATATTTATAACTTGAGTAATTATTTATTTATTTTTAAAATTTTAAAATTATTTTTTTTTAATTTTTCTGATGATTTTGATATACAAATATAAAAATAATAATATATTTTTATATATTTCTTAATAAAATACTTAAAAAAAAAAACTTGCTATACCTCCGGATAAGCATGGTACTGGGTCATAAAATCTATAGAATCCCCTTGCGAATAATGGAAATCCAATCTATGGCTTACATGAAAATTTCACAACAGACAACACATTGATAAACCGAGTCCAAGGACGCAATAACCTCATGGCAGTTACAGCAAACCTTCTAATATTTTTTATTTTACTTCTTACCTACTGAAATATTGTTATCTCAACATGTTTAAAGCTTGAAATATTCAAAAGCAGGGCCGGTTTTTGTTTCTGCTGTAGAAGGGAAGGAGAGTTTGTGGGCGCTAAAGCTAAGAAAACTGCGAAAATGGCTGGCACTGGGAAAAAAGTAATGGCATTGGGCATGGATGATAACGACCGAGCTTCTACGCGCTGCAGTGGACCCTTGATCATTTCTTTGTTCCATTTGGTCAGGACCCTCCATTCAAGCTCCTAATTATCCATGCTCAACCCCGTCTCGCTTCTGTAGTAGGATTCACTGGACCAGGTATCACTTCAGTAGCGTTTTGACTTTTATGAAAAACAGGGAAAGAGACTGATATGGTGTTGATTTTTGCTATTAATTAGTCAAATTCTTTTAATAATGCAGGATTGGTTGATGTTATACCGATCATGGAGGCAGATTCCAAGAAAAGAACCCAAAATGTTGCAGACAAGGCCAGAGAAGTCTGCAACAACAAAGGGGTAATCGTTTGTTGAGCATAATGTGCTTGATATGCCCTTTTCTTTTCTTTTGTAATTTATGTTGTTTATGCAAAAGACATTTGAAACCATACATAGAAGATTAACATGGCTCCTGCTGGGTGATGATGTAGTTTATGTTTTGTTGAAGATAGAGGAGAGGAATTGGGATCTCTCATCGCTTGATTAAGATCATATTCTATCCAGTATTGGTTTAATAGGTGGTTTTATGGTTTGATTTAGAATTTTTGAAATATATCCCTGAAAAACTATAAAGTTTTTAAATTAAAATAAATGAATTGTTCATCTTTAGTGTCCTTCTAGAGATGCAGACGCAGCTACGGTGCATGATATTTGCTTACACCGCATTCATGTCCATGTTCCCAAGCGGATCCTTAAACTAATCCGCGAATCATTCAAAATTTAGAATTGTTTTCTAGCATGATTTCCATCAACAGCATTAACATTTTATAATACATATGTTAATTAAGTACCGGTCTTGAATTTATTATTTCGGAACAAAAGAAAAAACCAAATTTAAGCGATTAATTTGCAGGTGAGTGATGTGGTAGTAGAAGTGATTGAGGGTGATGCTAGGAATGTCATGTGCGATGCTGTAGATAGACACCACGCATCCATGCTGGTGGTGGGCAGTCATAATTATGGAGCTGTCAAAAGGTACAGCAAAGAGCTAACCCTAATTCCATTGCAAACTGAATCTGCCCGAACCAGTTCTATGATCTTTGGAATGTACAAACATCCTTGTCAGTGTGTTGTATTCTGACAGGAAATCTTAACCATGTTTCAGGGCACTTCTGGGCAGTGTTAGCGACCATTGTGCTCATAACGCACCCTGCTCTGTGTTGATTGTGAAGCAACCTAAACACTAGGAGGATATTTCCATCTACTCTTGGATAATAATTTCACCGAAGAACTGTAATGTTCCTTAATTAGTATTGGTTCTCTTGGTCATTGAATTCTTATAATCCCAGATTCATGTTTTATTTGCATTTGAAGTTGATGCTTTGTGAATGGATGGCTGAGTGTATCAGTTTGCATGCTCTAATGGCATCACACCAGGTTCCTGAAGTAGAAGATGGCAAGAAAAAAAAAAAACCAGACTCTTCGAAGTTTGAACTGTATCAATAAGAAAATCATGTAAAATTAAAAGGAAATCAATTTGTTAACATTGATTGAAGATTAGAAAAACATTTCTATCATTTAATTCTAACTTATTTTATGTTAATGTAATGAAAGAATAATGCTTTAATTTTCGGAACACATTTTTTTTTAATATTTAAACCTTTTAATCTGCCTTTTCTTTATCATTTAATGGAATGTGTTGGCTAATTTGGAAGGGATATCATGCCCTTCAGCACATGCATCGATTGTGGTTAACATGGTTGGATAAATCTATATTCATATCTTAAGTAACACCTGTATTTAAGTATTGTACTTTTTTACTAGCTCAAGTAAAAAAATATAATGCCCTTGATAAATTAACACTAAGCAATTCACCACTTGAAGATGTTCTCACTTCAAGATTTTTCTCTTAGTGACAATACCTCACCAATATCAAGAGTTTATCCAAACTCTCAAGTGTTTACAATTATAATTTGTTTACAACATGATTCACTCTCTCAAAAAGTAAATTGTACAATTGAAAACTATAATCTTTATAGCTCACTCAATTCTTTTTAAACAAACTCATCATTCTAATTCTCACATTTGTTCTCTTGCAACCTAAGCACCATCCTTATTTAATACAAATTTTATATTAGTGAGGGTTTTATGATCTATCTCTAAATATTTGAAATATGATGTCCTATTCATATCCTTTAACTTAATATCAAAATACTCAAAGATAGTCGACAAATATTGATCATAAGGTAAAGACTTTTGTTTTTGATCATTTGCCATTATAAAATTCTTCATCATATATGCCATTGATGTATAAACTTAAAGAAATTGACTTGGAAAGATTGAGTTTTGGTGAATTTTGAGAGATTTAAGAGAGAGGTTTCGGTTTAGGGTTAGGGCTTTTGGAATTTAGAATTCTATATTTGCTCGAAAACGAGGGTAATATTTATATTATCGAGCAATCGGTTGACTGGTTTAACCTAAAGCTTGAAATTTTTCAAATTACTCTTTTGCTACTTCTTATATACTTGAAAAGGACTTTTCTATGTAAAAAATTTGTCCAAAACATTAAGAAATAAAAGGGTCAAAATTTTAAAATTTGGGCAAAAGCAAAGGTTTCTGTCATTTGTTTCAATCAGTCAGCTGGTTGTCCCAGATGTATAAACCAGTCGACTAGTTCACACGATAATCATATATTCCAAGTTTTGATCAAAACAGATGTTTTACGAGATAAAAAAAAATGCCCTTTTGTTCAACTTGTAGTCTAAAAAACTAAACCCAACTGAAACCTCAAAAAGCTAATGTTCATTCAGTAGCGAACCTTTATTTCTCTGTTTCAACTGGTATTCTGGTTGAGATTGTATGATGAACTGGTCAGCCAATTCATCCCAGATTACACTAATTGAGAATTTTTTGCAAAACAGATTTTTTATGCTAAAAAGGTATACATTTTATCACTTAAACATGTCCAACTTATATACAATGATGTACAGACACAAAAATAAGACCTTAAATATCATTAGTATGTATATAGCCTAGATTCCTTCGTCTTTCACAAAAGAGATCCTTATTAATGACTTTGTAAAAATATATGTAAGTTGATGTTCTGTACTAACAAACTTGAGTACAATATCACCTTTCAACATACGATCTCTTATGAAGTGATGTCTTACTTCAATATGCTTTGTATATGAGAGTTGTATAGGGCTTTTAGATAGACTTATAGCATATGTGTTATCACACATAATAGGGATATAGTAAAAATTAAGTTTGAAATCTTATAAGGTTTATTTAATCCATAAAATCTGAGCACAACAACTACCCGCAACAAAATATATTTCCTTCAATTGTTGATAGGGCTACTGAATTTTATTTCTTGCTAGCCCAAAATACTAGTGATGATCCTAGAAAGTAAAACTAGTACTTATTCTATCAACTTTATATCCCGTAAAATCCACCTTTTGAATAGCTAATTAAATTCAACTCACATCCTTTCAAATATCACAATCCTAAGTCGATTGTACCATGAAAATATCAAAAAAATATGTCTTATAGCACTTACATGGGATTATTTTGGACATGCTTGAAAACATGCACATAGACAAACACTAAACATAATAGTAGATCTGCCAGCGGTTAGATATAAAAGTGAACCAATCATACCTTAATATTTGGTGAAGTATACATTCTTATCATTTTCATCCATATCAAGCTTTATTGATGTTCCCATGGGTGTGTCGGCTTTCTTAATATGTTCCATACCAAATCTTTTTAGAAACTCTTTGATGTACTTGCTTTGGATGAAGAAGATGTCATCATTTGTTTGTTTTATTTGCAATTCTAGGAAGAAATTTAATTCCCCCCATCATGCTCATTTCAAACTCATCTTGCATGCATTTTGCAAATTTCTTACAAAGAGATGTATTAGTAGCACCGAAAATAATATCATCAACATGTATTTGTACAATCAATATGTCATTACCTTTTTTCTTTATGAAGAGGGTGGTGTCGATTTTGCCAATAAGAAAACCATTTTCAATAAGAAAAGTCTTTAAACTATCATACCATGCTCTTAGTGCTTGTTTTAAATGTAAAACCCGATAATAAAACTTTACAAAAAAAATGGGGATGGTTAAATGTTTGGAGAAAATCAAATAAATTAAATTGCTATGATAGATTTTCTTTTTAAATAAAAGAGGTATAACCAAATTGTAAAAAGAGAGGAAAGAATTGGCCAAAGTATAATTAAAAGATAATGGGACTATATGGCCGGGCATGTTGAGAGAAAAAAGAGTGGGAAGATTTTAGATTTTTTTCCACCAAACTTAAGAGAAAAACACCTACATTGTCAAGCCTACACAAGTTTTAGATTACTAGGTAGAGAAAACACCTTGGGCAAAGAATTAACAAGTAGTAAAGTGAAGAAATTGTGAGGGGAAAAGAGGGAGGGGCCAGCTACATGCATGGAAAAAGGGAGTTAAAAATCTTCAATTAAACCATAATTTAAACCCAAATTTCCTCCGGTTAAGAAGTTCTAAACCAATTGTGAAGCCAATTTAAATTTAGTTAAGAATTGTGTCACAAATTTGAAGTTTGAAAAATTAGGGTTCTTGAGTGAAATTTGAGGGAAATGCAAAAATGATTAAAGTTAAGTTAATAAGAGTAGTATAAGTTGCCTTCAACATGAAATCATGCAAAAACATTAAAGCAAAACTAATGGCCAAAAGGACAAGAGTGGTCGGCTGTTAGAGATCTAGGCGCGAGGACGCGCCAACAAAAGCACACTACCTAGAATTTAGCAGTGATTGACAGTGGCAGCCTTGCATAGGCAAAGAAGAATTCAGTAGGCACCAGGCGATGGTTCATGCGAGTAATTGAGCTCCTGACTTTGCATGAACGTGAGGCTTTAATCATGGACCTTCTAAGCTAGCAGCAGACGCAACAGAAACTAGCAGTTGGGAGTTCCAGGTGGACATGCAGAACATGAGTTAGTGGTGACAATTATGGATATCCAGATCATGGGATCATAGGGGCAGAACGTGGGGCAGGACTGGGTTGCTCTACAAGCTACTAAGATCATGGGATCATGGAGGAGAAACTGCCCACTACTTGGTGGAAAATAGGCCACTAAGTTCATGGAGAACATGGGGGACAAAGTGCCCCATTATGTCCTGAAAAATAGGGATCATAGGTGTGCCTTGTAACTCACATATCTTTATCTATAAATAGGATGCAAAGCCTTGGATGTGTAGCATGTGATTCTGTTCATAGCACACACACTTATATTGTGTAATCCTTTGTTGACGAGATTAATAAAAGTTAAGAGATCTTCTTGTATTCTTGGTGTGCTTTGCTTGTGTTTGTTATTTTGTTTACGACAAGCAATTATAGGAACCTTTTTGGGTGAGCGAAACACATAGTTATAGGAAACACGAGCGAAAAGGGTGAGGCAAAGCTTAGTCTAGTGGGGACTAGATTGCCGTATAGGGTTGGATTTTAGTGTGAAGAATTTACCCCTGTGACAATTGGTATCAGAGAGTGGTTGATTCTAAGATCGTGTAGCCCGATCTCATGGAAGCTATTCGAGAACGGTTGATGCGTCTTAAGACTTTGATAGGGCATGATGAAGAAGGTGAAGAACCCTATGTCATTAATTGCTTGAAGGAAGTTATGGAAAACACCGAAAGGGTTGAGAGCTTGTACATTTCTCATGCGTCAGAATCGAATGAACGATTGGCAGCTGCCAAAGAGACGATTGTCATTCTGAAACGGGTAGTAATGAACACTCCTATTGGGGTAAGTACATCTAAGCCTAAAGTGCCTAAAATGAAGTGTTTTGGTGGGGCAAGAAGTTCCAAGGAACTTGAGAATTTCTTGGGGGACATGGAGCAATACTTTAGCATTGTGAAGATCGGCGTGGCTGAACAAGTAGATCTCACCATGATGTATCTCACAGGTGATGTTAAGCTTTGATAGCGAACGAGAACCAAAGAGGATTTAAATGTTGGATGTTCGAAGATTGAGACGTGGGATCGTCTTAAGCAGGAGCTGAAAGAGCAGTTCCTTCTAAACAACACATCTTGGATTGCGCGGGAGGAATTGAAAAGGCTCAAACATGAAAGGTCAGTTTGTGAGTACGTTAAATTTTTTAGTTCTTTGATTCTCGACATCAAGAATATGTATGAGGAGGACAAGTTATTCAACTTCATGTCTGGACTACAACCTTAGGTGTAAGCGAAACTAAGACGACAAAAAGTAAAAGATTTGTCCTCTACTATTGCTGCTGCAAACAATTTAGTTGATTTTAAATCAACTACCAGAGAGGGCTATAAAACAGCCTCCTTCAATCTAAGGGAAGAGACAAGGAGGAAATGAAGAAGTTTGATCGGGGGTGCATCGAAGGCTATTGTCGTGGATAAAGGTAAGGTTAAGTTTATGGGTGCACAAGGTAAGGGTACTAAACCGAACTTTACTTGCTTCATTTGTGATGGTCCTCACTTTGCTAAGGAATGTTTGAAGAGGGAAAATTTGAATGCTATTTGGGCTGGGATAGCGATGAGGATGAGGGGGTAGTTACACACGTTAATCCTATACATGTATTAAACTGCTTGGTAGCTGAATCAGGGGATGCGGCTGCAAAAACATGCCTTGTTGATCAAAACCTGGTGAGGATTGATGCGTTGTAAAAGGGGAAGTTATGGTCTGTGGACAATCTGGTGTATGTGAAGATTAGGATAAATGGCAAAGACATGAACGCTATACTGGATTCAGGTGCAACTCATACATTTGTGGCAGATCAGCTGGTGAAGGAACTTGGCTTGCGGTTGAGTGATAGCCATACATTAATGAAAACAGTAAACTTGAAGGCATAGAGAATTGTAGGAATGTCTTATGATGTGTCAATAACATTGGATCATTGGAGAGGTAAGCAGGACGTGTTGGTCGTAAATCATGATGATTACGATATTATTCTTGGTCTGGATTTCTTGAAGAAAGCTATGATTATTTTGATGTCGTATCTCAATGGAGTCATGATTGCGAGTGAGGGATGCCCATGTTTGTCCCATATTGCAACATCGCAATGACGAATGTTATTAGGGGGAAAAAAGCTTGGTCTCAGCCATTGCTATTGATAAAGCATTATGGAAAGGTGGGGAAGTATTTCTTGCGATAATAGTGGACGAGAAAACGGACTATTGTGGGGAGGTGTCAAAACAAATTGCTAGCATGTTATAGTAATTTGAGGATGCCGTCTTAGCTAAAAAAAAACTCCCACCTATGAGGGCCATAGACCATCAGATTGAGCTGGTGTCGGGAACAAAGCCACCATCTCAAGCCCCCTACCGAATGTCGCCAATAGAATTGGCAGAATTGAGGAAGCACTTGGAAGAGTTGATTGACTCAGGGTTTATCCGTCCTTCCAAGGCTTTATATGGTGCTCTGGTCTTATTTTAAAAGAAGGCAAACAGGAGCTTGACGGGAGCCTTCGCATGTGTGTGGACTATTGAGCACTTAACAAGGTAACAATAAAAAATAAATATCTAGTTCCTTTAATTAAGGATTTGATGGAAAGATTGCGTGGAGCCTTCATCTTACAAAATTGGACTTGCGATCGGGATGTTGGCAAGTGCGAGTTGCTGAAAGTGACGAACATAAGACTACTTGTGTGACGAGGTATGACTTATACGAGTTTCTAGTTATGCCATTCGGCCTAACAAATGCTCCAACAACATTTTACAATCTAATGAATGATGTTTTATATGATTTCTTAGATAATTTTGTTGTAGTCTACTTAAATGACATTATAATCTATAGTAGAGGCATAAAAGATTATGTAATTCATTTTTTTAAAGTTATAAAGATTGAGGGAATATGAATTGTATATGAAGAGAGAAAAGTGTGAGTTTGCAAAAACTAAAATTATGTTCTTAGGCCACGTAATTGGAGAGGGATAGGTGAAGATGGATCCACGAAAGATTCAAGTCATCATTGAATGGTCAACACAAAAGACAATTCCGGAATTGAGATCATTTTTTAGGCTTGCAAACTACTATAGACAATTTATTGATAGTTATAGCAAAAAAACAAATCCTCTTTTAGATCTTCTAAAGAAGAATCGGAGATAGAAATGGACAATTGATTGCCAACAAGCTTTTGAGAAGTTGAAGACAGCGGTAGCGTCAACTCCAGCCTTAGGGCTGCCTGATTTCGAGAAGCCATTCAAAGTGAATATTGATGCTTCAGATAGGGCCATTGATGGAGTGCTCGTACAGGAGAGACATTCGATTGCTTTCGAGAGTCGAAAGTTAAATGACGATAAACAAAAATACTCAACCCACAAGAAGGAGATGACGATAGTGGTGCACTGCTTTAGCATATGAAGAGTATATCTGTTGGGGCCAAGATTTGTTATTAAGATTGACAATGTTAATAACACATTCTTTCAAACACAGAAGAAATTGTCGCAGCGGTAAGCTCAATGGCAAGAATTCGTGGCCGAATATGACTTCATATGGGAGCACAAACCAGGGAGACATAATCAGGTTGTGGATGCACTCAGCAGATGTGAGGTAATTGCTATTGTTCTTGCTATTATTCAGGTGGAGTCGGACATGTTGGGTCGACTTCGTCAAACTGCTGGGGAAGATGCAGCGTACAATAAGCTAGTTGATCTTGTATGAGAAGGGATGATACGGAGGTATTGGCCGGAGAAAGATCTACTCTATGCAAAGGGAGGTCGAATTTTTATGCCGAAGGGAGAGCTGCGGAAATATTCAATGACGGAGACTCATGACCCACAGTAGGCTGGACATCCAGGTAGGGAAAGGATGGTTGCTCTTTTATCGCAGCTTATTATTCGTTGATGATGGATAATAACGTAGAACTTTACTTCAAGACTTATCTAGTGTGTCAGCAAGACAAGACTTTACAGCAACGAGAGGTAGGCTTGTTACAACCGCTACCGATTCTAGACAAGCCTTGGGTGTCGTTTTTTATGGACTTTATTATTGGGTTTTTGAAGGTGGGTGGCATGAACACTATCATGGTCGTCGTGGAAAGATTCACCAAGTACGCAATGTTTGTGGCTGCCTCGACAGTGTATACAACCGAAATGGCCGCTAAGTTATTCTACCACAACATAGTGAAGTACTTTGGAGTACCTTCTGACATTGTAAGATATCACGATGTGCGATTCACGAGCAGATTCTGGACAGCATTGTTCAACATAATGGGAACAAGGCTAAAG
This sequence comes from Populus simonii, assembly GCA_007827005.2. Lineage (NCBI taxonomy): Eukaryota > Viridiplantae > Streptophyta > Magnoliopsida > Malpighiales > Salicaceae > Populus > Populus simonii. The sequence goes on along the minus strand of CM017471.2, from coordinate 2,384,557 downwards.
TTTTCCATGACCAATCATTCGTAAACTGATGGGCAGACAAAAAGGATAAATGTTTTGCTAGAGGAATATTTGAGACACTACGTGACAATGATGCAACGAAACTGGTTGGAGTTGCTGGATAGTGCACAATTTTACTACCATCTTAAAAAATCCTCGGCAACAAAAGCAAATCCGTTTGAGATGGTTTTAGGAGCACAGCCCTAAACTCCTGTTGGGATTGCGGTGCAGAAATCTGGTGGGAAAAGTCCATCAGCGTATAGGTTTACGATGGAGTGGCAGGAATTTTTTGAGCAAGCCCAAGATAACTTGTGTAGGGCAAGGAAAAAGATGCTCAAATACGCCAACCAAAAAAGAAGACTATTGGAATTTAGCGAGGGTGACAAGGTGTTGCTCAAGTTAACTCCACAAAACTGGAAGAAAATTATAGGGAAGATGAAGCACCGAGGGTTGGTGCCAAGTACGATGGACCTTTCGAAATCATCTAGAAGGTGGGGGTTGTCGCCTATAGGTTGAAGCTGCCCGAGCGGCTAAAGCTTTATCCTACTTTTCACGTAAGTTACTTGCAACTATTTCACGAAGACCATGGAGACCCAAAACGAAGTAAGTTGCAAAGAGCTCCTCCTACAGTTCATAAATAGCTTACGATGGTATCGTCAAGATCATAGATCATCGTCGACTCGGCCAATATAAGAAGAATCAACGAACTGAGTTTTTGGTAAAATAGGAGAAAAACACAGAGGTTTCGTGGAAGAAGGACACATATTTGTGGCAATTTGAGGATCAGGTGCAAGACTACCTCACGTCTATTCTAACGAGGATGTTAGACTCTTCTAATGGGGGTGGTTTGTTAGAGCTCTAGGTGTGAATATGCCAATAAAAGCACACTATCTAGAATTCAGCAGTGATGGACAGCGGTAGCCTTACATGGGCATAGATGAATTCGGCAGGTAGCGTGCAATGGTTCATATAAGTCATTGAGCTCCTGACTAGGCATGGACGTGGGGCTTATATCATGGACCTTCTAAGCTACCAGCAGACGCAGCAGAAATTGGTAGTTGGGACTGTCAAGTGGACATGCAGAACGTGACAGTTATGGACATCTAGATTATAGGATCATAGGGGCAGAACGTGGGGTAGGACTGGGTTGCTCTATAAGCTACTAAGATGATGGAGAACATGGGTGAGAAAGTGCCCCATTATGTCTTGAAAAATAGGGATCATGGGTGTGCCTTGTAACTCACATATCTTTGTCTATACATAGGATGCAAAGCCTTGGATGTGTAGCATGTGATTCTGTGCATAGCACACACACTTATATTGTGTAATCCTTTGTTGATGAGATTAATAAAACTTAAGAGATCTTCTTGTATTCTCGGTGTGCTTTGCTTATGTTTGTTATTTGTTTACGACAAGCAATTGTGGGAACCTCTTTGGGTGAGTGAAACACATAGTCATAAGAAACACGAGCGAAAAAGGTGAGGCAAGGCTTAGTCTAGTGGGGACTAGACTGCCACATAGGATTGGATTTCAGTGTGAAGAATTTAACCCTATGACAATTGGTATCAAAGAGCGGTTGATTCTAAGATAGTGTAGCCGAAGTCATGAAAGCTATTCGGGAACGGTTGATGCATCCAAACTATTAGTGATAGTTGTTATTCTAGTAAACATACTAGTTATTGATTCATTTGGAAGCATTTTGAATAACTCATATTGATGTACAAGCATATTGATTTTGGATTCTTTAACTTGATTAGTACCTTTATGAGTTACTTCTAAAGCATGCCATATATATAACTAGCATTTTTACAAATTGATATTTTCTTAAACTCACTTCTACTCAAGGCACAATACAAAGTGTTCATTGGTTTAGCATCTATAGAAAAAACTTCTTATCATCGTCGATATACTCACTTCTAGGTTTAGGAATCGCTATATTATTTTCAATTTTTGTAGGCTTGTGATGGTCATTTTCAATAGATAGCTCTAAATCATAATTAATAGATTAAAGATATATAATCATCCTAGCTTTCCAAACAAAATCATTGCCATCAAAGAAGGGTGGCCTAGAGATAAATGCTCCTTCATTTTGAACATTATAGCTAGTGGTTGTCATTTTAGTCAAGTCTAAGCAAACTTATATATGTGAGAACTTTTTAACGTGGTATGGCAAACCTACATCCACACCTCAAGTACCAATCGTACTTGGGTATTATATTCTTTTACTAATCCAACTGAAAGATATAATGTCCTTGATAAATCCACATCAAGCAATTACACAACTTGAAGATGTTTCCTCTTCAAGATTTTTCTCTTAGTAACAATATCTCACAAATGTCAAGAGTTGATTCAAACTCTCAAGTGTTTACAATTATGATGTGTTTATAACAAGATTCACTCTCTCAAATAGTAGATTGTACAATTGAAAACTATAATCTCTATAGTTTACTCAATAGCACTTAGGATGATTGAAGGTGTGTAAGTGTAATGAATTTAGAGTATGTTAGAATTGATGATTTCTAGTTGATTTTTCTTTTGGAATAACTTCTAAATCATGTATGTTCAGAAAATCTTATTTATTTTGTATAAAAGAGAGCTGTATATATGTTTCCAAAAGAAACTAATCGTTTATAGTCATTAGAATACCTATGACGGTTAAAGCGGACAACCGGTTCAAATGACCACATCATTCAGTCGACCGGTTCCTACAAAATTCTCAGGTGTTCATCACGGATGAACAATGGTCGGTTGATTCACTTGATATGCTCGATAGGTCGATTGGTTCAGTTTAAAAACCAGTTTTGACATTTTCAAACCTGGTAAAACTTGAATCAATTAAAAGTATATCAATCCTATTTATGTATGCAGTGTAAAGTGTGTGAGTTCATTTTAGTTTGCTATTAAGTAAGATTAAAATTTTAACAATAAGCATTAAAATGAATCCTTAAAAACTAAGTCTTCATTTGCTTTGCTTCTTGAACTCGTTAATGAATTTTCTCATTCAATTCCTTATACTTATTGATATAATCTTCATATAAACATGTTAAAACTTAATTTCATCCAATTATATTATTAATCTATTTTATTTTAATTGTTAACATCAAAATACATAAAATATTAATATATATCCCAAAGGTTAACAAATGATCATCTTTTTTCTTTAGTGTGAATATTATGGAACTGTTTGAAAGGTGCAGAGATATCACAATTCCATTGCAAATTGATCCGGCTTTGCTTGATGTTCTGGAATGAAAGTTCTTGTCAATATGCTATATTCTGATTGGAATCCTAAAGATGCTGCAGGGCAATATTGGAGTGTTGACCACATCCGGGCATCTGATCATTATTTCTTAATGTTCTATTCTTGGTGGACCACATGAAGCTTTGTGGAACATACAGTTAGTGGATCTCACTACCAAGTACAACAAAGAAAACACTACAAAAAATTATCGTTCACAGTAAAGAATTTATTAGCACCCATTTGAGTCAAACATGGTACTTCAGCAATATAAGTACACTTCTGAGCAATAGCTACGCCATCCACTCATCGGCCGCCTCTGGAGCACTTCACCAGTAAACTTTAATTACAGAGGTTGCACAAAACATCTGAGATCAAGGTCTGGCAGTAATTCACTAGGAAACTTCAATTACAAATGGTTGCACAATAAATCTTAGATCAAGGACTAATACAAAAGTTACTGCAACTGCCGTAGGCAGACAGTTCCACACCCAAAAGGGCTGCCAATTTGCCTTCAAGGCATCATACAAGAACCAAACAAACAGTTGCGAGCTCCAATCAGATAAACTATGCAAAAATTCTAGTCGCAATAGAAAAGCATAATTTTTTTTCTTGTCCATTTTAAATAATGAGACTGGTAAGGATGCTTGCAAGTAACACTGTAAATCAAAGAAATGGAGAATAGGCGGAAATTTTTTTGAGTAAACTTTTGGATTGACACATTAAATTATTTGTCAAGCAAAACATAAATACCCATTAATGAAGAGCTCATTATAGTTAACAAACAATAATGAACCCAAAATAGGAGGCACAAATCCTCAAGTCCACCAGCACATAAGATAGAAAAGGAGGCATTCGGGGATAAAACTAGAACTAATAAAGCAAGCACTTCACTTTGAAGCCAGCTATTGGCACTTTTTAGCACTTGACCTCCTTCAAAGCATGACCAAAGTACAAAAACGTTGGATCGGTGGCACCTTCTTTGTAGTAAGCAAGGACCAAAGCACTATCATCATGCATGCTCTCCCCCACAAAGCTGCAAGACAAGTGCAGCCTCGTAAACATCAATGAAAACCATAGAGCATAAGTTGGGAAAAACAAATTGAAAAATAAAAAGACCTGATAGAAGACCAAATCGAATCAAACAATGGATAAGAGCATCAATCAATTAAAAGGCACTTACAATTGGAAGTCCTTGATCTTCGAAAGCAAGAACTTGGTGGCTCCCTCAATGTTTTTCTTAAAATGTTCTTTGTTTTCGTCATCGAGTTTCTCCGACAACAACTTGATAAATCTCTTCATATAAGTAACAAACTGCTTCTTGTCAAAAGCAGGTTGCTCCTGAAAATTTCGACCAACCAAACTTTTTATCAACTTCTACCCCAAAATTTATCATTCAACACTCAAAAAACAACTCGAGACATTCAACAAAAAAGCACAAGAAACACACCTGGAGCCTAAACGTGTCAACAATGTCAACCACCTTGACAGTTTGGTCATCAACACCCTCATCCTCATCGCCTCCTTCAGCAGAAGGATTAGCGCCAATGTCCACGTCAAGAGCTCCTTGAACAACCCACTAAACACAAATCAACTCAACATCAACAACCTGAGATTCAGAGTCTAACTAAAACAATAAAAGATTAATAAGTAACACTAACCTTTCCTTCAACTTCCCACAGTATCCCATTCTCAATTTCCTTGTAAGGGAACGAGTCCGAGAGAAGCTCATCACCTAATAAAAAACCACAAACAACCACGTCAGTCCCAAAAAAAACCCTAAATATTCCATGACTGACACTGTCCTCATCTACCCGCAAAAACACAAATAAATAAAAACCCATAAATCATCTTTACAAACAATCAAATTAAAAAACAAAAACCCATCCAAGATTTCAATCAAACCAAGCAACAAAATCGCAAACCAATACTATTTTTTTATATTAAAAAATCGTATCAGGGTTATTAGATCCAAAATTCACCACGAATATAAAACTTCCATGCATAATAAACGGACGTGCGGATCTGAGAAATAATAAGCAAATAGAAAGACCTACGAAATTACCAGAGAGAAGATCTTGATAGACCAACATGATTGCGCAATGGAGCTTCTACCTCTCAGATCGATCCAAGGACAGGCAAAGGAGAGGAGAGAGCGAGAAAGACCTTGGATAGTTCGGGACAGGATGTATTTATAGGCGAGGGTTTCGCAGGGAACCAGGATTAATCAATTGGGACTGTTAAATTACAATAAAGTACGTTAAAGATTGCATAATGCCCGATGAGTCCTTGTTGTAGGGGATTTTTTTAGTTTGGGAGAAGTGAGGAATTTGTTCTTTTTACGGTAACACAACTTTATGCGGAACAATCCGACCGAAAGTCGATGAATTTTGCTCGAGAAAACATCTCGAGGAAAACTCACTTTAATAATTATAATTATATGTTGGAAAATAATTTTTTTAAAAAAATAAATTTTAAAAAAATAAATTATTTTTTAATATTTGATAGTATAATAAAAAATAAGTCGAAAAATACTTTTCTGTGTTTGGTTATGTCATGGAAAATGAGCTGGAAAATAACTTATTAATGTTTTATATTTTCAAGTTTATTAAATAATAAGAACAAATCTTACAAATTAAAAAGTTGAATGAGAATGAAATTGAAAAAAAATATAATTTCATAAATTATCTCAAATAAAAATAAATAATAATCAAAATAATAGAGATCAAATCTAAAAATAAAAAAAATGAAAGATGAAGAAATTAAAATAATAATAATTAACATTTCATAAATTATTTCAAAAAAAATAACAATCAAAAGAATGAAGACCAAATTGATAGATAAAAAATTTCAATAAAAAATGATAAGGGAAAAGCAAATAACAATTATAAAAATGAGGACCAAAGTTAATAAAAAAAAATTAAATTTTAAGAGATGGAATTGAAAAATAAATATTCAAAACAAAATATATATAACAATCAAAAGTTTGAGGACCAAATTTGATGTAATCAGCAAATAATATGACATTTCTAATTTTTCACAACTTCCGGAAAGTGTTTTCCGCCCAAATTTTTCAGGAAAACACTTTTATGGAAATCAAGCCAAATTTTTCTTTGACTGGAAAGTGTTTTCTGCTGACCAACTTTTCTAATGTCAAACAAACACAAGAAAGTTTGGAAAGTGGTTTCCTGAAAAGTAAATTCCGGAAACAATTGTATTTTAAATAAGAAAATCTCCTGGAAGTTAATGAATATTGATTTAAATGAATCAGTTTTGATTTACTTGGATATTTTTGTTTTATTAACGTGGGTGTCCGGGTTAACTGGTGCTTACCTCGACTAATTTCACGGGCCTTGAAGTTAACGACCATGTAAGTCTGCAGTAGCTCTGAGGTTTGTGGCACTTAAACTCGTGACCTTCAAGAAACACTTAGACAATATTTTAATATACAATAATTTGAGTTAATCATATTTTAGGTTTGAAACTTCCATTAAAAAAAATAAAAAATTTATTTAAAATTAATCCTGAAATAATTAAACTAACTTTGGCTCTTTAGAAAAGTGATTGTTTTTGTTTAATTTTTCATATTAATAGTTATTCTAAATAGAAAGTTAAGATATAATTTATGTTTTTTTGGATTTGATGACATGTTAATTAACGATTTAAGCTGTAACTTGTATAAATCTTCCCTTGTCACAGCAACATTCATCAAAGAGTAAGGCTGTAACTTGTATAAATCTTCCCTTGTCACAGCAACAATTCATCAAGGAAAAAGTCAAGGCTGTAACTTGTATAAATCTTCCCTTGTCACAGCAACAATTCATCAAAGAAAAAGTCAAGGAAAAAAACAAAGAGAGAAATTATCAGTTCTTCTTCAAGCCACTAGTGGTGGCAAAACCATAATCAAGCTAAACTCCTCATCTTCAAGAGTTCATTAATATCAAAATTGGGCCTAACAATTAGTTAATTTAGGTGTTCTTATACTTGAAAATTCTGGATTTAAGATTTTATTTTTCTGTTTAACTGAGTTTCAAAATTGAGCATTGTTTGACATTGCGGTACAATTATGTTTTAGAAACTTTTTGATTTTTTTTATTTTAAATTGATTTTTTTATATTTTTAAACTGTTTTGATGTGCTAATGTTAAAAATTAATTTTTTTAAAAAAATATTTTGATGCATTTTCAAGTGAAAAAAAACACTTTATAAAAAAATTTCTATCACATTCTTAAACATGTCTTTAGCCTTGGACAGCAACGACGCAAGAAAAAAGAATGTTGCTATAATTTTCAATAAAAGTTATATCCAATCCTTATAGTTTCACAAATATTGTCATCAAGTCATTATAATTTCACAATATTACAAGTAGTTTTTTATATTTTAAACATTATTCATTAACAACTATTGTCGGCCAATAAAAGTTCACTGGATTTTTTTGCCCGCGCTATGTTGTGGGTCAAGTAAAAAAAAACTAATGTAAAAAAAAATATGTTCAGACAATGATGATAACCTAAGTCATTTCAAGTTAATTTAACGAACATGTAGCGTATGAGATTGGGATACCTTATAAAATAAAATGCAAAAAAACCCACAAAATTCAAGGGCGGATAACCTAATCTCAAATGATAAAATTTCAAAAAATCAATTTTTTTTTTAAAAAAAAAATGTTGAAGAAAAAAATTGAGTCAATCTGGGTTCACTCTACTAACTCATCACTTGTGACATGAGTTTAAGATTAAAAAATTTGGAGACAAATATTGAAGTTAAATAAAAAACATTGAAAAAAACCCGAGTCACCCCGTGTTAACTTGACTAACCCACAACCCGGGATAACTCCATATAAAGGAAAAGCATAGAAAATAAAAAAGCTCAAGACTTAATAGTCTAATGTCAAATGATAAAACTAAAAAGAAATTGAAATAATCAAAGTTAACTTGACTAACCTGCAACCAGAGATAACACCATATAAAGAAAAAACATAAAAAATAAGAAAGTTCAAGGCTCAATAGTTTAATGTTAAATGATGAAACTAAAAAGACATTGAAATAATTAAGGTTAACTTAACTAACCCACAACCCAGGATAACCCCATAAAATCAGAAAAAGAGAAGAAAAGAGCAATTAAAAGAATGAAGATCAAAATTGGATAAAAAACCAAGTGAAATAAAATGTTGAGGATAATTTTTTAAAAAAAAACTAAGAAAATGATAAAAGAAGAGCAAGTAAAAGAATGAGGACCAAAATTGAATATAATAAATAAATAAAATAAAATATTGATGAATAAAATTGAAAAAAATAAACAAATCAATAAAAGGATAAAAAACAATCAAAAGAATAAGCGTCGTATATGATATAAAAATTAAATAAAACCAAATGAGAAGTGACGAAATTGATAAAAAAAAAAACATTCAAAAACAAATAAAGATCGATCAAAAGAAGGAGAGGTACAATTGAAAGAAAAAACAAATGGGATGACAACTCTGAATTTTGGATGACCTAACATAGATTTCAAGGAGAGGGGAAAGAAAAGAGGAGGAACATTAAATAATATCATTAACGCCGAACCACTACGAATTGGACTACACGTGCCGCTTCATTAGTTTCAACACCACTAGACGCTTCAGATGACATTACAATTGGTTCTTTTTAGTTGCAAGAAGACACTACATGCGCCATCCAAAAGGCGTAAGCAGTGTTTACTTTCTGCCATGTCCTATGAAAAATAACGAATAAATCATGAAAAAAATATCAAAATACCTCTTTACCTCTTATTTAAATTTTTTAACTTGAAGAGAAATGAAGTAATTTTACTATTTTTTTTTAAAAAAAGTAGTGACACACTTTTATTTTTTGTTTACTTTTAATGGCATTTATATCATTTAATTGTGTAGAAAAATAGACCATTATACCCCTAGTTAATTTTATTATACCAAATAAATCCCTTAGAAAATACCATTTTAGCCGATTAAAAGGCCATTTGATATTTTATAATGAATGACAAAGACATTATTAAATTATAGCAATACATAATACAATGAGTCTAGCCCTTCAATAAAAGATTGATGGGGTTTAAATGTTTTTTTAATGCATTAAAAGCTAGTTTGGATAATAATATTAAAACTAACAAGCTTGTTACTCATTCCACAGTTAAGGGACTATTAAGCAGTTTTTTTTTTTATAGGAGAAGAATTAATTTATAATTAACTCTAAAATCAGTTACTCGAATTCTCCATGTTCTAATTTGTGTTTTTTTTTTTTTTTTTTGTGTCATGGTCATTTCTCAACTCTTATACAATAAATAAAATCTAATAATATCTCTTTTATTTTTTTTATAACTTTTTTCAATATATATATATACATAGATACTTTGCAAGGAAAAATAAAATAGAATAATAATGGTACATTAAGGTGGTGTTCTGTATTGTGGTCGAACCACACTTTGTAATATTTTTAATTTTTTAAAAATTATTTTTTAGTGTTTTTAGATTATTTTAATATATTAATATCAAAAATAAATTTAAAAAATATTAATTTGACACGTTTAGAAACAAAAAAATATTTTAAAAAGTAAGTTTTATCACATTTCCAAAAAAACACTAAATGATATAGCAATGTAAACTTTCATTGAGATTTTATTAATGGTTTTTTTTTATTGTCTTGAAATAATAAATTTGGGATCAATATTCAATTAACGTATGGTTATCATATCAGGTAAACCTATTATATCAAGTTAATGCTAATGATTTAAATTAATAATCAACTTTGGGTGACCAGTTTAGCAATTTACTAGTAATTAATACTTTTAATTCAATAGTGGATAATTCATTTTGTTTCAATTTAAGGTCTTTATAACTTTTCGAAAAATATCCTGAAATTTTTATATTAAGACCATAGAACCACCCTTCATTAATTATTTCACGACAAGCTAATTCTAAAATCTTTTAGTAACAACTAGCTGGATTATTTTTTTAATACAAAAAATAATATTTAATTGTTGCAAGCATGTTTTTTTTTAAAAAAACAATATATAATTCGGGTCATAAACTTAATTAGATTGAATAAGTTAGTTTGATTTTAATTAGATCGATTAAAAAAAACGACAATAGATGAATCAAGTTAAAAAAAAAAAAGTGATTTGGATAACATGAGATTTTTTTTTTCAAAACGGGGCAAAAAAAGAACATAAAAAACTAGGTCCTGGGTAATCCATGTTAACATGACAAACATGTAACCCGATAATCAGAGTTAAGCTAACTTGAGATATTTCGTCATATCCGCGATCAAGATCATGAGATTGAAAAAAACACAAAAAAAATAAAGAGAATTATAAAGTTTTTTTTTTAAAAAAAAAACTTGTATTAACTTTTTATACTCATGACCCGAGTCATTAGACCCGAAACACCTTGATGTGGATCAACCTATAAACACTAACAATGATCCATTACTTGTTCCAAATGGGCTAGTTACAAGGTCCAAAACAAAAGCATTGAATGAACTACTCTTGTAAGTTTTGGTCAAGGCATAAATTAGAGATCCATTTGAGCATCAAGAGGAGCCTTTAATGCATTTAATTCATGTGCAAAAGGGGTCCAATCCAACCTTATTTAGGCCATAAATGTTCGACAACAAGACTGTCAATTTTGCACTAATTTCGGCCAACCTTGTTTTTGTGTTGTTTCCTTAAGCTTTGTAGATTCCATACTAATTTTGGATTTCATAAAAATTAATTATTTTTTGATATCTTATTTAATTCATTTTAATTTTAGGTGAGGATAATACATAATAAAAAAAAAAAACAAAGAATTCAAACTTAAAAGTGAAACAAAGTGGTATCAAAGTTTCTTAGATTTACAATTACAATATTTCAACAACTTTAATTGTTTTACTAGTGATAAAAGGACAATTAATTGGCAGCAAAGAGGAACAATAAAGGAAATAACTTTTCTTTAAAAAATAAAAATAAATACAAGGCTACAATTAAAATTCTTTTTTTTTCTTTGAAACTATAGGTGCAATAACTTCTCCCTTGGCTTCTATGATCATTGGGCGACATTGCTGGCTATAAATAAGTCTCACATCAGACTTGCATTGTTTTCTTTTTTTCTTCTCTTGTTATGGGCAACATAGAAAATTAACTTAGAAGTTTTATTTTTATTATCTCAGCTATAGCCCAAGACTTGTTTAGACTCAATTAATACTTGATTTTCAACCAAGATTCAAAGCTTGTTTAGATCAGTATTTTGGGTTTATTAGTATAGGTTTTGGGTTAATTTTGTAGGTGAGTCAATTTAGTCCACAATAGTAAATCCATTATGGTAATTTTATAAGAGTATTTAAACTCTTTATAAGCCTAAAATTCAGCAGTCATTGACTAATATCATTTTGAATTTTTAGCTTGTGTGTGTGTGAGAGTGATTCTTACTTTTTTTGGTTCTTGAAAGCATTAAACCACTTATCAAAGACTAACCAACTTTGTGATTTCATTCGATTTAATTCCAATAATGCAAGTGCTTTGGAACAAGTTTTCATTGTGTCACATTTCTATCAGACTTCTTTTGGCTTTCCGATATCAAATTTCAATCTTGATTGTGGGTTGCGTGACTACGTGATCACGAGGTTTGCATCACATTCTATTTGGAAAAACCATAAAGTCTAATTCTCAATCAATCAAATATTAAAGGATAAAATTGAAAAATAATTTCAATTATACAAAAGGATTTAAAAAATAACAATTAACAAAATAAGGATCAAAATTAAATAAAAAATCAATTTTATATTTTTATTGAAGGGTGAAATTGAAAAGAATAATAACTTTTACTAATTGACCAAGAAAAAAAATTGAAATCAAAACAATGAGGACCAAATTGAAAACATAATACCATCAATTTGAATTGAATGATATAATTAAAAAATCAATAAAACTTTTATAAAAGGATCAAGAAAAAATAGAAATAAAAAAGAATAAGGATTAAATTGAAAAAAATATAACATTTGGTATATTAGAATTGGAGGATGAAATTGAAAATAAATAAAACTTCTACAAAAAGAGCCAATAACACAGATTAAAATCAAAATAATAGGGACTGAAGTTGAAATATCAACAACAAAATGGGTCAAATTATAATTTTAGAGGGAGGAGAAAAAAGAAGAAGAAGAAAATAAAGGCTCACCGACGATAAACCGAACCACCTAAGCTGACATGCGTCACTCCATAGGAAAAAGAACATGACATAAAAGCATTTTTAGATGCTAAAAGGTGCCGCACATGCCACATGAAAGTGTGTTGGTGTCTTGCATGCACCCAGTGTTGTACATATGCTTATCCTTTATATATATATATAGCTAAATTCTAAATTACCCATGAGTTCATTTAGTAATAACAAAAATACCACTGTAAAAAGACAAAAACCCACTGAAATTCGATTTTATTTTTTTTCTCTTTTAAATGCATTTTGGTAATCTCAATTTATTATTATTTTTTATAGTTTGTCAAATACTAAATTGTCCTTCAAATAACATTATAATAATGAAAAAATCATTATGAAAATATAAAAACACCCCTTGGGACTAGGTTTTTTTTTTTTTTTTGCTTTCAATGATATCCTGTTCGTTTCACCGTGTAATTAAGATTAAAAAAAAAATTTATTTGTTTCCGGTCAATTTGATAATAACTAATAGACCCTATGAAAAAACTTTAATGCCCTCGACAATTGATATTATGTTTTTTAAGTATAGGGGCAAAATCATCATGACATTATTCAAGTGAACAATATTAATGAGTCTACAACTATAGTGTTTACTCGATGCCAATTAGTTTTTTTAATGTTGTGTAATGTTTAAATTTTCATAACTATAAACATATGTGGAAAATTAGCAATTCTACCCTTCTTTTTTTTTTTATATAAAAAAAATAGCAATTTCATTATACAAAAAGAAGTAAGAATAAATCATGATTTTCACAATCATAACTTGCTATTTGGAAAAACAATCAATAACAAACCAACAATATAAAGGGTTCCTCCGAGCAACAACTAGTCTCTTCAATGATTTGGATTAAAAAAAAACCCAACTAAAATTCCTAAACCTAGACTGCCTATATAGGAACTGTTTGTATCTCATGCACATAGATGAATTTGAATCATCATCGTGAATTAATGGAGACATGGTTCGCTCTGCCATGTCATGTTGATGGAAGATTCAAGACGATTGATCATTATCAATATCCTTCGTCTAGCTAAAAACAACTGAAAAAATCATGGCAGGCGACGAGACAAATAGTTGACACGATATATATATATATTTTGATTATTTTGGTAAGAGAGAGGCCGTGGAACCATTTAACATCTTCAAGGAAACTATTTGATTGTGTAAAAGTTAAGTTCAAGTTTTCTTTAATTATATCTTGGTTTAAATTGAAAAATATGAAAGCTAGATCGTAGAAACTAATGGAATTAGTGTTCTAATTATTAGAGGGGTTGAGAAAACCAATCCCAGAGTAATTTGATTAGTATCCCTATCACTAGATAGATCAAGAAACTAATTTTTTAATTTTAAGGGGTATAGCTCAACTGACCATACTCTAGATTTACATCCTAGAGGTCACCAGTTCAAGTCTCACAAACCTTAAGGCCACTGGAGCCTTACATGATCGTTAACTTCAGGGCCCGTGGGATTAGTCGAGGTGCCAGCAAATTGGCCCGGACACCCATGTTAATAAAAAAAAACTAATTCCTTAGTTAATAAACTATTAAAAATATTAAATCCCCAAACAATAGAAATTATCATAATAGATAAATAAAGAATCCAAATTGTTAAACGAATAAACATTTGGTTTAAAATAATCTTAAATTAATGATGATTCATGATCCTTATGAAGGAATTGATTTAATGGATATTATATTATGAATATAAGAGTTTGATTAAGGATAAATTATTTGATAAAAGATGTTGTGAATAATTATGTGCATGTAAATCTATAGGTCACATATAGTAATTAGTCATATTTTGTTATAAATTATCATGAATTATTTACATAGCTCGATAAAATCTATATTTTGTTTAGAGCTCGAATTGATAAAAGATGTTGAATTAAAAAACAAAAAAACCAAAGTAAAAAAAAACATGCAAAATAAATGGCAACTTTAATTTTGAAAATTTAGTTTGATTTCAGTTTTTTTAGTCGTTAGAAATTCAATCAAGGTTCACACGCTTGGCCTTTTTTTTTTTTTTTTTTTTATTTGTAAAAGGCATCGATCTAATATTTTGAAAACACGGCTACAACCGCGTATCCAAACGGTCAAAAATCATAAACTCCTAAGCGGGAAAGCCAAAAACAGGAGCAACTCTCACCCCCAAGGGACTCAAGAAAGAGAGAGAATAAAACCACCCTAAAGAGCCGAAAACACACACACTGGGTTTCTGTCAAATCCATGGAAGAAGGAGAAGAAGACCCAAGAGTTTCCAGCCTAATCACAGACCTAGAAGAAACACTCAGACCACACTGAAAGCCAACAATCATCACTTCATTTCCCTCTCTCAACCCTCCAAAATCTCCTATCTCTTTCAGACACAAATGACTCTCAAATTCTTTCTCAATTCCTCTCCTCCAAGTCCCTCTCTTTATCTTCCCTTCTCCCTCCTCTCACCTCTGCGATGGACTCAGACCCCACTCATCTTTCCCTTCTCTCCTCTAAAATTTACCCCTCTCTTCCCCCAATTCTACTGTTTTCACTCTTTTCAATCCTATCTCTTTTCCGCTCGCTTCGCCGGGCTCTTAAGTCCTCTGGCTCCTCCTCCTCGGGCCCATTAGCAGGAAACCCTTCGGGTTCCAATCGAGAGGTTAAGAAGAGAAAAGAGAGGAAAAGAGGAGGGATTGTCGTGTGTAATAATGGAGGTAGTGATGGGGATAAGAGAGGGGAGAGTGATGATTTTTTTACATGAGAGTGTTTTTGGGTGTTCTTGAGAGGTTAGTTTTTGTTTTGGACTTGATTCACTTGAACAGGTTTCCTGATAGCTTGAAGTCTTTGGTTCAAACTGCAGTGGAAATTCCGGTTTTAGTGACTAGCAGGGAAATGGGAGGAGGGTTTGAGAGATTGGCTGGTTTGTGTTCGAGGGTTTTGTGCCAAGTGTTTATCAGAAAATGGAGAGGAAGGGGCCGGAGCAGCGCGGTGGAGGTTTTGAAGGCGTTAGCGGTGTTGATTTTGTTGGGGAAATCGCAAGCGAGGAGCTTTGCGTTGGGGTTTGTGAAGATTTTGATGGTGGGCGTGGAGAAAAGAAGTGACGGGGTTAAGAAGGCGGTGGTGAATTTGCCGCGGTATTTGGCTCGAATGGCGCCAGAGAAGGCGGAACCTAGAGGGTTCGCAGCTGAGGCGATAATGGAGATTGTTAAACTAATGGAGTTGGAGGATCAGGTAGGGTTTGATGAGTATGCGGTGAAAATGACACAAGGGAAGGTCAATCTTAGGCTCTTGGGTGTGGATTTGATCTTGAATTTAATTATGTTGTTAAAAGATCCGTTAGTCGAGGTGGATTTGGATTGTGAAGTGAGGAATTCATGCGGTTTTAAATGCGTGGAGGCATTGATTCAGCGTTGCTTGGATTCGAGTTCTAGAATTCGAGCTCGTGCACTGTCTAATTTGGCTCAGTTAGTGGGATCTTGGTCGAGTGATGATAAATATCGTGATGTTTTGAAGGAAGTAATGGGGTTTGGAGAAGTGGAGGTGGAAGGTGGGGTAAATGATATTTTGAGGAAAAGGTGTACGGACGAGAAGCCGAGTGTTAGGAGGGCTGCACTTGTCTTGGTTACCAAGTCGACTGCTCTTTTGGGTGGTAACTTTGATGGAGTTGTGCTGAAGACTGTGGGCATGGCTTTTTCTGATCCGCTTGTGAGCATACGCAAAGCCACAATTTCAGCTCTGTCTGAGGTCAGTCTACTCTTGTGCTTGTAATGTTTCCTCGTTTAACTATTGTTTGTAATTTGTTGCCATGTAAAATACGATACCCTATCGCGCCTATCTAATTTGGTGTGTCTCCTCTTGATCAGTTTGTTTGCTCTTTTTTTTTCCCTTCAAAAAATGTGGCATATGCTCTTTTGTGCATTTTCTCTCTTATCCTATGTTCTTCATTGATATTGTAGGCTTTCAGAACATTTTCAGATGAAAGTGTGATTATTGAGTGGCTACATTCTGTGCCACTTTAACAAATAACGAAACTAGTATTCAAGAAGAATGCGAAAATTGTTCTTGGAACTGGTTTTGGATCGCATTTCCAGTGCAGTATCTGAGAGTACAATACACAACCAGTCCACTTGCTCTAATTCTACTGTTAAAGTGAAAGGTATAGAGAGGGAGATTGAGTCGCTGTTTCCAGGAGTCCTGGTGCTTTTGAAAGAGATCTGCAATGGAGAGGTTACACCTTGGGTGAAGAAAATCTGCACAAGTTCGGGTAATAAGAAACGACTGAAGCCTAAAATTGCTACGGCAATACAAAATATCATAAAGACATCGGAGTCTCATTGGTTGAGCAAGTCCATGCCGATAGAGAACTGGACAGCCCCACCTGGTGCTTGGTTTCTTCTATCAGAGGTGTCAGCATACCTATCAAAAGCTGTCAACTGGGAGTTCCTCCATTATTATTGGCAGATCCTTGACAAGTACAGAGCAGCAGGTGAGTTTAAGAGTCCATATCCTAAAGAATTTGTGCATGAAGATGTAGATGACATTGAATCCAATTCTATTGCATGGGCTGGGGATCGTGTTTCTCTCCTGCAAACAATATCAAATGTTTCTATTGAGCTGCCCCCCGAAACTTCAGCAGAGTTAGGTCATAACTTGCTCAGATGAATCGAAGAGTTCAACATGCATTCAACAGAGGTATCTATACTAGCATATGCAGGATACTATGTAGGGGAATCTTCTTTTCCGTTCTCTCCTGTCAGTGTCGTTCTTGGGATATACATTAGTTGCCATGCTGGATTTCTAATAAATACGAAAACCAATGCTGCACATGTAAAATGATGGTTATCGCTGGCAATTACAGGAATCTTAACATATAGTTTAGAAGGAATTCACTATATTGGAGTTGTGTTGCATGATTCTTGAACAATAATAGAGCTAATAAAGCAACACCTATGGAGCAGCATCTTTGTTTCTTCCCCTCACTTCAAGTACTCCATAAAACTACACCCCATAAAACTTCAGAAAGAGCTAATTTAGGACATGAAAAAATATGAAACATCCAAGGAAAAATCAACAGCTGCTGAGCTTGTCGCCACCATGCCAAAACACAGTAGCTTTCTTTCACCTGGGGCTTCTAAGCCTTCAAGTGGAACAGAGTCAGCGGTAGCAAATGCAGTTGCTGAAGCTAGAGTCAGGTCTGTCCATGGAGAAGTTAACAGAGGAACAGCAACATCACCATTTAGTTCCATCAGTAGAGGCCTGCCTAACCTGTAACTCGAGACTTTCTACTCTCAAGCCGGGTTTAAGAACTATGACCCCTCCACTCCCCTAGACCACGCCGACTCTACATCTGACACGTCATTTTTTTTAATGTAGTCACCTTAACTGTAAACCAATAATAAAACTGATCTGATAAAACCTCCGCGTCTCTCTCGGATCAACAAGTTACAGTACTTTTATAACACTGACAAAGCCTCCTGGTCTCTCTCGGATTAATCTCCCAGCTTTCCTACTGTACTGCGAATTTATCTAATATATAATTATTCCTGAGAGCTGATAAGACTTAAGCAACTACTATAATTGATGAGTGAGAGGAGTCTAGATCACAGGGCTTGCTACACAATAACTCTTGGTCATTTAACTGGGCTATGTGTTATGTGGTCGTGACAGAACTTCTGTCAACAGGGTTTTCGATTGAGTAGGGAGAGCTTTTACATGAAAGTAAAGAATAAGCCGGACCAGAGGCGATGGCTTGAAGACAAGCGATAATGTGGTCATCAAAAACATGACGTTGCTGTTTCTGCATATAGACGCAACTGTCATTTAACTCGTCATTAGCCGAAAATTATAACCTTTTTTAAAAAAAAATAATCAGATATATAGGTTATTTTAATGCATTTTATACATTAAAAAAAATTCAAAGTATAAATTAAAAAGCCCATGCAACTAAGATCAAGATATTCTATAATATAAAATAAGACATGTATCTAATTATGTTTTACTAAATTTATTTATTTAAATAAATAAAATATAAATTACACCTTAAAAAACCCATGATTTAAAAGATAAACACAAATAATTAAACTAGGTGAATAAACTCACTCCATAAAAAATATTATGCAAGGCCGAATAAATTATGAATATAATTTTTTAAAAATATTTTTTATTTTAAAAAATAGACTTTATTTTTATAAAAAAACAATATAGATGAATTAGAATAATACCTTGAAAAATAAAATAGAAACAAAACAGCTAAAAAAAACTTTTATTTAAAAAAGACATGCAAAAATCATGGTCTAAGTCACGAGACCAGGATAAATCTAAAAAAAAACTTAAAGATAATCACAAAACTAATATTAAAAAAAATAATACAGAATAATAAGATCGTACGAAGCTGAATTCCTAATAAATTAAATGTCGAAAGATGAAATCAGAAAAAAAAATTAATTACATAAAATGATAGAAGAAAAAAAAGAGGGTGAGAAAAAATATTAATTAGAGGGATAAAAAATTTTAATTGGAGGGTTTAATGGAATTGGAAAATAGCTTTAATAAAAGGGGAAAAATCAAAAGAATAAGAGTCAAATTGAAAAAAATAAAACAAAAAAAATTCATTGAAGAATGAAATTGAAAGAAAAAACTTCAACAAAAGTGCTGAGGATAAAATTAAATTTTTTAAAAAAATAAGGACCAAAATGAAAAACCAAACATATGAGAAATTACAATTGAAGAACTAAATTGAAAAGAATAAAAACTTTTATAAATGGAAAACGACTGAAATAAGAAATTAATAAATAAGGACTGGAATTGAAAAGTAAAAAACAAAAAGAACAATGGTGTACATTACCTGTCAAGGGAGAGAAAAGAAGGGAAAAAAATCGAACAATCATCGGTGACCATCCAACCACCGTTAGCCGCCATGCGCCGCTCCAAATAGAAAAGGACACCACTGTGCATCTAGAGAGACGATGTAACAACTTTCACATTTTAGTGTGTTTATATTTATTTTCATTGATCGAGTGTGTAAAAATACAAGTAAATTTTTTATATATATAAAAAAAATCCCAACAACCTTTCAGCAATTTTATTAATGAACATAGTTTATTACAACTCTTGCTAAAATTATATTCACATAAATTATTTATAAGTTTATCTTTCTCTTAAAATACATATATTCTTTCTACATAAAACTAGATAACTTGGTGACTCTAAAAAATTAATGTCCTCATAGGAAATGACCTGTGACGCACAAAATTAAAAATTAAATCATAATAAACATTTACATCATCTCAATTACAAACGTTTAAAAACTATATGATTAAAACTAATTTCATAAATCTTTTTTTAAGAACATTGATCTTATATTAATTTCCAATATTATACATTTTCATCATTCTCTGATAAGTTTTATTTCAATCATTTTATTCATCACAATATCATTCTTAAATCATGATAACTTTTTTTCTTCTTCATAATCTAGTTTAACACATCAATATACGATTTATTCCTTACAGCTTTAAAATTGATCGGACTCATTCAAACACTTTTATATAGTGTTTTTTTTTCACCTTGGATTAATTTCATAAGCCACTTCATGAATATATTCAGTTTATGTTATTATTTCATATCACATGGAATTTACACCACAATTTATTTCGTCAACACATATAAATCATATGATCTTTTCCTCTCACAACCATCTTTAATCCACATCATAAATCATTGCGTAATAATGTTTAATTCACATCGTTATTTAATTCACAACATATTTAATTCAAGTCGTCTTATTATTTCCCTACCATTTATTATATCTATGATACATCTTACAACAGTCCATTTAACACCTTTGTTATATTGAGAAATTTTCTCGATTCATTATTCATTGCACTTATTTCATGTCCAGTTCTATTATATATAATTTATCACATAACCTTCCATTATTTTTATACTTACAAGACATGCTCAAATCATTTTTCTTTTCCATTAAACTTTGTCCGTAGGGATAATTTAATACCAAATCCTTAACTTGTCAACACTGTAAAACTCATACACACCTTGTTTCATTACATGTTATTGTTGCTGTCAATTAGTCAGCCGAATAACTTATTAATCCCTTTAAATGACAACCCCAACCATTTGGATACTATTACGCATAAATGTCTTTTAAAATAATTTAATATACACTCTACTGAAATTCAGGTGGAGTTTTCCTTGTACTTGGACTATTCTAATTTATTGACATTTTCATCAATATCTCAATCCAATACTACAATCATGATTTACTACTTGGCACAATGCTGCGAGGTACCTCGTAATTTCTTTAATACCAAATACAATTAGCTTTATACACAATAATTATTTACTATCATCTCTTCTATATATTTACCATATCAATTTCTAAACAAGTAATTTCTTATTTTATTCTTAACCTTACAAATCAATACAATTAGCATAGACTAATGTTCTCTCTAGTCTAAACCGGACATTTGTTTCATTACCAAATTACTGGTTTCATCAATTTCCTATTAATCACAGTACTAATTCCATTAACCAAGAAACTAATTTCTCTAACAACCCATTAACCAGGGCACTAGTCCAATTAACCAAGGTAACTAGTTTCTCCAATTGCCCATTAACCAGGCACTAGTCCCATTAACCAGGACACTAGTTTCCACACAATATCTATTCATCTGTTGGCTATCTCACACGTCAGTTATTTTAAAGTTCTCATCACATATATATTTTCGACTTTATTTTTTTTACATGGCGGTCTAACACAAATTAAACATGATTTCCACCGTTTTAATCGGTAACAAATCATACATTGAATCCCACCAATGCGATCAATAATAATTCTTGCATAGCAATTCCGCCGTTGCGGTCAAAAGTAATACATACAAGGTTTTTCTGCTGCTACGGTAAATCATATCTCATAATGTACTACACATTATCGCTTATGCGATTAACTATAAATTACATACCAATTTCTATTTCGAAGGCATACACCTTTCATTAACAATGACAACAATAATACACTATACAATTTAAGTACCATTGTAATTCTAACAATTATAAAAGCATGTATAAATAATTAAAAAGGAAAGGGAGGGTCAATCCCTTACCTGAACTCTTGCTATCTAGCTCCTGAGAAGTCGGGTTTCTTTCTGGATGTTTCTCCTACAACCCCCAACCAAACAACCATTACTACTTACACTTCAATTAAATTAAATCGCTAGTATATCCATACATCGTAATAAGTCTTTCATGTAAATAAACACACACTAAGATTTTCAAATTTTCTAAATACATGCCCAACATAACATCACAACCCAATAAAAATTCATGCTCGTGTTTCCTTAACACTCAAACACATCATTTCATTAATATCACATCATCTTCTATACCTTCCCATTAATAGAATAATTCAATACAATTCCTTAATTATTTTCAATTTCTCTAAACTAACAATTTGGCTAATTTGAAAACATCCTTCCCATCTTTTCGTACATCTCAAAATCATTAAAATGGGCATTCAATTCCAAGTCACTAAGACTAATTGCTCATGGTTCTTTCCATCGACTTTACAACATCATTACATATGTCCAAAGTTTTGGTATTAAGATTTTCTTTTAACCAATCTTATTTAAAAATCATACTCATGCTTGTAATTTCAATCACGTAATTACATATACACTTTACATATCATCATTTGACTTCTTTCTTATAGTAATTTTATTTTTTTATTTAGCCAAAACCAAAAGCACCCATTTGAAGTTCACAATACACTTTACTCAATTGCACATTCACATTAAAGTTTTCAATCATCCATATACTTACACACCTAGCACAAAATTGGAAAATTTCTCCTACTAAACATCTCATTTGGCCGAAATCTAATACTCTCTTATCATTAAATATTCTTTTCAATTTTATTTTATTTTATTTTAGCATACTATATATATATATATATATATATATAATACTTTACAATTCAAAATTATAACATGCATTCAAGCTCACCCAATCTATTTTCAATTTCAAGGATGGATTTTTCAACATGTAATTGCACTCAAAATCATTTTAGATAGGTTTAAAGCCATTCACCCATTAGTAGGTATACATGTGTGTGTGTACAACACACACACACACACACACACACACACACTTCACACTTAAGAAACCTCTTAATTTTCTCTATTTGGCCGACACTTATGGCCTCCCTTTTTCCTAAATCTTCTTCATCAATATTCTGTAATTTTTACACTTCCTTAAGGTATTTCACGTCTATTTCACTATTTTATCACTTTCTTGCATTTCCCCCAACATTGAATCAAGAATCATAACTAGAAAAATTAAAAATTGTTAGTAAAACTTACGTAATTGAAATCGAAGTAAGCTAAGTGGATTAAGCACACCTTTCTTGTCATTTTGATGCCAAATTTCAAACCCAAAACAGGATCTCCACCTCAAATCTCCATTTTCCTTCCATTTCTTCACTTTCTCTCTACCACTACACCCTCCCTCTCCATTATTTATTCTAAGCTTAATGTTTAGATCACTCTTCAAACCAAAGAATTGAAGTTTCCATGGTTTTGCTTGGATAAAAGGGACGAGAGAAGGCTTGAGATGGTGAAGAACATTTGTTCTTCTTTGCTGCTGCTTTCGGGTGGCTTTAAAATGAAGAAAAGAAATGTTCTTTAGAGTCAGCCTCCCATTTAAATGGGAGTTGACGTGTTTCTTCTTCTTCTTCTTTTTCAATGTGCCCCTAATTATACTTCTCAATATTTTTTAGGTACGCCCCCGGCTACCGATAATTTCGTAAGATTTGTTTTTGATTTCAATTGACCTGAAACCTTTGCCCAAGTTAAAGCAACATGTTAGGAGGTTTTTTTTGTAAAATTTTAATCTGATATAATAATTAGATTGAAAATTATGTTTAATAGTGTAAAATTAGATAGCTGATAATTTTTTCACCAAAATCTGATTTTTTTAATATTTTATTTTTTAAAATCATCAATATTTTAACTAATTCATTAGGGACTTACATCCCTACAAATTTTCCTCAAAATTAGTTCCCTTTCGGGTGAAAAACTATGTAATTATATGCAGGCTGAGACCGACGGTCAGAGTCTTTCTCATAAAATCATACATTAATTTTTTTTTAATCTAAAATACTTTTCTAAATATTTTCACCCCAAATTTATATATAATTTTTTTTTCATATTAATGTCATGAATTTTATCTGGGGTTTACAGACGATGTAAGGCCAGTTACGTCCATTGGATGGCGTCACACACATCGCCTGAATGGCACAGACGCCATCCACTGGTGGGGCTCAACAAGTATTAAAAAATTAAAAAAATATATGAAAAATATAAAAATACCCCCCACAACTCCGACAATTACACAAAATACTTATATAAAAGTAAAATAATACCTCCGAATTCTAAACTCATGTTAAAGATGTAATTGCACTATACATTAAAATTCAAAATACTCAAAATACTCTTATCCAGTAGCATAATAATTTTTTTTATTATGAAGATAAATACATATTTTACTGTTAAGAAACCCATGTAAAGTAAAAAAAAAACTTGATCAACAATTCTATATTATGTTGCTTTTGGAGATAAAAATATTTTTATTATATAAAAAAATAAAAAAAAACATCAACACGGACCAAGAAAATTAATTTTGTTTGGATCAAAACGCAAAGATAATTCGACTGTAGCCCAAAACATATTTTACCATGAATTGAGCTACAATAAAACACCCGGGCATTTAGTTTTCTAGGTAATTTTGGCCGGTGATGAGGGTTTTGAACACCGACATCATATTGGTCAAAGGTCGATCAGGGACGACTAACATTAGGCCAACTCCAGTATATTTGGGTTGTGGAATATTGGCCACACTGATCAACGTTTGTAGTGGTCATCTCGTTCGACATTTAACGTCGATCAGGGATGACTGAAATTCCACCCGAAGGCAGTGCTTCACAAGAAGACCTCTTATGGTTGCTTTGAAGCAGGTTTCTCATTCTTTATCCCCATCTTCTATTTCATGATTTTCTCCAGGTTTGATGCTCCGTTGACCCTCAACTCTGTCTGCCGTTCTAAGAATTACTCCACACCTTCAACTTTACATATTTTGGGTTTCTTTCTGCTACATTTTCTAGTCAGATCAGATCTCCAATTGTTGACCGCCGGTGGCAAGGTATACTGGGTGTTCGTTCCTGCTCCGCATGGAAGACGATCTACTCCGATAGTTATCAAACTCAGATTCAAGATCCGCAGGTTTGAAATGAAATCTTTCTCGAGTTAAGTTTTGAATTGAGGATTGCTTTAATAATTAGTTTTGTTATTTAGAATTTTAAATTTAAATACGGTGAAAGGAAAGGAAAGGAAACCAATTTATTTAATTGCTCTCACACGTGTTGAAGTCAGTGTGATGCAGCACGTGCCTGTCAGGAATTGTTTCTCCTTCTGCGTGATCCCCTCACAATCACTCGCTAAGTACACAAATACCCTCCTTTAAAAACCTTATTTTTAGCATAGTTATTGTATTCAACTTGGTACTAGGCTTGGATTGGATCGCAGATTAACAGATCACGCAATAATTATTTTTTTTTGAAAATAAAAACAAGATTTTATTAATTTATTTTAAAAAAATTTAAATATTTTTTAAAATATTTTTCAAACATAAAAACAATCACGTCCATCACGTTTCATTTAATTGAATAAAGAACAACTGAAAATACCATAAAATCCTCACTTCATATTGGCGACTGGGAGGATATAGCAAACAGTAACATCAAGGGAGGGTACTTCTGTCATTGCACCATAATGCAATTCAGCTACTACTTTCCAACTATTGCCAATGACCAGAATACCCATCAAACTAAACAAATCACCAAACATTGCGAGGGTACTAACGTAAGAATAAAAATCATCACCGACCCCCTGTTCATACAAGAAAATCTACGTGCCCAACTTGTATTCATACAAGAGAGTCTACGTTCCAACTATACTGTATACATAAGAAACCATACCACTAAAAGCAGAGAAAAGCGACCAGATCCATGGAAGAAGCAGCACTTTTTAATCAGCGGAATCATCACCACCACCGAAAATGGACAGACGATTATAAAGCAAGAACAAGATCAGAACAAGAAACAGCGCAACACCAACAGGTGATCCACTAACTCGGTGGATGGACTCAGGCTCACCAGTAAAGAAGACAGTGGAGACAAACGAGCCACGATCAGAAGAAAGGAACTGGATGGTCAAGAGAAGGATAATGGGCAAGAGTAACAGACCCAGTGGACTTAAAAGCTCAGCAAAAGCCTCAGTTATGGCTTGACCATGGTCACCAAAGATGAATGGAGCTAGCACCACTATGGATACTACTACTGCTAGTAGTATTCCATGGGGCGGACCAAGATGTTGACGATGTCTCTCTTGAAACATCTCTCTCTCTCTCTCTCTCTCTCTCCTCTCTCCCCTGTACTTTTAATTGTGTTTATTGTATTTTTTCAGGCTTCTTTTTCTTTGGTTTCTCGAGTTTAGGGGTGTTTATGGTCTTGAGAAGGAATGGGAAGATTGGGTTCTTCTCGGATGGTCTTAAAAAAGTTGCTTTCGGGGACGCGTCTGTCGTCCTGGAGAATTAATTATTATTATTATTATTATTATTTCTTATATTTCAATTGTGATAGTAGTTGCTTTTTAAATAACTTTTCGTGCTGAAATACATGTTAATGATATTTTTTTTATTTTTTAAAAATTATTTTTAATATCAGCATATTAAAACGATCCAAAACATAAAAACCATATTAAATTTTAACAAAAAAAATTGAATTTTTTGAAAACGCGATTCGTACCACGTTCCCAAAAGTTTAAATCGCAAGAGTTTAATTTTTTTATATATAACTATAACTCAATAAAATATGTTTAGAGTTATAATGAAATTATCTTCTTCTTTTTTAAGCTTTTTTTCTTTTTTATTTGTGTACATGATCAATTTATCTTTCTTAATTTTATTGGGGCAATACTGTCTTTTTATTTTTTTAATAACAATATAATTACCACATTGCCATTAGAAAATAAACAATCATAACTTTTGATCCATATGCTATATGGTAATTTTAATTTTATCATGAACATTTGAATTGCACAAGCATCCTTACTATGCAAATTTCCTAGTGGTTTTTTTTTTGTTATTGTTATTTAGTTCTAGAGGCATTTTTGTTTTTTGTTTTTATAATTTTATAAACAATTGAATTACTCTATTACCCTTGCCATTCAATTTTTTTAGCATTGGCTTCAAGAGCTTGACTGTAATTGCATAAGGGTTTTTTGGTTATTGTTATTTAGTCATAGGAGAATTTTTGGTTTTGTACACATAAAAAAAGCTACTGACGCGTGCTAGGCACGCGTTAGCCGCTTCACCGTTTTTGGGTGGAGCATGCATCTAATGACGGTGGTTGAAATCAAGCTTCCACCACATCATTTGATGCGTCTTGGCATCCTCTTCCTTCCTGGGTGGTGCATATATAGTAGTGAGGTTGATTTGGTGCTAATTGATATTTTTTTTCTTTTCCTTCTCTTTCTTTCATGGATTACATGCTGGTCATGAAAAAAAATTATATCAGTCCTTCAATTTCTTTTTTTTTTCTTTTGATTCAATCATTCTTCTCTTAATTACAGTTGTTTTGTTTACATTGATTGTTTCTAATTGAATTTTATTTTTGATTTCATTCCTGGTTGTTTGATTTTATTAGTTTTTTTTTTATCAAATTTGATCTCCATTCTTTTAATTACTATTTTTTTGGTTTTCAATCTTTTTCTTGATTTATTTTTTTTCTTCAATTCTTCATTGAGCATTTCTTTTCATTGAATTTTTATGTCAAGTTTGGTGTCAATTCTTTTAATTATTATTTTTTAAAATCATTTTCTTAATTGATTGGTTTTTTTCAATTCCATCCCTAAACATTTAATTTCATTTAAATTTTTCATTAACATTTTATTTTAGTTGGTAATGTTGAATTTAGTCCTAATTCTTTTAATTTATATTTGTTTTGTTTTGCATTGTTTTTATGATTGACTTTTTTTTTTCAATTTCATCCCTCAATATTTGTTTGGTTAAGAATCTTGCTTCTTTGTTTTTTCAGGTTTGTCTTTAATAGGGTGACTCTGGTCTCATGACTCGTGTCAAAGATCTAAAAGATTAGCTCAGGTCGACTTTGATATTTTTTTAAAGCATTTTTTTCAAATATTTTTTGTTGTTGGTATTTTTTCGCTTTTCTATTTATGGCGATCATCCCAATTTCATGTCCTAGATCATGTGTTTGATTTGCTCACTCGGGTTGACTGCCGAATTCACTCGAGGCTTTTTTTATATGTTTCCATCATATCAATAGGTCTGTCGTTATGTGCATGGCATCGAAGATAACGGGTCTGCCTCATGAGATGTGTTTAGGAAAGAAGTTTTGAGTTTAATCATAAAATTATGATTATGAATATCAGGAGTTGCCACCTAGTATTATGGTTACTAGAAAATCTATGATCCGCGAGAGTCTAGGTAAGGTACTGATTGTGTAAGGGGAAGACACATCACTCTTAGTACACCTTATCTAAGGTAAGTTGCATTGTTGTTTGATTGTTTTTCTAGATCATGTTTATATTCATTGATCTTATCTAAGGTTTAAGGTAAATCTCATTTCGTGAGGAAGTATTTACCTTATTGGGTTAAATCCTAACCATTTTAAAAGCTAGACTTATTTATTTCTTAGATATACTAATCTTAGCATTCTGAATAACAAAATAATCGTTATGAGTTTTTTTTGTATTAAAGTCAAACCCTAATGGATAATTATAAACTGGTTATGATATTCATTTTTGAATTTTTTTAAAACATGATAAAAATATGGCTTTTATCTTTTAGAAAATATGCAAGAAAAACCTTTAGCATTTGGTTGTATGCACAAAAATAAAACTTTTTTTTTTGTTTTTGAAATAGGGATTTTTTATTTTTTTTTCTAGAAATTTTAGAGTAAATAAGATATTTTGTATCAGGTTTATATCTTACAGTGTAAGTTTATGACCTAATATTGAACAAAATTGATAGGAAAACATACGAGAAAATCATAATTTATTTTAAATGACCCTTGGAATTTTTTTTTGTTTATTTATTTATTTATTATTATAATATTATTAAATATATTGGGTTGGACCTGGCCCAGCCGTCTGGGCCAAACCTAGCCGAGTTGGGTTGGGTCGACTAGCGGCCTAACAAACCTGACCTCTTTTTTTTTTTCGTTTTTTTTTTAATGTTAGACTGGACCCAGCCCATCTATCTAGGTCAGGCCAAAATGGGTCCACCCAGCACAACTTAGTCACTAGCATAACTCAGTTTTGGACACAATGAGGTACGATCAAGCATCTGATTTCGTTCAAAATTATTGCTTGATTTTATGTTTATCTAAAATCCTTTCTTAGCTAGCTTTTTTCTCATCACTTGTCTCATTGCTATTATTATTTATTTTTATTTAAAAAATGAAAATAAATTTAGAGAATAACCCAGAATAATAAAGTAATTACATCTTGTAATAAAAATATAAAAAAATAGCATGTTCATTCTTGAAATGACTGATTATTTTCATGAAAAGATCTTTAGCCTCTAAACAAAGCAAAATGAGTGATTTTTTCAAGGGTAAAATAATAGTTTTAATGTGAAAAAAATAGCTTTTATTATAATGATGTATATTAAAAATGGACGGTGATAAACTAAAAGTTCTATAGTTTTGGTGAGCAAAGCAAATAAAGGTTATTTTTTGTTACTTGAAAGTTTTTTGGCATGTATATTTGTTATTTTAGATGAAATCTTGTTCAACACATCAAGACAGGAATCACATGGATATGAAAAACTTGTAATTCAAAATTTAATCTAGAGCATGTTTTAATTTGAATAAAAATAAAATAAAAATAATAATAAAGTAAAAACCGGTTGAAATAAAGGTTTTGATAAGGATTATTGATCCAAATTATCCCACAGACCACTAAATCAATTAGCTAATTCAATGATCACACTCTTTTGTAGTAGATTTTCAAGCATCTTCCGACAACTAGGCTCAGGGCTCAGACTAAATCAACGGTTATAAACGATTTTCTAACCCACCTCCTCCACGTGTTGTCGACCATCTAGTCCTTCTTCAAGATTAATCTAGGAAAAAGTATCAAGTACATGATGATGCAATGAGATATCGGCTCTTCCTCTGGGGAAGTGTGCAAAAACAAATCTTCCTCCTGTTTATTCTGTATTTTAAAATATTTTTAGAAAAAAATATTTTTTTATTTTAAATTAATTTTTTTAAATTATTTTGATATATTAATATCAAAAATAATTTTTTTAAAATAAAAAAATAATAATATTTTAACACATTTCCAAAAAAAAAAAAAAACAGTAATTCCAAGAAATTTATTGATCAACATTATTCATCCACTATAAGCACACATTGCAAAGGAGCACCTACCTTGTCCAGGACACTCCTGAAAACAAGAACCACAATGGCGTGGATCATTTCGAATATCAACACACTTTCCATCGCAGCAAACAAATCCATAAGCACATGTCTGCCCACATGCCCCACAATTGTCCGAATCCCTCAAGGTATCCTTGCAGAATTTCCTGAAGCAACATGTGCTGCCTCCCCATGGGTTCTTCCCGCGATCCACACACACACTAGGATCATCGGCACATGACAAAACTCTTTGCCTCCCCCGCAATGCCGACCGGAAGAAGTTCAGGTGCGTAGGAGTGTCCGGCTCTGGCAAATCAAACCGGTCGGCAGCGACAACCTCGTCGGGAGCTACAACTAACAGAAACAAGATGAAAGACCGAAGGTATTTGACGTTGGCATCATAGCATAACATTTAGAGCGCAAGTGTTGAGAAAGCATGGGCAATATTTTCTTTCCAAGCTCGACATGGATGATCGATCATATGTAAAAAAACTCAACAACCGGCCTTAGATAAGAAGGCATCAAATTAACCAAACATGCAATTTAATAAGATTAATTGTTTGAGACAGTGCACTTAATTTGTCAAGATTGTCGCATAAAGACAAATCACATTACGTAGAGGATCGACCTAACATGTTTCAAACTATTGATGAGTGGTTAAGTGAGGCAGGCCTGAATATGACTTGGCCACGTAAATATTGTGACGAATTCAAAAAAAAAAAAAAAAAAAGTGCAACTGTGCAAACGATGCCTTTTGTCTTCCTTACGTAGTTGATGAGAATCTCCTAACTAATCAGTTTCCTAATCTACTATTTTATTCTGCCTCAGCAAACGGGAAAATTTTCTCTTTATCATAATTTTAAAATTCAGCATATCACGTTAACTTGAAATTCAACTGACCCTCGGTGTAGACCAGTCAAAATTAAAAAACAACAAGGCTATTTATGTAAAAAATACAGGTTGATTTGGTTATTTGATTAACTCGAGTCTTATGTAGTTAAAACTCGACCATCAATCTATCAACTCTTTTTTTTTTAAACAACGTTGATTTGATTATTTAAAAAAAAAATTGACATCGATCCAAATCGACCCTCAGTTGACCTAGGACATTGACATGTCAATATTAAAGAAAAAAAACAGTTGACTATGTAAAAAATATAGGTTGACTTGATCAACTTAAGTCTAATGCAGTTAAAACTCGACTATCAATCTAATAACTTTCTTTTCTTAAACAATGTTGATTTGATTTTTTTTATAAAAAAATTGTTATTGATTGAGATCGATTCTCTTGACCCATGACTCGAATCTTGTCCCGGATCGAGTTTTAAAACTATGGTTTTGACAATAGATTTTTTTTAAAAAAAATAAATAAAGAAAAAACACAAATTAAAATAGCAAATTGATACACATCAAAGGTACAATATGTATCTGGAAACATATGCACAAATAACTATGTCATGAAGATTATGAGTTCATCTTAAACCCCCACATACTCTGTCATAATACCTTTTTTTATCATTTAATTTTTGATTCATTAGAGTTTGAGCTTCATGATTTGTTGTGATTTATTTTATTTATGATTATCTTAGTCTCATGACTTATGTTATCGGTTTAGTAGGTTAATTGGTTAACTCAGGCTTTTTTTTTTAATTTGTATTTTTTTTCAATTTTATCCTTTAACATTGTGTGAATTAGAAATTAGACTTCATGATTTATTTTTATTTACTTTCTATTAGGTTATTTTAGTCTTATAACTCAAATAATGAGTTTTGCAGGTTAATGTGGGTCGATTCGAAACTTTTTATTATGTTCTTTTTTTTATAGTGATTTTTTTTCAATTTTATTTATTAACAATAAGTTGATTGAGAATTGTGGTTCATAATTTGTTTTGATGTACTTTATATGTGGTTATCTCAGTCTTGTAATCCAAGTCGCGAGTTTGACTTTTTTATGGGGCTGTCCTAGTTTCATGACTCAGGTCGTGGATTTATTAAATTAACTCAGGTCTTTTTTTATCATTTTTTTAATTGATTGTTTTTAAATTTCATCCTTAATATTATATTGTCGTCATAATATTTTTTTTAAAAATGATGTTGTCTTAAATTTTTTTCCAAGTCAAACTACATTCTTACTACTCATATGAGTTGCCTTTTAATCATCAAGTCAATCGAGTTACATCGGATTAACCTCTACATAGTTTAATTTTTTTTCTAGTATAAAAAATATTAGCAATGCTTGAATATTTTTTTCATATTAAAAAAAAATTGATCCAACTTGCAGCAAACCACGAGCCACACAATCTAGTATTAGCTGATTCTTGAAACCATAGCCATTAAACTCGATTTGGGTCATAGATTAAATGAGTTAACCTTAATTATTTTTTTTAAAATAAATTAAAATGATATTATTTTGAGTTTTTTTTAAAAATTATTAGATTTTTATTAGGTTGATTGCATGACGAATCAACTTGAATTTTTAATTAAATTATATAAGATCATTTTTTTATTAAATTAACCTAATTTGAATATCGAATGAACTTGAATTTTTAATTAAATTATATAAGGTTAATTATTTTTTTACTATAAGAACCTAATTTCAGGTGGGCCCACCAAATCAGGCTGGGATTTAACAACAGTGCTCGAGATACTAAAGTGATAGGCAAGCAAGATTTTCAATGAAATCACAGGTGGGCCTACCATCACTTTACTTGGACCCCAACGCTCAGACTTGAGCCAGAGGCATTCAGCTTATGGCCTACGCAGCCAATCTTTCAAGCAATTCGGCTACAGTTGTCTAGCCCATCAAGCTTGGATTGCATCTCCCCCCTTTTGTTTTTTTTTATTTTATTAAGAGCTCTTATATTTTAAAGTGTTTTTATTTAAAAATTTATAAAAATAATTTTATATTTTTTTTAATATTAATATATTAAAATAATTTAAAAAATATATAAAAATACTTTTTTTTAAAAAAATAATTCAAAAAAGACCCGCCCGCTAGAGAATCTGAAAGAATATATAAGATATTTGCTTAACCCAAAATTAGCTAATCGATCATCTGCTTAATTGGTTTCTTCATAAACATGCATTGCTTTAATCTACTGTTCTCTAGCCAATAAATCCTTAGCTTTCATGATCAAGCTATACTTCTCATCCATATTAATCTTCTCTCTTGCAATAAGATCTATCCGAAGAGTCCAATTCTATAATTAATAAAAAATGAATGAAAAACATTGTAGCATATGAATAAAAATACTATTAACTAGAATAGTGTTTTTATAATTTTTTTTTTCACCAAAAACTTTAACACTTACTATTGAGGGCATTAAAGTCTTTTCAAAAGGCCTACTATTTATTATCAAATTAACTGGGGATAAACATGTTTTTTTTTTCATTTAAAAAAACACAATAAAATTATCAAAATACCATTTGAAGAGAAAAAGAAAATTAAAAGCATCAAGAGGCATTTTTATATTTTTACAATGATTTTTTTTATTATTATCGGGTCAGCTAAGAGATAATTTTGTATTTGAACATATATAAAAAATAAAAAATAAAAACAAAAAAAAGCATAGTTAAAAAACCAAAATGCCCTTAAAAGAAAAACTTTAAAAATTGGTGTCAAGGAGGTTTTTTGTTTTTTTCTTTTCACAATTTATTTTCATTATTATTAGGTTATCTTAGGGGTAATTTGATATTTAACTAAAAGTGAAACTAATAAAAAAGAAGTATAGGTATGTGTGGCTCCCTCACCGGTGTGTGGAAAGCGCCAATGAATTTCATGCTCGCGCATGCTGCACCTCTCAGCATAAAACAATACCCTTCCACCATGTTATTGGAAGTACCACCGTGTCCTCTTTCTATTGGTTGGACATGTGTCGGCTTTGATTTGATGGTTTGTTGCTAGTGTGTTTTTGTTTTCCTTTTCTTTTCTCTCTCATTTTCAAAAAATTATAATTTAATTATTTTGTTGTTCGTATTTCAACTTAATTCTTTATTATTTTGATTTTTAATTTTTTTGTTCTTGATTTTTTTGTAAAAAAATTATTTGTTTTCAATTTCTTCCCTCAATCCCAATTTGTCATATATATATATATATATTTTTTTTTTTCCAATTTGGTCCTCATTCTTTTGGTTTTTTTTGTTTTTTTGTTAAATTGATTTTTCTTTTCAATTTCACATTTCAATCAAAAACTTGTTTGTATTTCTAATTTTAATTTTGATCCTCATTCTTTTTATTTTTTTATACTTTTGTTAAATTGATTTTTTCTTTCAATTTCACCATTCAATCAAAGATAAAATTTATTTTATATTTAAGTTTTAATCATCATTCTTTAAATTGTTATTTAAATCATTGCACTGTGCATATAATATGTTAAAGGACTGATTTATTCTCAATCAATATGATAATAATAAATGGATTAGAAAAGATGATTTTTCTCTTTATTTTGTTTGAGAATAACAAAATAATCATTTTACTATTTCAATCAACAACGAATTATGACTTGGTGCATAGTGAAAAATTAATCTTTTTAGTTTTTTTTTAAATATAATAAAATGAAAGTTCTAGTTATAGTAAATGAAACGGAGAAACATAAATATTGAGCTTCCCTGTCAATAAAACAAGTTAGCATGAATCGGCGATAAACCATTTGTTTTAACTACAATGTCAAATCATGAACATAGTTATAAAATCTAGCAGGATGGAGAGATTAACCCGGTAACCTGCTAACTTAAGTTTGAATAAAATTAGGTTTTATTTTAAATTGTTTTTTTTATATATGTTAAAATGATGTTTTTTTAAGTTTCTTTTAAATGACATCACTTTTTTTTTTCTTCTTAAAACCATAAAATAATGTTTTTGATAAAAAAATATAGCTTAGATTAACCTGTCAATTCATAAATTAAACCGTCTAACATGCAACTCAAGCCTTGAATTGGGGAGAGTCCAGGTCGGGTCACCAAACACTTGTTGAGGAATGTCATATGATGTTATGGGTGGAAGAAATGGCTCTTTTCATAAACCGCTGAATATCTCCCTAGGAATTAGTGACAACATGATATATAAATGGAATGAGCAGGAGGTTCCTAGAAAAAGCTTTGTTACACTATCTTGAACATGCATTTTCTCTTGGACTCAAAAAATGAAGAACAAATTACTTCTGCTTGAATTTCTTTGCAGCATTTGTATATAGTCGACTATAAAAACTTAACAGAAAAAAATGATTCTCCTTTTGCAATTCTTATGTTGGTGATTGTTTCTTATAGATACTGAGATGGAGAGTTGCGAAGAGGAGCATTCAGTCTTGAAACGAAGACTTGCTGCATCAGCTATTGAGATTGAAGGACAAGGTAATATTGAGTTTTGGTGAACAGAGTCATGTATGGCATTGTCAAAGAATCAGTTCAATTCCGCTTGATCATTAAGTCTCTGAATGTCAAAGAACTAGTTTAACTAAATAACTTGTCCTTTTCTTTAGGCGTAGAGAATGAAATGCTTCCCATGATTTGTTCAACAAGAAGAAATGACATGATTGTTACTCAATGATCTTCCTATAAAGTTATGTGGTCCTCGTGTTGTTTGTATAGATTCAAATTAAAAAGGATCTATTTATGAAAAAAACAGCTTCTGCTGATGTTCTTTCAGCTATTGTTTTTTTTTTTGGTTTTCATGCATCTGAAGATAGTTCTTTGTTTTGTTTTGCATCCAGGGCTGTTGAGTGAGACTACAACTGCTGGTTTATTACCATTGGGCTGGTCTTTTCATCATGCTGGTGTGTTCGAGAGCTGTCTTTTGCATGTCTTCTGATATTGATGTCGCTTCACTTATTTCTTCTTATAATTGGATCATTGTTTTCTTCCCCTTGGTGTGTTTATGGATTCAAAGTACTTTGTGTCATGCATCTTCATTATCTAGCATTGATAGGGTGTGGGGTGTTGATGAATTTTATGGATCTTGGCTTTTAAATTTTGTTTGTTGCATGGGTTAGGGGTTAACATATTAGTTTTTAGATTGTGGTTGAATCCTTTGTTGGTTTGTTACATGCTTTTAGGTTGTTTTTATTTTTATCTAAAGTGATGTCACCGACTAATGTAAAAGAAGTTGAGGCCATTGCAATGTCTTAAGAACAAATAGGGAGCAGGTACGAGAATATTATCTTCTTCTCATAGAGTTTTCAAGTATTTGTGCCATGACTACATCTGAACAAAGAAAATAACCAGTCATATCAATTACTAAAATAAACAAGTTCACAACATTTAATCTCCATAAATGTTGATGTGTTATAGTTGTATTTTTTTTAATATCTTTTAGTGTTATAAATTTACAGCACTAAAAGATACTTGGTGGAGTAATTTGCATACCTAAATATCTGTTAGTGCTAATGGCAATTCATATGATGTTGATTTATGACGTCGCTCGGTGGCTCAAATTTTTTTATTATTAAAAAAAGATTCTTGGAGAAATGAAGATTTTATTGGAGTCGTCATCTGGTAATTTGAGGGAGCTAGAAATTCCAAATTAGATATTGGTCTTAAAAATTTAGGTAATGGGTTAGTTATGATTAAAGGAAGGTAGACATCATTCTTAAATCATCATATCAAGTGAAATATTACCCTTGTGCTTTTTTATTTTATTCAAATGCTGTAATATTTTGAGCTTATTTGCAATTTGTTTTTTAAAAGGGTTAATATTAGTCCCTAAAATTAGAAGATTCGTCGAAATGTTGACGTTTAACCCTATAAAGGAGAGCTACGTCCAAGTTGCGATAATAAACAATGAACATAATCCATACTTGTTTTTAAACTTTTGACATCAGTCTTTTTTTTAAAAAGAGACATGTCGACGAATAACATCCATTCCTGAGAAAGAAAGATTATGTTGTAATTGCTAAAAATGAGCATAACCCATATTTGAGAATTAAACTTTGGAACCGCGCACGATGACAGGACAAACAAGGTGTTGGACCCGCGTTGTCATTCTTCTTTATATTTATTTCATGTATTTTACAAAATACAAAGAAAATTTTACAAATACTTGTATAAAAACAACAAATAAAATACCCCTAGAAGTTCACAAAATTACCTGAGTGCCATTGTATAAGAAAAAGACTGAAATACATTTGAACTTCCCTGGGAAATTACTAAAATAACCGTGGTGGCTCGTGTAGCTCATGACAGACACTGTTGGAGGGGGTGAAATTCTTCGGCGAGATTCCGAACCAACAAGGGTAGCTTCTGGTAGATCTCAATGAGAGGATTCTGATGACGGTGGTTGTATTGGCCGTTGATGGTTGAGGAAAGAGAATCGATGTCTTGAAGCTTTAGGTGGCCGAAGCTTTTACAGCCTTATTCAAGCCAGATACTCGGTCGAAGGTGATTAAGAACACTTGGGGTTTGCTAGTGAGAAGGAGATGAAACTTTCTATGGTAGTCTAGCAACTTTATGTGGCCAGAGTTGTGAGATATGATGAGAGAGAGAATTGCCGACAATAGGAGAGAGAGAGTCTGAGGAAAGCTATGGTGCGAACATGAGCAAACTTAGAGTTATACCAAATGGATGTTAGAACTGCTTTTCTCAATGAAGAACTAAATGAGGAGATCTATATGGATAAGCTTTTAGGATTCGAAACTAAAAGACAAGAACGCAAAGTTTGCAAGCATAAAAGATCCATATATGGTCTTAAGCAAGATTCTAGACAATGAAACGTCAAGTCTCATCAAGCTATCCTTAAGGATGATTTTACAGTGATGGAAGAAGACCATTGCATGTATTTAAAACGTTCTAACAATAGTTTTGTAATATTGCTCTTATATATTGACGATATCTTAATAGATGAAAATAACAAAGAGATGATTGATACTACTAAAAGGTGGTTATCATCAAATTTTAAAATAAAAGATATGAGTGAGGCCAACTATATTCTTGGTGTGAAAATTATAAGAGATCGCGTTAAAAGGCTTTAGGATTAACTCAAGAGACTTAAATCAAAAAGATATTAAAGCGCTATCACATGCAAGATAGCAAACTAAAGGACACTCCTATTGATAAAAGCTTGAGCTTGAGCTTGAGCCATGATATGTGTCCCAAGACTCCAGAAGAAAATGAGAAAATGTCCTGATTACCTTATGCTAGCGTCATTGGTAGTTTGATGTATACAATGATGTGCATACATCCTGATATATGTTATGTCGTTGGACTGGTTAGCGATATCAATCAAACCTTGGTCAGAAATACTGAATCATAATCAAAAGGATCATATGAAGGGTTACAATAATTGAATAATGAATAAATACCATTAGTATATCATGTTATTCATTATTTGTTTTATGGAATATATTATGAGTATCATATAGTACAATTTATTAAAGTATGTCGATAGACTTAGATTGACCCACTCACATAAGTAATCACATTTAGCGCTTATAAGGAAAGTAGAGATAAGACTATTTAAGTTTTAATGCTCAATAAGCAACTTGGACGCAATAAGAGCAATTTTAACTCAAAGTAATTATTAAAAAGTCACATTGGTTGGGACCAAGATGAGGTTCTTAAATAAAAGAATCAACATGAATGAATTCTCAACATTCATTTGTCTATTATGATTGAAGCCAAATATAAAATTATTCATCTGCTACTAATGACAATGAGCAAATGAGAATTTCTGATTTGAAGTCTATGTTTTTTTACGACAAGACTAAGAATCGTATGATGTATTTCCTTTAACAAGGAGAGCAACGACATACACTCTTTGTTTTTAGAAAAGAAAAGAGTAAGCTCCACTATAACATGTATTGCATACTACATATGCTAACGACCATTACAAAAATAAAGAATGGGTCCTTGCTTCTTTATTATATGAGTCCTCAAGATCATATCTAAGATCTCAAAATCTTGCCCTTTGTGACTTTTGATTGTATCATGAAGTGATGTATAAATGATCGCTACTTTAGGAGTATATCCTACGGTTATGGAATAATTCAGCTTAAAGGAATACTCTTAGGAAAACAAGTTAATTCAGATCTGATTGATATGAGTGTGAAAGAAAAAATAATTTTAGTTCTATACCTGTTACTTGTATTTACCGACCAGGATCATATCGCTCGAATAAATTTGATATGGTTTATAATACTTGTAATTATAAGGATGGATTGACTATGAAATTCTTGAAAGATTGAATTATATTCAGTGACGTGTGACTAATAATGCTTGGGATGTTGATGTCTCCTAGATGACTTGTAGTGGGTTTCTATATTAGAGCTCCTTTTACTGTGTGCTTCAGGTCGTACAGTCTGTTCGTTTAGCATGAAATTCTTGTGGAAGTTTGAAATGGCATGAATATAAGCATGTGTTTTTTGAATGGCACAACTCCATATTGGTGAATTATATGTGGTGAAGTCGCATCCTGAAGACTGAAATAAACTACAGGCAAGCCCAATTCATTCGGGCATGATGTAAAATGTAGGGACTTCCCACTTAGAATTAAGACATAGCTTCCTTTTTTTCTCTTTTCTTTATCGCATCTAAGACGAAATCTAATGCATTCAACAAAGTGAATAATAGATGCCTCCTTGAGGCTCATGAACTTGCTTTCGGTTTACCTTTACAGGCTTTATTTTCTTCAAGTGGTATAAAGAATTGATCCTAGCTCATTTTAGGACGGTGCATGGCTCTTCTTTCTTGCTTCTCTGGAAACCCAGGAGGTCTTCATTTGATTGACTCACAATTACACAAAAAATTTTGATTTTGTTTATGAATAACATTATAGCATTCTTTTTTTAACTTCATCAAGCTATCTTTTCGTGTGATCTACATGATTTTTTACTTGAATTTTTTTTGATCAGTTTTTATGCATATTTATTATTATTATTTTATAATTAATTAAAAATAAATTTCAAATAATAAAGTTATTAGACAACAAAATCATGACTCTAGTTATGAATTTAATAAATTAATTTGATTTGATTCGGATCAATATAAAATATTATCATTTTAATATTAAAATTAAAATCTACAATACATTGCCTCTATTTTATTAGAATTAAACACGATTATTTTGAATAGATCAAATAAGTTATATTTGGATTAACTTGCTTTTATTAGGTCGACTAAGCCTTGTTTGTACCTCACTCGTCTCCTCCATTTTGTTAAGATTAAACTTGCTTTTATTATCTAATATTGTTGTCTAAAAAAGATTCGAAAAAAAATAAATCAGATGAAAAGTGAAAGTATTAACAAGATAAAATGGTTTTAATCTGAGGGACACGTCCAAAATTTGTTTGATTTTTTTTAAAATTTTTATTAAGTAAAGGATATACAACAACAAAAAATTATATTTTTTTAGGATGAAAAAAATTAATATATATATGATGAATAAACTTAATAAAAATGGAGGGATTATACTAGCATGTTATTTTATTTCAATAAAATAAATTATTGCTTTTGTTAAAAAAATATTAGGATATAAATAAATGAGAATAATTGAACACCTCTTGCGACAAGATATTATATATTTTAATGCTTTTTTAATTCAGATTTTTACCATCATTAAACTTGTTTTTATATTTATTTGTGTATATAATTATTGATTTTTTTAATTAAAACACACCTCAATTTCTCACCTCACAATTAAAATATTTCTTGATGAGAAAAAAATAACAACACTTGCAATTTGCATATCCTACTTTTCTCAAAAAAATGACATAATCCAACCCGCGGTAACTAGACTAGAACATCGGTTCGTAGGAAATGGAGGGCCTTTGAACATGTAGCAGCACGGTTTATGCAACTGCTACTCTACGCTTTTACCATGTAAAGATATGCCTTTTCCTCTTTGGAATTCTTACAAGCCATCGCTGCCCTTTTCGAAATAGGGTT
The DNA here is from genome assembly GCA_007827005.2 of Populus simonii. Classification (NCBI taxonomy): domain Eukaryota; kingdom Viridiplantae; phylum Streptophyta; class Magnoliopsida; order Malpighiales; family Salicaceae; genus Populus; species Populus simonii. The sequence continues at coordinate 2,343,762 of CM017471.2, read as the reverse complement.
CAATCAACAACTTTGTAAGAATTAAACATCTTTTTTTCACTTTTCCAGATGACATTTGCATCGTTGCTTTGTTGCAGGATCACTGACCTTGAACCCTTTAATCCATTGCTTAAATTAAGATTTGTGCAACAAGATTGATCAACAAAACACTTGCAGAGAAAATTTAACACTCCCCTCTGCATTTTCACCCTTTTTCTTACAGCAAACTTCATGGCTTTGTTTGGCCTAACATTGCTGATCTCTAGACACTCTGACTTTTGCTTCACAATTGCCTATACTCTTCGTACAAAAAATCCATAGCCCTTTTGCATTGGTTTGTCCTGCTCAATGCATCTTTATACGCTGCAAACTTTGTTTGCGATACAGATGTTGAAAGGTCACCCGCAGTATACTATCTAGTAATCTCCGAAATGGGTTGCCCTTTCTGTTCTACCCACTAAGCTAGGCTGGTGATGCATTTAATATATATTATACATGTGAATTTGACTCAATATGGAAGCAAACATTTGGTGCCCGTGACAGACAAGGATCGAATCCACAATCACACATCTAAATTATTGCCCTACCAGTCTACCAAATGAAACGTCATCTTGACTACATGTTGTTATTGTTGAGAAGAATAATGCTATACCCATAGATAGCCCTATAACCAGTGGCAGGGAGATCCTCTCACCAGATTGGGGAGGGTAGCAGCCTCTCCAACGATTTTTCTTCTCTTTTCTTTTCTTTGCACAGTATACATTTAGGTCCCTATAGTTTATGAAGTATTCCATTCTGTTCCTATATTTCAAAATTTATTTGCAATTATATCCTTGATTTGTGGTTTTTCTTCTTTTCAAAGCTAAAAAATCCATCCTTCTATGTGTGCATGTGTATAACATACTTATAATTTTCTCAGGTAAATAAAACACACACTCTTGAGGATGCTTGAAAGATTTAAAAGTAAGAGTCTTACACTCACTTTATTAAATCGTTGTTTACTATTAACATGAATAAAATTGAGTGTTGACATTATTCGCCATTGCCTTTAACATCTTGATGAATTTAGTATTATTAAACTCGGCCTCGCAATTGGATTAGAGATCCAGCTGTGATCAAGTTTTAAAAAAATGGATAGAAATTAACTCAGCCGAGCCAAACTCAGATGAACCAATGAATCAACCCATGATTCGATCATAATCTAGTTTGATTTTTTCTAAAAAAATTCAAAACAATGCTATTTTAACTTCTTGTTTTTGTAAAAAAAATATCTTGAAAAGACGTATTTTGGATTGACTAGGATCAACTGGGGTGACCCGTCTAACCAATGACCCGGGCATCAAACCGGGTTTAATAACTTTGGTTCAACCTTGGATTTAACAATATCTGCGCACATTCCATGAAAACTTCAAATCTCTCGTCAAGGTTCTGACAGTTGCAAGTTGTTTGTTGTTTTTTAGCCACTGTGAGCATGTGATGGTCATCTCTCTGGATCTCAACTTGGCAAGAGAAGAGCGCTCGGAAATGGCCCCGAGGTTCTGGTGCTAATTCGAGTAGTGTCCCTTTCATGACAATCTCAAGAATGCTATCATTTACTGGCCTCCACCGCACCAAACAAAGCCACTGGATCACCAACAGGCACAGCTATGCATATGAAAAAATCATTCAGTAATTATTTTTGTGTTCTATTTATATTTACTAGTACGAAGAAAGCGTTGTAAAATCTAATGAATGAAGAAGAATTACCAAGGATCGATGGTAAAATCTAGTAAATGGTTACATGGTTCCTGCACCCGTGATGATACTGTGAAGCTTCTACTGTCAAGTCAACATGCTGTCTGTATCAGATGCATTTAGCATGTGATAAAAGTAAATACAATTCTGATTTCTGTACTAGCAATATACTTCCACATGAATTGGCAGATGACTTGATCGATAATGTAGCTGTTGTCTCTCTTTCCTAGTAAAAAACATTTTTCACTGTTATCCTCTCATACACTATGACCCTCTGTAAAGATTTTACTAACTTAAATATCGAAGAATTTCTACTTGTATATAAAATCTCTTTCTCACAGGAGAACATGAACAACCTGAACCCAAAAAAGAAGGGAATCTCTCCTCTCTTTTTTTAATGCAATGAGGGCTCAACACCCCCACAATACTAATGAAGCTAAAATTCTTCCAATATCAAGTTCTTTATAAAGCCAAAATAACTAAGAAAAATCATGGCACAGCACACTCAATGAGAAGAAGAAACAAAAAAGAATTTGGCAGTGATAGGATCATTGAAGCATGTGAAGATAAGTGAACACGGCAAAGTTTGTTTTCTTTCACATCTCTTCACCTCCTTGGATACAAGGCAATGGTCAATGTCTTGTCTTTTAAGTAGCAGAAATTGAGGGACCAATGAAGTTTGCAATTTGTTTGCAAGTGTCACGGGGATTTGTTCCAAACCTTCAGTTCTCTGCACAAATTATATAACTTCACTCTCTTATCCTCTATACAATAAGTCAATACCATTCTTCTTCTTCTTCTTCTCCTTGAGCTTCACAATATGTCTAAGAGTTCTGTTTCTTGTTTAGCTAAATCCCATGATCATGAGAGACCAGATCTTGAATCCATAAGGGGAATTGTAGATTCGATCAATGAATACATGATTGGATTCTTGGAAAATGTTGAATCTTGGAATTCTTTGAAATCACAGTGTACTTCAATGCTAAATACAATTCAAAACCATAAGTTCTTTGAATTCTCTGAGCACTCTGTCCTCTCAAATCTTTACTGGGGAATTGAAAGCATTGAAGCTGCAATACAAGCAAAATTCCCAGAAGAGAAAACTGATCATCTCAGGAACTCAGAAAGGCTGCTTCAGGTTCCAGCATTGCTTGATGAACATGGGGTCACAGCAGGAATTCAAAACCAGTTCTTAGTTTGCTTTTCATACTTCTACCTCTCAGCCATTAAAAAGCTACAAAATGATGAGTGGCAGGTTGCGCTACATTATTTACAGGCAATGTTGGTCTCCCCTAGACTTGTTCGAACAGAATTCGCACCGGAGTTTTGTCGAGTTCTTTTTCCTCTAAGCAACAAATCTGAGATAGAGGATGAATCTTCCTGGGATTTTGGTGAGGACAATACTGATGAAGCAATCAGACAAATTACGAGGAGGTACAAACACTGGTTAATGTATTGTCAGATCATGTTGCATGGAGAGACTTCTGGGCACTGCAGAAGCAGAAATACTTCTTCCCCTGATAAAGAATCACAAGACTTATCGTAAGTTCTTGGCCTCCTATCATCATAGTTGATGAAAATAAAACCAACTCAATAATTTTAACGTGACAGTGAGGCCACAGATTTAGTTTGAGCCTTTTGATTAACCTAGGATCAGCTATGGAAATGTACTGTAGAGAGCATGATTATTATCTTTTTAAGTTTATCTTTGGAAATTTTAAGAATCTGGATCCCCCGAGCCATCCCATAATTATTAGCTCAATACAGGCATGTGATGAAGAGCAGCAGTGATCTTTCAAATTCAGTTAAGCAAGGAAACTGCTTGCATAATTATCATAAGGTGAGTCTTAGTTATCTTTCATCTTATCCATGTATTAATCTGACTGCATGAAGATATTCAAAAGGGATTCCAGTACTGAATTTACAAACTAAACATTGTTCACATGATTCGACAATTAATTTTATAGTGTTCGTTTGTGAAATCTTAGATCCATCTCATATGATATAGAAATTAATGCAGTATGAGAAGGTGCACCCGCTTGATCTTCAAGGAAATAGAATTGAAGGCACAGCGAATGAACCTATGTCAAACGATATCCAAGAATTTCAGTATTATAGCAATGCTCTGAAACATTTGGATCAAGTTCCAAAGGTCAACATTCAGAATGCAAACCTTGATAAGTGTAAAAGCATCAGACGCCTTCAGGAAATACTGATGGAGGGCGAATTGGACTCGCCAACTTCAGTAAGTTCATGCGACAGTGATGATTTGGAAGAACATAATTCAGAGGTAATTACTTGATATGTGGAATATGCATGCCTTTTTCTGGTATTTCAGCAATGCTACTTTCAAAGTACTTCCTGCAGCTGTTTTTTGAGAGTAACAAGGCTGAACGCTTCTTTATATGTTGTTCATGAATCAGGAAAATATGGATGATAGTAAAAACTCAACAACTACTACAAGAACAGGCGTTCATGATCTGCAAGCAGAATGTTGGGATCAGTTATGTTCAAAATATTTTTATTTATTGTCCAAGCATGTTATAGATAAATGAACATCGAAATTATACTTACTTGAAATATTCAATTACAATGACTTCAACAGGATGCTGCAGGCTCCTTGTTCCACAGTGCATTCAATGTCCACAACAAAGATTTTGCCACATGCTTCTCAGCACCGAATGCGGGAAGAAGCCAGTGAATTAAATATAGATGACTTGTTTTCTGAAAGATTCTTAAGTTCTGTCAGCGATTTAGATTTACGTGTCTTGGAACTCGGAGGTAAAAGATCAGACATCCAGTGGAATTCCCATCTAAAAAAGTCAACTCAGAAGCTAGTTCAACACAGAGCTATAACGACAAAACAGGACCCACATAGCCGGGAAAACTTCAATAAATTCTGTGTGCATTACAGAAGAGACTCCAGTGCTGAGTTTATAGGGGATATTGAGAAAGTAATTTCAAAACTATGTTTCTCAGAAGGTTTAGCAAAGTTTGATGAAGATTACGCTGGAGAAGTGATGACCATTTACAAAATGCTGAACAATAAAAGAGGAGTGAAGTATACTATGTTGAAAGATGTAATGCTGGATCAACTTCTGACAGCTATTTCAACTTCCAAAGAGGAAAGAGTTATAAGGGCATCGGTTTCTATACTTACAACTATCATATCGATAAACAAGTCTGCTATAGAGGACATCAAGAATAAAGGCTTGAGGCTGTGTGATTTGGCAACTGCTTTGAAGCGAAATGTGCATGAGGCCGCTATTCTTATTCATATGATAAATCCATCTCCAGCTGAAATGAAGACATTAGAACTCTTGCCAGCATTGGTTGAGGTCGTGTGCTCTTCAAACAATTACATGGAAAAACCAGCGACACCTCTTCTGACACCTCCTGCAGCATCATTGCTGATTATTGAAGTATTGGTCACTGCATTTGACTGTGCAACTAATAACACGCACTTGGCTGCCATCAATTCTCCTCGTGTTCTTCGGGAACTCCTCAACGTCGCTGGAAATAACAATCTGGAAGGATATGTCTCCTTGGCCAATGTTATAGTAAAATGCATGCAGTTTGATGGGCAATGCAGAGAATCAGTAGCACAATGTATTCCAATGGCTCCATTTATATGTATACTCCAAAGTAATGAGAAGTGTGCCAAGTTCGCAGCACTTCGGTTTTTCCATGAACTACTTCGCATGCCAAGGTACGAGTTTCAGATTGAAAATACGCGCATGCTATGGTTCTCTGTGCAGTATGTGGTTTATATACTTAAGGCAAAATATCCTCAAGTGTATTTTTTTTTTCTTTTTTGTCAGATCACCAGCTATGAACTTATTGCAGCAGATAAGAAAAGAAGGCGGCACCAAAATTATGGAAGTATTGGTTTATTGTGTCCGAGAACTTCCAACTGATTACCAACTCTTGGCAGCAAATTTACTGCTTCAACTAGACACATTGGTAAGTGCGTAATAATTTGAATGTATAATCTTAAAGCTAATTACTGTCATTTCCTCCACTCACTTTTAGAAAGAAAACATGGATTCATACCATGGCCAGTTGCTGTTGGATAAGACTTTAATTGATGTGGCCAGACATTGAACACATGCAGGAAGAATCATCTGAGAAAGGTTCATTCAAAGAAGAGGCTATACAGGTCATCCTCAAGTCAGTGGATTCTGAAGTAAGCTCTCCTACACAACAGTTATCTGCATTCATTTTTGCAAACCTTGGAGGAACTTATGCCTGGACAGGGGAGCCATACACTGTGGCATGGCTAGTAAAAAAGGCAGGCTTGACCTCCTTGTGTCACCGAAATATGATTAGAAACTATGACTGGTTGGATCAAAACCTGCAGGTGAGAGTTAAGATTATACAAAAATAAATCAATTTCAGTATGGTAACAACTATCCAGATTAAGTGAGGTGCATGAAAATAAAATGCAGGATGGTGCAGTTGACTCATGGAGCAGCAAGATTGGAAAGCATGTAATTGACGTAGGAAAACCTGTCTTCCATGCTTTAGAGAAAGGTCTAAGGAGTAAGGCAAAGAGGGTTTCTCGGGACTCTCTCACCGCAATTGCATGGATTGGATTTGAAATTGCAAGGTTTCCAACTAGCCTAAGATATTCTGCGTGTGAGATCTTGCTTGGTGGAATAGAGCAATTTCTGCACCCTGGATTGGAGCTTGAAGAAAGACTTCTGGCATGTTTGTGCATCTATAACTATGCTTCCGGAAGAGGTAATATGAGCACAAAAGCAACTCTAAATGTGAATGATCATTTTTAAGTCCATCATGACACTCACAACATATGAACAATCCGATTCATTCAGGGTAATTCAACATTTACTAACAGTTATAATTCTTGTCATGAAGCATTAATATCACTCATTTTCCTCTGGGATTTGTTATTATCGTATACCGATGTCTTGCATCCTCCGCTGCTGAGATACACAATAGCACGAGTGACACAGTAATGAACAGGCAAAATCCAATCAACTCCAATTCAAATGCATTTTATTTTCTCTGAGTAGGGATGCAGAAACTAATTCATTTCTCCGAAGGAGTACGGGAATCGCTGAGACGTTTCTCAGGAGTAACCTGGATGGCAGATGAACTGCATAGAGTAGCTGACTATTATTTGCCCAACCAATCGGTTAGTATTCTTTGACACTACTAGTAGTTGTGCAGATGTTAGATGCCCTCATGACTGTCCTATCAAAATTCTTAATATGACAAAACAGCGTATTTCCTGCGTTCACACACAAATTGTGGAGGCAAGTGATAGCAGCAGCGGAGCCATAACTTCCCTCATCTACTACAAGGGACTGCTTTATAGTGGACATTCAGATGGTTCAATAAAGGTATGAAATATACTCATCTTGTATTTTGGATAGTCAATTAGTCACTCTTAGAGATGGTAAATGTCATCAAATCCAGCGTTACTATTTTCTGTAGTTGACTTCTGGGAATGTTGATCAGGTTTGGGACATCAAACAGCAGTCAGCCACAATTATATGGGACTTGAAAGAGCATAAAAAAGCAGTGACATGTTTTTCACTCTTTGAAGCAGGGGAGAGCCTTCTGAGTGGATCTTCTGACAAAACCATTAGGGTATAAAATTGTCTCATTGCAAAGATTACTGTTATTTCATCAGCCAACATATTGCAAGGAGTTTGAATTATGTATTTTGTGAACCACAACCCTTCTTCTAACAGGTTTGGAAAATGGTACAAAGGAAACCGGAGTGCACTGAAGTCATAGCTATGGAGGAACCGATTAGACAGTTAGAAAAATATGACCAAATGATTTTTGTTATCACCCAAGGCCACAGAATGAAGGTAATAACTAATAAGGCCATACATATGTGGAGAGAGGGAACTTGTAATGCTCTTGGAAAATTATTTATCAGATTACCATGATCTACTGAAATTTTTACTTCAAGGTCTATGATTCATCAAGAACAGCCAGAGACATCTGTAAGGCTAAGAAGGTGAAGAGCATGAGAGTGGTCCAGGGAAAGATTTACATAGGCTGCAAAGATTCAAGCATACAGGTACAGCTTAAGAGCCTCTTTTGATGCATCCTTGTGCAGCAACTGGACATTAAAACAGTGTGTGACACATTTTTTCAGGAATTAACCATAGCAACTAAGAGGGAGCAGGAGATCAAGGCATCAACAAAGAGTTGGATAATGCAAAAGAAACCCATCAATGCAATTGTTGTCTACAGAGACTGGCTTTATAGTGCAAGTTCAGTCATCGAGGGTTCAAAAGTTAAGGTAAGAGCCATACACATAAATCTAGGTACTGTGCTGCAAGAAGCTTTACGTGACGCAGAATATTACAGGAATGGAGAACACATCATAAGCCCCGTATATCTATAGCAGCAGACAAGGGCAGGAATGTGTTACTAATGGGAGTAGTGGAAGACTTCATCTACTTAAATTCCTCCTCGTCAACCAGCACCCTTCAGGTACAGCTAACAAGTTGCATTTTATACTGTTCAGAGGACTTTCTGCTTAGTTGCTGAGAGCCATTTTAACTTCGAATACTACATGTGAAACTAGATTTGGTTAAGAGGGATGCAACAGAAAGTGGGCAGGATTTCTGCAGGCAGCAAAATAACAAGCCTTCTTACTGCCAATGACATGATTCTATGTGGTACTGAGAAAGGACTGATTAAGGTTGGTTCATTTCTATTATGGACTTCAATTTTCTTCAAGCACTTAGGGTTCCTTTGTTAACGTAGCCAACAAACACACACTTAAGCAAGTCAATGATTGTCCTCACTGCAACTTTTTATGATGGACAGGGCTGGATACCACTCTAGTGCTCGATATTGCTCCAGCAATGTATAGCTTCTGATCGATGCAGTATACACGGTTATGATGTAAGTAGCAGGGTTTCGTTGTTGGTCCCATATGAACAGAAGATCTATAAGAGCACACGCAATCGGTTGTTGTAAATTTTACCCTCAAAGAACATATTTGTGAAATGTGAAGTACAGTTCTACAAAAGAATTAAAGATAAATAGACTTTTAGCTCAGCTATAAACAAAATCGAAGGACGATTAGTGTTGCGAATTCCTTTCAAATAAACAAAAATCAACAGCTGACAAAACAAGAACAACAAGTGCAGCATTGCACGCGAAAATAGCGATTAACTATCCATGGGAATATTAAACATGGCTCGGCACAACATATTGATCTAATAACCTATTAACCCAGAATTCAGCTTAGGTTAGATTTTATTTTGAACTAATTTAGATATTAATCGGGTCATTCGAACAAGACTTAGCCAAGTCAATTTTAAAAGTATTTTTAATTTTTTTATTTATTTAAAACCAGGCCGCTTTATTTTAACACAAGACACAAACCTTGGAGATGTTTAACAACTATGACGTGGATAGACAAGCCATATATTCGGTTTTCAACAAAAGAAAGACAAATCATCTCATAAAAATTGTTTCAAGAAGTGTCTTTGCCTACAATGTTTTTCCCTGCCTTTAATATTTTTTTTTTTGTAATTATAATTGTAATGTAATTTGTTGAATTTAATATAACAAATTTATCTAATAACTTCATATAAAAAAAGGGGGTGAAGTCTTGAATTTGATTATCACTTCCTTCATAAACTCTAATAATAATAGCACGCAATCACTAGAGGGAAAAAAAACTCGGTACCAATTAATGAATGTGAAAAGAGAAACAAAGAGAATACGAGAATAATAGATAAAGATTAGAAGAAAAAATTGTATTGTTGTATTATTACTTGACTTACAAGAAATGAATGTTTACACATTTATACTTTTGCAATCTTCAACTAACTTAGTAACTAACTCTTTAACTTCCAACTAATTCCAACCATCTAACTAATTAAGCTTAACAACATGAATCATGTATTTTACATGTTATTCAATCTTCAAGCCCTTTAATAGCTGTTACTAGTTTGTTCTTCACACCAGCTACTGCTAATGCTTCATTTGATTCCATCATGTGCACCTCTAATTATAACATGTGTAGAATATGCAGAATGTAACAATACCCTTCCATTGAAGAGATTCTTGACCTTAGAAATCTGCATAATTATGGAATTACCTCGAGAATCTATGCAAAATTATAGAAATTGCAATTGAATTTTCTCTAACCCCTCCCATGTTGCATCTTCAAGGAACGAATTTGACCATTAAATCAATCCCACTACTACAACCTTATTATCTTTTTTCTTAAGCTTCTTATTTAAGATTGAACATGACAAATCATGATCTTGAATTGTTACATTTTGCACAGTTTATACATGTTATAATTGGAGGTGCACGTGATGGAATCAAAGGAAGCAGCGCCAATAGCTGGTGTGAAGAACAATAACAATTGTTGTTGTTGAAGGGCTTGAAGATTAAAGCACATTTAAAACACGTGATTCATGTTGTTATGCTTAACTAGTTAGTTGGTTGGAATTAGTTGGAAGCTAGAGAGTTAGTTAATCAAGTTAGTTGAAGATTGTATGTATAAATATGTAAACATGCATTTTTTGTAAGGCAAGTAATAATACAACAATATAATTTCTTCTTCTATTCTCTATCTCTTATTGTTTTCTTCTTTCTATTTATCTCTTTACATTTCTTGTTAAGCCATTAGCTTATCAATTGATATTAGAGCCTAACTTCAATTAGAAGTAAATATCTTGACTCAAAAAATGGTAGAAAATAATAAAATAAAGGTTGTTGAAGAACATTGCAAGAGATTAGATGAAAGACTGCAAAACCTTCACTAGGAACTTCAAGAATCATTAGCTTATCAACAAAGAAAATGGCAAAAATAGTTCATGGAGCAAAACAAGAGAGCTGATTAGATTAGTTTACAGATTCAAGCATTATCAAATCAATTCCAATAATTTCTTGCTAATAAAATGACAAGGAGAGAATTGTGAGCCAATTTTAGAGGGATTTTTTTTTAATCAGAATATAAATAGGTATAAAGATCAAAAGTAACCATGCTAGTAAACCAACAAATCAAAATACATGAATATACAATCAGATTAGAAAAGACCAAAAGGAATAAGCTCCCTAGATAAAATAAACGCAAGCTTCAAGCCCGTACAAAAAAGGACCAGGCTGAAGGCCAACAGAACAAAAAACAACAATTTACAACCGAAATGATGACAAAGGCAAAACCAAAGGCATCATCCATCAAAAGAGGTTAATCAAGGAACCAATTTAGGGGAGAGGTGCCAAAGTTAACCCATCAAGCATAAACAATAACATAACATCAGCAACGGAGGCAGATGAAACAAGTGGATCTAAAGGTCGAAAATGAGGGCAGCCAGAGTAGTAGTTTCAAAGAGCCCACATATAGTCATTAGGAGATGAGGTAGAGGTTAGGGAGCTTCCCACATCTGAAGCTATGAACTCAGGCAAACCAACACAACAATAACAACAAAAAGCCAGCCATAACAAGCAGAATCCAAGGCAACACCCAGCAACAATTACTCCATCAAAAACCGCAAACAGCAAACAAGTGGTCGGCCAAAGCAATCCGCAGCCTAGGAATCAGATACCTTCCTTGACTCTAGCAAACACAGGCATTGGACTTAGCACCTGTAAATTAAACATGTTCCACTTGAAGAGTGCAAAAAACAACAAAGTTAAGTAAAAAACTAGCCATATCGATCATATAGCCTTGAATCAAGATGCATCCAAGACAACAAGAAGCATAGTCGTGGCCTGTAGTAGCAACAAACATGGCTGAACAACCCATACCAACTCAGCCATCAACAAATAGAAACAACACAACAACAATGAACATGAAGAGCAATTGCATCATATTCATCATCATAGTAAAAAGAACCAGAGCATAACATCCATTAAAGCAAAGAGAAAGAAATTTCAACCAGCATACACAGTATCAGAGTTACCGCAGCAGACCATCCTCAGTAGAGAGAAGGCAGATCTTTAGGCGCAATAATAATAGAGCAACAGGGAGCCGCTTAGCAAGGGTAAAAGGCCCAAGAAATCTCAGCCTCTAATAAAGGAAGCCACACGGCAACAGAAATCAGCATGGAGATCAAACATCAAGTCAGTATGAGCTTAGGATAAGAGAAACAACAACAAAGACTTCTAAAGTAAGAACCAACATTGACGAAGCAGCTAACATATATATCTCTAACATACCAAACCAGCAAAACACCATAGTAGGCAACAACAACAAACCAACCAAATAAGAAGACCCAACTGATTGTCGCAAACACAGGGAAGGACATACACATTCAAAAGTGATCTAGCCTGAACAATCAGGCAACCACCACAAAGCAAATACTTCAACTAATACAATAGCCGTTGAAGGAAACAAGGAAATTAGCTTCCTAGAGAGGTTAGTAAGCACACTGAGTGAAACAATAGAAAAAGATGTCCAGGACCTCAAAGTCCAATCTTGCATTCACAGTAAGCAGTCAACAATAATAATCGCAGCTACCAACCACAAAACAATGAAGACAACAAGTAGATGGGACAGATACCAGGAAAGACCAGTCATCCACAAGTGTATAACCCAAACAGATTTTCTGTATGAAACCCGATCCAAAGCTATCCACTGCACCAGGGTTGACAATTGCAATAAAGGTAACACCAAAAGCCTTGGAGAACAAGAATACAGCCTAAAATATAAACCAATGATCAAGGCAAAACGCCCCATAAACAAAACCAACACCTGATGAGAGTAGACCCCCCACACACAACCCAAAACTCCAGTCCAAACTGAAATCAAGGTCAACAGCAGATCCCTGGATCAACTTCCAAATAAGCATTAACAGTATGAGCCACCTTGCATCAGGACTTGAAATCAGTAAAAAAGAGACTACACAGCAAGGAAGAATCAATAACCAGTCATAGTAGCCCGATATAATAGAGCAAAAGGAGATCACTACACCAGCTACTAGGAGATCTTTATAAACCAGTGCAATCAAGCTTATGAAGAAACTTTTGGACAAGCAACAATAGTAAAGCAGTAATGAGACTATCAAACAAAAGAAGATTGCCAGCAAGTTAGGCCCTCTAACATCATCCAACATTGATAAAGAAATGGTTTTTTTCATGAAAATGTAACACTAAATAAAACAGAACTTGAAATTTATGAAATATTACATCAACCAAATTATAAGTGTTATCAAATATTCTTTTATTTCTTTCCTCCCATATCAAATAAACCATAAGGCCTAAAGAAAACTCTTCTCATTCTAGCTTCAAGGTTCTTACTCCATGAAGCTAGTTCTCCAACAGCACTATTCAGAGTTGTCATACACCTGGTTATTCTTAGCCAGAACTTTATTTTGCTCCACAAAAAAGATGTCCAACTACAAGCAAAGAATAAATGGCTATGACTCTCATCATCCTACCTATAAAAAATACAGAATGTGTCTATTGGAATAAACCAAAGTATATCTCTAATTCTAAGCTTCCCTATCATAGCCAACCACATAATGAAATTATATCCAGTCAAAGACCAGTGCTCCCAAACCACATTCTCCCAGCGGACAACAATGTTCTTAGACTTGAGATAATCATAAGCATTAGAAGAAAACCAACCATCATATCTTTGTCAACTTGTCATCAAAGCAATAGCTTGTGAATGCCCCCCCAGAATCCCCAACAAGTTAATTCTTTAAATGAAGAATTGATTTCCATAATGGTAAAGAAGTTCTTTGAATCTGAGCATTCTAAATGAAATAGTTGCTTAAATAAAAATGATGCACCCATTGAATCCAGATGGAATCAAATTTCAAGTGTATGTTTCATAGCTGTTTGGCTAAAAAAAACTCTTATTTCTAGCCTTAATGTCAAATAAACCCAATCCCCCTTCATTTTTTGGTAGACAAACAATTTTCCATGCCATCAAAATAGACTTGTTTCTCATAATATTGCCTGTCCACAAAAAGTTTCTACCAATACAATAATTTTCCTGGTTACAAAACTCGGCATGAGGAAGATACTTAGCCAAAATTGAACTATATCATAGAAAATTGATTTGATTAACTTAAGCCTACTAGCATAAGTAAGATGCTTTCCCATCCAACTCTGAACAATTGATTCTAGCTTGTGCAACAGAGGAGAAAAATGACTTGCTAGAAGCATATGGGGGCTAAGAGGAACTCTATGATATTTGAAGGGAAAAGCTTTTTTTTGAATCTAGTGTCCTGAAGAATAATTTGTTTCAAACTCTTGCATACACCACCAAAATAGATTGAAGATTTTTCTACATTTATATCCAATCTTGAAGTCTTCTTAAAGATCAATTGCTGAAAAAGAGTTTACACTGAACTTTTATCCCCACAATAGACAAGGAGAATATCATCTGCAAAAGCAAGGTGAGAAATACCAAGCCTACCACATTTCAAATGGAAATGAAATACAGAATTCTGATATGCTAATTTAAGCATTCTAGAGAAGTACTTTTTGCAAGCAATGAAAAGGTATAGAGATAAATGATCACCCTACCTCACACCACTTCTCCTAGGAAAGAAACCATAAAGTTCTCCATTTATGGCCACCGAGTAAGAAGTTTTTTCACACATGTCATGACTAAGTGAACAAATCTGTTAGGAAAACCAAGCAACAGAAAGAGATGCCTTAGGAAAAACCACTGAACCAAGTCAAAGGCCTTCCTACAATCAATTTTAATAAGGCACTTAGGAGAAGCCCTTTTTCCTTCCATATTGCCTAAGAAGCTCTTAAACCAAATTAATATTGTCAGCCATAAGTCTACCACCCAGAAAAGCATTTTGTATGGGACTGATGATGCCATCAAGAGCTTGAGCCAATCTCGCAACTAAAATTTTTTATATCACCTTGTAGACCACATTATAGTTAGAGATTGGTCTGAAATCATTGGCAAAAGTTACATTAGCAGACTTGGGAACCAAAGCTATGATAGAGTGGTTAATCTGCTTTAAAAACTTTTTAGAAATAAAGAAGTCATTCACAACAACATATAAATCCTCCCCCACAACATCCTATGACTTTTTGAAGAAGAGAGGAATAACCATTAGGCCCAAGAGATTTGTCATCTCCAATACTAAATAAAGCCTTCTTGATATCATCATTAGAAACTGCAGCTAAGAGGAATACATGTGAAGCTTTATCAAGATGTGGGCCACAACAAACAACGTCTACATTAAGAGGGAGAGTATCCTTTTAGGTACCCATAAGCTACTAATAAAATCTAACAAAACCTCCCCAACCTCATCCATAGAAGTAGTAATAAAACCATTACTACATTGAATGGTAGAAATGAAATTCCTTTTATTCTTCTGACTCATCAAAGTATGGAAAAAATTGGTCCCTCTATCAGTAGATTTAAGGTTAACAAGATCCAATCTAAGTTGCTTGTCACGTGTTAAAAGATAAGTGTTGTCCCCATCATTATGCAAAATAGTTTGATGTTGTTCTAAAACAGCCTCAACTCTAGTAACCCTCTTGGAAATATGGCTAAAATAAAGCTTATTGAGTTGCTTCAGAGGGCCTTTCAAAATTTTAAGCCTCTTGTATAAAATAAATCGGAGAGCCATATAAATTGGCATGTTAATTCTTTGAGATAAGATTCATGTAATTTTGATGTTCAGCCCATATATTGAAGAACTTGAAGCTTCTTTGACCTTTTTTCTGCCGAGAGCCAATATAAACAGAAGTAGGAGAGTGATCCGAAAAGGCACCAGGAGTACTGAAGTGTATATGGGCAATTTTTTGAAGTGTCGACCAGTAGGGATTCACCAAAACTCTATCAATTTTTCTCTATATCTTCCCATTTATCCAGGTGAAATGGCAGCTTGTAAAATTCAGGTCAGTAAGCCCAAGATTATAGCAACAATCTCTAAAGTCTGAGACTTCGTAGTTGGAGATTGGCTCTCCATTATGCATATCATCTTGAGATAGAATTAAAATCACCCAAAATAATCCAAGAGGAAGTAAAATACCATTTCCAAAAGTCTTCCCAAATGGATCTTTTAGCAATTACAGTGTTATAACCATACACAAAAATCGCAACATAACTATATTGATTAACTAAACTGCTTATGCTGACATGAAGACCTTGAGTAGAAAAATCAATAAAATCAACATTAATAGTGGAAGGGCTCCAAAAGACCAAAATTCTAGCATTATTGGCAGCTCCAGCATTAGTTAAAATCTTCCAATTCCTTAACCTGAATTTATGCATGAAGGATACCTTGGAAGAAATCAACTTAGTTTCTACAAGACCACAAACATCCATTATGTTCTTTTTCATAAGGTTCACTACCTCATGTTATTTATAGGGATGTTAAGCCTTTTGACATTCCAACAGTGAATTAACATCAACTGACCTAAGTGGTAGGATGTCCCCTACCATTTCCTTGTGCTTTGCTAGCATGTTTCCTTGCCCTATTTCTGGTGGTCACACCTACAAAGGCTATTTCACAAACCCTTTCTTCTATGACTACATCAGCCTTGATAACATTCTTGCCCATATGATTACGTGACACAACCTGAGCAACATTACCTTCAGGCAATCCACTTTTATGAGAAATTGTGATGCTTTTTATTCCTCTTTCCCCTGATAAATTCCTAGTCACCAACCTCGACTTCAGCTTCAGTTTGCATACTCCAATAGTGGGCAATTAAGAATGAGTGTTATGAGGGGTTAAGAATCATGTATAAGGTGATCCAATTAGTAATCAAGAACATCACAGGGTAGGGAATAATCCACCTTTTTCAAGGATTGATCTACCAATATTTTAGGGAGATAATCCTAATGGTTGGTTAAGGAAATGTAAGAAATTCTTCAAGATCATTTAACTCTTGTATAACAATGGGTTGAAGTAATATATTTTTACTTAGAAAGGAAGTAAGAGATATGGTTTAAGGGTTACGTGTGTGACATTGAATGTATGATAAGTTGGGATGAATTTTCAGGAGCTATGTGCAATAGATTTGACAGTAGAGATGATATAGTGAAGAATTCAATAAGTTAGTGCAAGAGGGCAGTGTAGATGAATATGTAGACAAGTTTAAGGAATTAAAATCTCTTATGCATGGATTGAACTCTTCACTTCCTGAATCCTACTACATTTCTAGTTTTGTTAGTGGATTAAAGGAAGATATTAAACCTATGCTAAAGATACTCAAACCAATGGCATTGACAATAGCTTTTGAGCAAGCCAAATGACAAGAGGAATCAAACAATGCTTAGGTAAGGAAAAATAAGTTTGTGCCAAGAATAGTAAGATTAAAGAATATGGCTTATCATTGAATGCTTTGACTGACAATTATGCTCAAAATACTATCAGAATCACATAAAGCTATCAAGGAAAGGAATTAATTATTCTCATTATTAGTGGAAGCACCCACAACTTAATTGATGAACAAGTTATTAAAGAAGAACAAACTTTCATTGTTAAGTCTTCAATATTAGTAGTGATTGTAGTTAATGGTAGTGCTATGCTCTGTGTCTCTTATACTTTTGGTTTTAAATGGTTCATGCAAAACTATGAATGTATAACATATTTGAGGATTTTAAAACTAGGCAAATATGATGTTGTGCTGGGGGGTAGATTGGTTAAGAAAATATTCCCCGATCTTATTTGATTTTATCAAAATAAAGATATCCTTTAAGAAGGAAAAAAAAGAGTGATAAAATTGAAAAGCATTGTGGATAAAGCTAGCCTTTAATGCATTATAGTAGGGAAAGTCCATAAAAGTTTAAAAGAAGCTGTAATAAGGTTTGTAGGACAATTCTTCTTAGTAGAAGCAAATGAGGAGATAAAGACTATTATGGTAAGTGCATAAATTGAAAGGTTGTTTAGAGATTATACAATAGTGTTTGAGGAGCCTGCATGCCTTTCATTAGCCAAGAAGTTTGATCACAGGATTCCATTGAAACCTAGGGCTTAACCTATTAATTGTAGACCCTATAAAAGCTCTTTTGTTCAAAAAATAGAAATTAAAAGGTTGGTCAAAGAGATGTTGAGAAATGGTATAATTTAACAAAGTATGAGTCCTTTTGTTTCACCTGTATTGCTAGTAAAAAAAAGGATAATATATGGTGTTTATGTGTGGATTATAGGTAGCTTAATGAAATAACAATAAAGAATAAGCTTTAAATTCCATTGATAAATGAATTGCTGGATAAGCTACAATGTTCAAGCTTCTTTTCAAAACTAGACATAAGGTATGGTTACTATCAAGTTCACATACATGAAGGAGATGTGGAAAAAAAAAATAGCATTTCAAATTCATCAAGGACATTATGAATTCAAGATAATCCCATTTGAGCTCATAAATGCACCTACTACTTTTTAGGCATTAATGAATGACGTCTTGGAATCATTCATGAGGAAGTTTATTCTATTGTTCTTTGATGATATTCTCATTTATATCTCTTCTTTGGAAACACATGTAAATCATTTGAAACAAGTTTTAGAAACTCTCAAAACTAACCAATTGTTAGCAAAGAAATCTAAGTGCACTTTTATTGTGCAACAAGTGGAATATTTAGGACATAATTTTTAGTAAAAGGTTTGGCAATTGACCGTAAAAAAACTGGGGTAGTGAAAAACTTGCCAATTCCTAAGTCATTAAAGGAACTAAGGGGATTTTTGGGGTAAGTTAGCTATTACAAAAGGTTTATTAGAAGATTTGGTGTTATCAGTAAGCTATTAACAGACCTGCTGAAGAAAAATAATTTCAGATGGCATGATGAAGCATGAAAAGCTTTTAACCATGGTTAGTTTTGAAAGTTTCTAAAACTTGTTTCAAATGATTTACATGTGCTTCCAAAGAACAGTTGTAAATAAAAATATCATAAAAAAACATTAAAACAAATTTCCTTAAAAAAAGGTTTAAGATGTCATTTATTAAGGCCTAAAAAATGGCAAGAGCATTTGTGAATCCAAATGGAATTACCTTGAATTCATAATGTCTTTGATGAGTTCAAAATATTATTTTTTTCATATATCTTTCATGCATACAAACTTAATGGTAATCGGACCTTAAGTCTAATTTTGAAAAGAAGCTTGAACCTTATAACTCATCCAGTAATTCATCTATAAATGGAATTAGGAACTTATTCTTTATTATTACTTTATGAAATTTCCTATAATCCACGTATAAACACCATGTATTATCCTTTTCTTTACCAACAGTACATGTGAAGTAAAATGACTCATATTTTATTGAATTATGCCATTGCTCAATATCTTTTTGACCAGTCTCTTAATTTCTCTTTTTAAAAAAAAACTTCAATGGAATCTTGTGATCAAACTTCCTGGTTGGTGGAAAACCTGTAGGCTCTTCAAACACTATTGTATAATCTCCTAGCAACCTTTCAATTTATGTACTTACTAAAGTAGTTTTTGGCTCCTCCTTTGCTTTTACTAAAAACAACTATCTTACAAACCCTACTCAAGCTTCCTTTAGGATTTTCTGAACTTTCCCTGTTATAATGCATTGAAGGCCAGCTCTATCCATAATTCCTTTCAATTATATCATCATTTTTCCTTCTTAAAGGATATCTTCATTTTGATAAAATTAAATACGATTAGGGAATAGTTTTTTAACCAATTTACCCCCCAACAGAACATCACATTTGCCTAGTTTTAAAGTTCTTAAATTTGTTATACATTTATGGTTTTGTATGAACCATTTAATACCAGAAGTATAAGAGTCACATAGCATAACACTGTCATTAGCTATAGTTACTGCGAATATTGAAAACTTAACAATAAAAGTTTATACCTCTTTAAAAACCTGTTCATCAATCAAGTTGTGGGTGCTTCCACTATCAACGAGAACAATCATTTCCTTTCTTTGATAGCTTCCTATGATTTTGATAGTGTTATGATGAGCATAATTATCAGCTAAAACATTCAATGATAAGCTATATTCCTCAATCTTACTATTCTTTTCTATATTTCCAGTGGTATTTCCTACTTCAGCATCCATAAATTCTTCACATTCATCCTCATTATCTTCAATCATGTGTAATCCTTTAGCATCACATTGATGCTCAGGTACAAATTTATCTCCATATTTGAAACACTTTCCCAACTTACATATTTTCTCATACAAAGTTTCTGAAACAATTTTATGTTTTTGTTAACCCTCATTCTTGTATTGGTTGACATGCTTAGTTAGGAAGTTACCTGTTGGTCTTCCTGTGTGAATACTAGCACTAATTCTTGGCACAAACTTATTTTTCCTTGCCCAAGCATTGTTTAATTCCTCTTATTATTTGACTTGTTTAAAAGTTGTCATTAATGTCATTGGTTTAAGTATCTTCAACATAGGTTTAATATCCTCTTTTAATCCACTAACAAAACTGAAAATGTAGTAGGATTCAGGAAGTGAAGAATTCAATGCATACATCAAACATTTTAATTCCTCAAACTTCACATATTCATCCACGCTGCCCTTTTGCACTAACTTATTGAATTTCTCCATTATATCATCTTTACTACCAAATCTATTACACATAACTCCTGAAAATTCATCCCAGCTCATCATACGTTCAATGCCTCACATGTAACCCTCAAACCAAATCTTTATCTTCTCTTTTAAGTAAAGAGATGCTACTTCAACCCACTATTGTACATGAGTTAAGTTGATATTGAAGAATTTTCTATATTTTATCAACCAACCTCTAGGATTATCTCCCTAAAATGTTGGTAAATTAATCCTTGGAAAAGGTGGATTATACCCCTACCCTATAATGCTCTTGATTACTAGTTGGATCACCTCGTATATGATTCCTAACCCCTTGTAACTCTCTTTCTTGATTGCCCATTATTGAAGTATTCAAAATCCCTTTTAAATTGGCTCCTAATTCTTTTTTTGCCATTAGCAAGAAATAATTGGAATTGATTTGATAATGCTTCAATCTCCAAACTAATCTAATAAGCTCTCTTATTTTGCTATATGAAATGTTCTTGCCATTTGCTTTGTTGATCAACTAATGATTCTTGAAATTCCTAGTGAAGGTTTACAATCTTTTGTATAATTCTCACAATGTTCTCCAACAACCTTTATTTTATTGTTTTTTATCATTTTTTGAGTCAAGATATTTACTCAAGTTAGGCTCTGATACCATTTATTAAGCTAATGGTTTAACAAGAAATGTAAAGAGAGAAACAAAGAGAATAAGAGACAGAGAATAGAAGAAGAAATTGTATTGTTGTATTATAACTTAACTCACAAGAAATGCATGTTTACACATTTATACTTATGCAATCTTCAACTAACTTGACTAACTTATTCTTTAACTTTCAACTAATTCTAACTAACTAATTAATTGATCTTAAAAACATGAATCACGTGTTTTACATGTTCTTCAATCTTTAAACCCTTCAACAACTGCAACTATTATTGTTCACGTCAATTATTACTATTGCTTCTTTTGATTCCTGCACCTCCAATTATAACATGTGTAAAATGTGCAGAATGTAACACTATCAATACCATTTATTTTTATGTTTTATAATAATTAATAAAGGTAATTAACTTCATCACAGGAGAAGCCATCAAACTGTTACCTTTCAATTTGTCCTTATGAAAACAATAACAGTCGCAAGCTCCATAAAAATCCCAATCCACGCATCTGTTTTGGCTAATCAATTTTTTTAACCAAAAACTTAAGGGGTAATTGCACCTCCAAAGTTATAAGAACTAATAATTAGACCCTTATTTTTTTATATATGTTTTTCATAATAGTTATACATTTGTCCCAAAATAACATATTTTATCTCTAATCATAGTTATTAAACTTAACCCGAGGTTGATTCCAGGCAAGGTCTGTGTCACGGGGTCTGAGCGCCGCGACGTCGTGTAGCGAAAGCGGAGGCTTCTTGTCGTACCTCCTGTGTGAGGTGTTATGTGTTGGGAAGGGTTTTTGGATTTAATCATAAAATTATTATTAAAGTTTATGAGTCGCCACCTAGTATTATGGTCACTAGGAACCTATGGTCTGCGAGAGTCTGAGTAAAGGACTGGTTGTGCAAGGGAAAGACGCATCACCCCCAGTGCACCCTACCTAAGGTAAACTGCATTGTTGTTTGATTGTTTTTTTTTTAAGTTGGGTTTCTATTCGTTGGTCTTTTCTAAAGTTCAAGGTAGATCTCTCTTCGTGAGAAAATCTCTACCTTATTGGGTTAAATCCTAACTATTCTAAAGTCTAAATTTTAGCATCGCATTTATTTACGCCTTGTATCTTTAATACCTAAGGGTGTACTTTATCGTGAAATTTTACACCAACAAATATTAAAGTCTACATTTGAATCCTAAAAATTTAGAAAAAGGTTTTTGATATTTGGTCAAACCCTAATGGATGATCATAAACCAGTTATGATATCTATTTTTTTATTTTCAAAACATGAGATCATTTTTTTAAATGAAAATATGCTTTGAAAATTTTAAGATTTGACCGTATGCATGAAAACATTTTTTTTTAAAAAAAATGCTTTGAATTTTTTTAAAAAAATATTTCAGAGAAAACTGGATATTTTAATACCGGATTGGTATTTTACAATGTAAATATACAACCCAATATTATGCAAAATTGGTAGAAAAATATTTGAGGAAATCACAATTTCTTTGAAAGGATTTTTGAAAATTTTATATATATATATATATTAATTGATTAAATATTATTAAAACATGTGGGTTGGGCTGACCCAGATAACTGGGCCAAGCACAGACCCAGGAATAAGTGGGCTGATATCAGTCCAAAATGGATGGGCCGAACTCGGCCCAACATATTCTTCTTCTTGTTTTGTTTTTGGGAACGGGCTGGACCTAAACCAGCCAACTGGGCTGGGCTAAGACGGGTCCAGCCCAAAGTAACTTAGTCACTAGCACAACCCAGTGACTAAGTTGCACGAGATAGTGCAACGTGACTGTTCTCATGCAGCGGTAACAGGGAGGAAGAAGAAGAGAGGAGGGAGGTTTACCTGGCATTGAGGGAGTTGGCGGCCTGACTAGTGGCACACGGTAAGACTAGAGGTGGTAAGGTCGGTGGCTTGCTCTGGTTGTAGCTGGAAGAAAAAGAAGCAGGGGCTTGCAAATGAGAGGGGAAGCTTGCGATTGGAATTGTTGGAGTGGCTGAGGAGAGAGTTGCTACCTTAGCTTCGGTTAGGAGGGACTAAAGATTCTGTATGAGGTGGTTATTGCTGCTGGTAAGGGTGGAAGCCGTTGTAAAGGGTGGTTGCTGCTACTGCCGGAGTCATGGTGGTGGAGAGGAAAAGGAGTTTCGCAAAGGGGAGAGGGGGAGAGAGAGAGAGGTGGTGCAGCCACCACATGAGGTTGTTGGGTGTCTGATTGATGTAGATTGTGGTGGGAAAGACGGTGGTGAGAACCTCACGTGGATTGTAGGTTGTAGATGCGGCTAAGAAGGAGAAAGCAGAAAAAGATAAAAACAGGGGAGAAGGCTGGTTTTTTTTATCAACTTTAGAGTTGATTTTCTTTTTTCTCCAAACATGAAACCTGGTCCTATGAAGAGGGTAATCTTGTCTTCACTGGGGAAAAATTTTCAGCCCTTGATTTGACTGGAAGAATCCAAACCGTTGGTTCAACGTATGTACCTTGAACTACCAAGTATGACAGTCCAAAGCTGCCCGAGTTGGCTACTTTAGGCCAGTCACCGGAGCAGTTTTAATGTTAATAAGCCTGAACGGACCGTACTCGGGGATATAGGGATTTCAGGTGACCATTTTGGTACATGTTTTGTTAATTTTGGGGGACATACGAGGCATTAAATGCACCTGCAAAACTGCTACCTGGGCAGTGTTCACGGGGAAGATGATGAACAGTGACCAGGTGACGTGTCGCCTGGTCTCTTTCTCTTTTTTTTTTTTAAATACACACACGGCGCCGTTTTGGGTTAAATAAAGGAGTTTTGTAGAACTTCAATTAAGTCCTTCTACTTTCGCATACGTTCAAATGTACCCCTAATTAACCCTAAACCTTTGATTTAGTGTAATTTAGCCCCTACCGAAACTTCAATTAGAACCCCAAGTTTACGCGTCTTTTGCAGTGTAGTCTTTGGTTTCATATTTATGCAATTTCATCCCTAATTGACCATTAAACTTTCAAATTCTTTAATTTCACCCCGATTTTTGTCAATTTAGCCCCTATAGTTTGATGTCTTTTGCAGATTGGTCCTTGGCTGCTAATTTTGTTAATTTAACCCCTAATTGACCCCAAAACTTCAATTTTTTTGCAATTTGACCCCTGATTTCAATCAATTAACTTGGTAAAAATTAAATTTGGTCTCTTAAAATTTTAATCTTCTCAATTAAGCCCAAATTAGGCTCCAAAACTTAATTTTTCACCAATTAAACCCCAAATAAAATTAATTTGACCCATTTAAAGTATAATTAAGTCCTTGCACTTAATTAAATCCTTCAATTTGACCCAAATTAATTCTTAAACATAATTAAAATTCAATTTGGCCCATGATTAAATCAAATTGGCCTATTAAGAATTTAATTATGTCCTTAGACTTAATTTTTATGTAGATTCGTCAATAATCATTTAATTTGACCTTAAATTTGCATTTATTTTCTTCATTTTTGGGTATAATGGGGGACAACTAGGCCTTGAATTTCCTCCAAAATTACAGCTTGGTTTTTATGTACATTGTTTTTTGGAATCCTCCCCTGTCTGCTTACTTCACGTCGCCAGTTTTTATTTATTTTTTATTTTTTAATTTTTATTTTGAAAAAAAATGAATTTTGGAGAAAAACTCAGAATTGGGTTATGACAGTCTGGATCACAGATTTGGAAGGCTAACCTTAATTTTTTAAAAAGTGAAAACAACATCATTTATTTTTTCTTAAAAAAAGTGAACCGGGTTTTTGATTGGGTTTTGACAAGGTTTCACCAAGTTAACCGAGTCACGGGTCAACCTAGGTTTTTAAATGGACCACCCATATTATTTCTTTCCTTTATTTTATTTTTTGTGAAATCTGAAATAGTCTAGACTCTAGATCAACCTGCTCGTTTGAGTTTTATATCATTGTCTTTAATTTGACTCATATCCATGGTTTTTTTTATGATAACATTACAAAAAAAAACTAAATTAGCTCAGTTTTTCACTGTTCAACCTAGACACAAATTATTGTGGATTGAAACAGTCTTTCACTGTTCACCTAGACACAATTAGGGGTAATATTGTTTTTTTCATGGGATACATTTGGTATTGAAATAATAATTGGGGACAAAATGGTCTGTTTGAGTTTTTTTTGTTATAAATACTATTTGCCCTTCAAGGCATAAAATTTTAAGCTTTGGGTTGGGGGCTTTTTTTTTGTGTTTTTGAAAAAAAAAATAGTGAAGATGCAATCATGCCTCTAGGAGGGAAAATATATGCATGTGTTGAGGGGCTTCTTTGTCTTTTCCTTTTATTGAAACAGTACAAATACAAAGTTACCCTAGGATCTCAACAAATACAAGGCTGTATGCAGGGATGTTTTCATCGTTTCCATATGGTTTTATTGTAAATATGAGGTGGGGTTAAGGATAATTGGGTGTTTGTATGTATATAAATTATTATTTATATTCAAGTGGGCGTCACCCAGCCCTTCAGGTGACGCGTGCTACCCCAAAACAAAACTAAACATCGTTTGTCAAGGCGGCATTTGATGCGCCTTTCCACCCCAGGCACAATGGCGAGGCGCGTGTGTCGAAGCGACCCATGTAGGAGCTCTGGCTGAGGTTTTTCCCTCCTTCTATTTTCCTCTTTTCTCCTCCTAAAAAATCATGTTGCCTATTGAAAAAAAAACAAGAAGATTTGGATATTTATCTGTTATGTTAGCTTTAGTCCTCATTATTTTAATTGTAATGTATTTGGCCTTCATTTGTTTGTGGAGTTAATTTTTTTTCAATTTCATCCATTCATAATTGATATTTGTATCAGATTTGGTCTTTATTCTTTTAATTGTAGTGTATCTGGTCTTGAATCATTTATCAAGTTTTTATTTTCAATTTCATCCCTTTGCACTTGGTTTTTATATTAGATTTGGTTCTCATTCTTTTAATTGTGATGTATTTGGTCTTGAATCCTTTATTGAATTGATTTGTATTTAAATTTCATCCCTTGACATTTTATTTTTATATCAAATATGATCCTTATTTTTTTATTGTTATTTTTAGTTGTTTTATCCTTTTCTATATTGAAATTGTTTTTCAATTCCATCCCTTATGATTTAGTTTTATTTTATTTTTGTATCAAATTTAGTTCCTTTTCTTTTTAAATCTATATTTTTTAAATGGTTCTTTTTAAATCACTTTTTTATAATTTTTTTTTCAAGTTCATCTCTAATTATTTTGGTTGGTTATGAGTTTTACATTGTTATTTTTTTAGATTCGACTTTTATGTTGTGATGCGGTCTCATGATCTACATTACAAAATTCTAAAGGTTGGATTAGGTTAGCTTCAGATATTTTTCATTATTTTTTTAAAAATCCCATCCATAATTATTGAGTTCATTGGAAATTGGTATTCTTTGTTTTTGTTTTGGGTTCATTTGTTAATTTAATTTTTTTTTTCCAATTTTGGCCTTCAATTCAAGATTTGTGTTTGTCCTCTCAATTTTTATTTTTGCAAATGAGGTCATTATTCTTTTAGTTGCTATTTCTTTATCCTTCAATTTTTTTATTTCATCATTCGACATTTCAATTATTGGGATTTGGTCTTCTAGGGTTTTTTCCATTATTTATAAGCTTGCCCAGGAGTCAATCTGGAACAATAATTGGGTCACAGGTCGAGCAGGTTGACTCGAGTTAACTTAAGCCAACCAGCCCTTTTTGTTTTATAAAAAAAAATCAAAATGATACCATTTTGAAAAAAAGAAAGGAAAATAGTCAACGAGTTTTGACTGGATTTTCCTCGGGCTAACAGAAACATGGATCAATATGAGTTTTTGATAGTCTTACACTTGGTCAATTCTCCCATAATTTCTTTTGAAGCTCGGCTTGATCATGGGTCGAATTGTCGTGTCGAGCCAAGTTTTTAAATAGTTGCTTTCCAGATGTGATGCTTCCAGTTTAGTTAGTGCCTAGAGTAATTGGTTTGAAAAATTTACACGGGTTGATATCATTTTTTTTTTTTATGATTACATCCTTTGAAGTTGTTTGTTTTAAAAAAGGATCTTTGTTTATCCAGGTGGCCTAGGTTTATTGAATTTTAAGAAAATACATTTTGGTACCTAACTTTATTTTCCTTTTTTTTAAGTCTTTTTTAGGAGAGGGAGGGAGTTGTCAGATTCCGACTTAGAGAGAGAAAGTGGCAATTGAGGAAGATTACGACCACCAAAACAATTACTTTTTACGTCAAAAGGTTTCATATGATAAGAGGGGTTACATTTAGGCGTTTTATTACCTAAAAAAACATGTCTGAGCTCGGGAAGAATTTTTGTTTCAAGTGGATTTCGGGTTTTAGGGTGGTTTATTGGGTTTTTGGTGGGTATGGATTGGTTTAACAAGGTCTCTTGGGTGTTTTGGGTCAAAATGGGTTGAAAATGAGTTTTTGAATGAAAAAAACGAAGGACCTTGTTTTTTCGACCACCATAGTGGCCAAATTCTAGGTTGCGCAGGAGACGCATAGTCTACTAATATAGGTATGACATGTTTGTCATACCCAAGTAAACATGGGTCAAATATGTTTGTCATATCCAAGTGCCGTGGATTAGTTTATTGGACTTAGTGCTAGCCAAGTCCAGTGTAACATAGGTCTGGCATGTTTGCCAGACCCAAGATGTCTAGGCTTGGTGGTTAGCCACATTCATAGTAATGTGAGTTGACATGTTTATCAGATCCAGTAAACATGGGTCAGACATGTTTGTCATACACAAATAATGTGGGTCAGACATGTTTGCCAAACCTAAGTAACGTGAGTCTGACATGTTTGTCAAATCCAAGGCGCGGACTTGACACCAACCAAGTCCAAAATGCGTGAACTTAACCGTAAGTCAAGTCCATATGACATAGGTCTAGGATGTTTTCTAGACCCAATGCGTTTGAACTTGGTGCAAAGACAAGTTCAAAGTGCGTGAACTTGGCAGGACAACTAAGTTCTTAACAACACCTAAAAAAACATATATGATCTCGGGAAGAATTTTTGTTCGAGTGGATTTCGAGTTTTGAGGTGGTTTATTGAGTTTTTGGTGGCCATATATTGGTTTATCAGGGTCTCTAGGGTGTTTTCTAGGTGTTTTTGGTCAAAAATAGGTTTTTAGGTGACAAAAACAAAGGACCCTGTTTTTCTGGGCACCACAATGGCTGGATTTCAGGTTGCATAGGCGATGTGTCGGCTGTTAATGTAGGTCTGACATGTTTGCCAGATCCAAGTAACTTGGATTGATTTTATTGGGTCTGACACATTTGCTAGACCTAAGTAACGTGAGTCTAGCATGTTTGTTAGACCCAAGGTGCTTGGACTTGGCGTCAGCCAAGTCCAAAGTACGTGAACTTTGTGGTCAACCAAGTCTAGAGCAACGTGGGTCCAGCATGTTTGTCAAACCTAAGATATCTAGACTTGGCGGTCAATCAGATCCAAAGTGCATGGACTTGACGGCCAGCCAAGTCCACATAACGTGGGTCTAGCATGTTCACTAGACCCAAAACACCTGGACTTGACAGACCATTAAGTCCATAGTACATGAACATGGGTGGTCTGCTAAGTCTACAGTAACATGGGTTAGACATGTTTGTCATACCCAAGTAACGTGAGTCTTGTATGTTTGCCAGATCCAAGTAATGCGGGTCTGGTATGTTTGCTAGACCCAAGGCATTAGCCAAGTCCAAAGCATGTGGACTTAGTGGTTAGCCAAATCTAAAGTAACGTGAGATTGACATGTTTGCCAAATCAAATGTGTTTAGACTTGGCAAACAGCCAAGTTCAAAGTGTGTGGATTTGACAATCAGTCAAATTTAAATAACGTAAGTGTGACATGTTTATCAAACCCAATGTACTTGGATTTGACGAATAACCAAGTCTAAACTACATAGACTTAATAATCAATCATGTCCTACTGCTTTCAATGTTCTTATATATTTTCTTGCTAATGACTAATATTTTGTAGCAAATTAAAGTGGTCACCATATTATAATTATCTTTAATTAACTTTGGTTTAATTTTAAAAGATATTGTTTTTTTTTCTAACATTTATTAATGTTTTTTGAAAATGCCCGTAAGTGCGAGCAATCTAACTAGTCTCCATTAAAAATATATATAACTCTATCCCTTTATATATTTTATATGAAATTTAAGTCTAAAAATTATTAAAAAAAATTTTATTTTCATGTAATGTAATGATATTAAAAATAAAAAAATTAATTTTTTTTTATTAAAATAATTTTTTTATATTTTTAAATTATTTTAATGTATTGATATTAAAAATAATTTTTTTATTAAAAAAAAATTTTATTTTAATATATTTTTAAGTAAAAAATCGAACAGAATCCCAAATAACCCCTTACCACTTCCACCTTCAATCTCTCTGCAAAACCCTAGCGAGCACTTACCGAGAGAGAGAGAGAGAGAGAGAGGTGGTTGAAGAAGACGAGAGGAATGCCAGGCACCACTGTAGAAATGGGGCCAATAGAACCACAATCACTAAAGAAACTATGCCTCAAATCCCTCAAAAAATCTCGCGATCTTTTCTCTCCTATTCACTCTCAGCTCGCTCCTCTCGATCCTGAAAGGTTGCAATTTTCAATTCTTTTGAAATTTTATATATCTCTTAATTTTTTCTAATTTTTGATTTATTAATTGTGTTTTTCTTATCTCGTTAATGCAGTAAAAGAATTCGAATGAGCCACAAGGTTAGTTCGAGATCTCCCTTCATTCCTTTCGGTATGGAGTTAGTGATTATGTTCGAGTTTTAAAGATTTACGATTGCAAACTTGTATCCATGCCGGGATTTGCTGTGTAGATTAGTGTGGAGTATAAAGGAATCAAAGTGGGGAGTGAAATCGTGCCAGGACAAGTTAATACTGCTGCAGTGGAAGCTTCAGGGTCTTCTAATATCCTTTCTATTTCGGGTATTGATGTATTCTTGATTGTGCATTTGCATGTTTATTTGCTTATGCTAATAGTAGACCTTGTTTTGTGCGTAAGTGTTGGTTCATTTAGGCAATAAAAGATCTTGATGATGAATTTGGTTGGTTTGGATTTTCGTTTACTGACTCGGTTAGGATGCTTTGATTGTAAGTAATATGCTGTGATTGTCTTGCAGGTCCAGGTGATTCTAGGGTTTCACAAAAAGGTGGAGCTCAAAATGCATTGGTTGTTGGTCCATCTTTGCAACCAAAGACACAGTGAGTTCATTATCTGTGTTTGGTTTTATTGCAAAGACTGACATGGACACCAATGGGCCTTTTAGGCTTTTAATATTTTCTTACGTCTTTCATATCTTCCACTGGTTATATATTTTGACTACCAATTTTTTATGTATATTTTAGTTAGTAAATGTGATCATTCTGTTTATCTTCCCAGCCTTGTTTGAATATGCCCTTGCATGTTCCCACTTCTTTTCAAGATGATAAACTGAGATACTGATCATGATTGATGTGCATGATTAATATAATGTCATGATTTGGAGTAGCGGTTTATGAATTCATTGATACATATGAATTCAGGAGTAGCGGTTTATGTCATGATTCTTTTTTTTTTTGACATATAAGTGAGTTATTGTTGTACTGAGGAAATTTTTTCTGTTGGCATATAATTTTCATATTCTTATCAGGAATGATGTTGGCGTTTCGGGCAAAAGCACTTCAGTGATTACTGCTTCTGGTTCATCTGAAAGGTTTATGTTACTCCATTTTTTGTTTCATGCTATACTTCATAACAAATGAGACAAACATCTACACTTGTATGTTTATGTAATACTTGCCCGCCGAGTTGGATCTAACCAGAATATATTGATTTGATTTGTGCCTTCACACTCTTTCTTTTTCTTTTTCTTTTTTCTCATCTCATTTCTTTGTCGTTTGCTTCATTTTTTTTTAAATAGGACAGCTGTTTTTCCTACTTATTTTGCCCAATAATCTTACTTAACATATGTTGCAGTCCTGATATGCATTGTCACACGTAATATGACTATTTGGCTTACCTTTTGCTTGCTGTGTAATAGGAACTTCTCAACCTCCGCGATAATGGAAAGAATCCCGAGCAAATGGCCTCGCCCTGTCTGGCATCCTCCATGGAAGAACTACAGGGTAAGAAATTTTTCTACTTCTGTTGGGGAAGGTTTGGTGGTTGTATGGGTATTTTGCTCAAATGTCACTTCCAAGTGATAAATTAATTGTCTATTTTGTTCCTTCCAACAATTGTGGTTCTAGTAGAAAATGCATTAATCTAGTCTACTTACTAATTTGTTATTGTGCATCTTTGTCTTTCTTCTTTTTTTTAGTCAAGTCATTCATAAAATTGGATATGGCTATCTCTTCAAATGACAAATCAGACTTTCTTTCAACTTTCTAAGGCTAATAATTGATTCACTAACAACAATGAATGTGTGCAAAGGTGGGCTAGAAAATTTTGTATAGAGGAGAGTATGCTAATTTCTATGATCATCTTGTCAAGTGTTGCTCTTGATTGTCTTACTAGATAGCCTGTGCACTGCTAATATTGTTCTCTGAGCTCTTCTATTGCATTCATATACTTGTGATGTTGATAATGCCACATCTCTGCTTCTAATGCTGAAGAGCATTTGTCTTTTCCATTAAAATATATCGCCACAAAGTACTATCAGACAATTCTTATTTTGATCCTCAATTGGTTACAAGTGGTTTTGCTTTAACTGCTTTTAGTAGATGAGTGCAAACCCAAAGGTGTTATTCATCGCTCTTTGGTTGATTGTGCAGGTCATTAGTGGCCATTTGGGTTGGGTGAGATCTATTGCATTTGATCCAAGTAATACATGGTTTGGTACTGGTTCTGCTGATCGAACAATCAAGGTATTAAGTTTTTAATGTTCCTTCATTCAATTAGTTTGATGACATCTACTGACTACAGAATAACTGATCTTACAAGTAATTGGCTGTTTGAACCCCAGCTAATTCATGATTAGGATTCACTTTCCCATCAATTTGAACTCTTCTGCATGTTCTGTTAATCATGTCATTTCTCATTACATTACTGGATCTGAGTTCCAATTCATTTATTTGTGTAACAAATCCATTTATTACTATGGACCTGCATAATCTAAAAGTTTTATAAATTTTAAATTTCAGCATAATACTTTCATGTTTGATGATGTTCAGAAAATGTATTTCCTAGAAATGGTGAAAGCTGATATACTTGGCCATTTCAAGCTGAACTGTCCATGGAAATTGAGTTCTGTTGCAAATGGTTGGAGCCAGTAGATAATTTCCAAAAAATGTCATGAATTTACTTTATGCAGTTGCAAAGGTTATTAATTTTCAGGAGTGCCAAATTAGAGTTCTTCAATGAGTATTTTCCCTTTATTATTTAGATTTTAGAGTATACACTAGACTGGATTTCTCTCCAATTTTTATGGCAACTTCTGTTGGCCTGTTTCATTTCCCTCCAATTTGGGTGTAGTAGATATGGGATGTTGGGAGTGGAAGGTTAAAGCTCACACTAACTGGACACATCGAGCAAGTACGAGGTTAGTTGATGATAAATCATTGCTGGTATGAATTGCTTTTGGTTAATCATGCTGTCAAGGGATTCAAATGTTGAGACTGTCTCTTTGCAGGCCTTGCCGTCAGCCAAAGACATACCTACATGTTCTCTGCTGGTGATGATAAACAGGTTAAATGCTGGGACCTTGAACAGAATAAGGTGAGAACGTATACCTAAGTAACCTAGCCAGAGCTATAATGTGAGTGAATCTGCTTGTGAAACTCATGTTTTCTGTGCAGGTTGTCCGGTCTTATCATGGTCATCTAAGTGGTGTCTACTGCTTGGCCCTTCATCCTACTATTAACCTTTTACTTACCGGGGGACGTGATTCTGTCTGTCGGGTATGGAATTTATTTGTATGATGTGGTTTTCTTCCTGCAACGAGGTCAGCACAGTCTGTTTAGCTACTCACTTAATCAGATTAAAATTCTTGCTGATTTTTTTATATAGAAAGGTAACATGTCAAAACTATTCTTAGGTCTGGGATATTCGTACCAATGTGCAAGCTTTTGCACTGTCAGGGCATGATAATACAGTGTGCTCAGTTTTTACTCGACCTACGGTATGTGATTTTTCCTGTTTTTTCTTGCTTCATATTACATTTTTCTCTTGATTACTGTTGCTACCTCATGCTTTAAATTTTCAAATGATATTTATAGTTTGATAAATGCAAGTCAAAATAGAGGGAATTTAATTGTTGCTTTCATTATTTAAGCTCCCTTTTTGTGTCTTTAACATCATTGGTTAAATGTGCTTCTTTCTGTTTCCAGGATCCTCAAGTGGTTACTGGTTCCCATGACTCAACTATTAAGTTCTGGGACCTTAGATATGGTAAGTTACATTTCTCGTGAGGATTGGATTTCCCTTATAATTTTTTCATTCTATAGATTTTTGTGAATTTAGAATGATGGTGTTTCTGGCTTGCAGGTAAGACCATGTTAACTCTTACACATCACAAGAAATCTGTGCGAGCCATGGCACTGCATCCGACAGAGTAAATTTCCTGCCACTGATATTACCTGTTAATGATACAGCATAGTTCTTCATATATATATATATATATAATCTTTTTTTTGCTGCAGGCATTGCTTTGCTTCTGCATCAGCTGACAACATTAAGAAATTCAGTCTTCCAAAAGGAGAATTTTTACACAACATGCTGTAAGTTCTCAAACACAATATCTAGTTGCTTAAACTCTACGGTCATCCGCATGTTGTCCATACATGTATTTCTTATCGTTTTTGTCTGCCTGTGTATTTTGATGACCGAGATTCTGTTAGATGACTCTGATTGCTTATGCTGTCTTAAGCTTGGTGAAATGAATTATGAATTCTTAAGAGCACAAGGAAATCTATTGCCCTTGTAATATTTGTCTTTATTGGTCATTATGGGTGAACGGGAAATGGTTTTGAAATTTTTATCCTATATGTTTGCACAACTCTATGTATTTTAGCCTCTTCTTTTAGGGACTGGATAGAGTTACTTTCAAAACTAGTTCTAAGACAAGGGCACTGTGTAATTTCATTTTGCTATTAAGAAGTGATTTGATTATTCATTGCATGCATCTGACATCTTTGCATTGATATTCTGTCAGCATAGTATGTCTAATAACCTGACCTCTTACTACTTGGAGCAGCTCTCAGCAGAAAACCATCATTAATGCGATGGCTGTCAATGAAGATGGTGTTATGGCTACAGGAGGTGCGCATCTGTGTGCTTTTTAATCATAGTCCAAGCTCTACTGATCTGCTGTCTGACGTCATAACATGTGGCAGTTCCTAACTAGACAGAGATCACCGGTCATAATCCATGTCTAATGCCTAAAATCTTGTCCCAGTCCCGAGATTGTTAATCTTTGGTTTTGGACCCGTGATATCCTCTCACACAACTATGTATTTATTACCAAAATTTGGTTTGTTTCTTTTTTATGGGTGAATAGGAGGAACATCTACTTCGTCACTTGTCTCTGCATTGAAAAGAAGTTGGCAGTCTGGGATATTTGCCAAGTTTTATACTCATTTGTCCAAAACACTGTTCTAGGTGACAATGGGAGCTTATGGTTCTGGGATTGGAAGAGTGGACATAATTTCCAGCAAGCACAGACAATTGTGCAGCCTGGTATGTTTCCCACAACTTTTTCTGATAGATTTGGTAGTGTGTGGAACGGGAAAGAGGTTTATGCTGATATCTATTTTGCCCCAGGTTCATTGGATAGTGAAGCCGGTATATATGCTCTCTCCTATGACCTGACCGGTTCGAGGCTTGTTACATGTGAAGCTGACAAGACAATAAAAATGTGGAAGGAAGATGAAGATGCCACTACAGAAACTCATCCCCTCAACTTCAAGCCACCAAAAGATATCCGGCGGTTCTAATGACACTGCTTGCTCCTATTCTCTTTGGTTGGCTATCATACTCAGGAGCAACATTTTTGACCTAATATAACATGTATTCAGCTTTTGTTGTATTCGCAGTTGCTTGCTATGAGCATGAGAACAAAGGATAGCTCCTCAACGTCAGAGTAGCCTTGAAAAGTTGATGGTGCAATTCTTAGTGTTCTCATTTGGCTACTGTAATGCATTCATGTAGCCTGGTTCGTTCTGGATTCAACTTAGATTGGGAACTACTTTAGGGTTCTTCGAATAACTAAGAAAATGAAAGGGTGAATAGCTCAGTTTGTTGTACAGTATCGCAAGTCTTTAAAGTATCTTTATATTTTTAGTTGTCTGTTATGTTTTTGTATAACATTCAATTCTCAAATATGTATTCTAAAACAAAATTATATTTTTCATCTAAAAAATTGTCATTGATATGTAAGTTTTTTTTTTTTTTAAATTAAAATTATGTTTTAGTATAGTGTAAGTCTTAGGACATTACAAAAAAAAAAAAAAAAACTAACAAGCACCAGTGATTTACTGTGCTCCTAGACACTTCTGCTTGTTCTTTTCATTGGAGCAGTGTAATTAT
The DNA here is from genome assembly GCA_007827005.2 of Populus simonii. NCBI lineage: Eukaryota > Viridiplantae > Streptophyta > Magnoliopsida > Malpighiales > Salicaceae > Populus > Populus simonii. Next base: position 2,308,409 of record CM017471.2, on the reverse strand, counting down.
GTTTTTACTCGTGAAAAAATAACTGGGTATCCTTGCAATTGGGAGTATAATTATTATTTTTTAAAGGGTGAATTAGTTATTATAAAATTAATTGAGGACAAATTAGTATGAGCACTTTTTATTATATAGTAAAATGATGATTATTTTACCTTTAAATGCAAAAATATTAAGCTTTTATAGAGGGGTTTTTTAGACTTTTCAAAAAAAAAAAAAATTACAAAGTTAAACTATGGTCATATATCCTAGGAGAAAAATAAAATGAACATGCACAAGGAGGTTTTGTCTTTTCCATAAAATTTGTTTTTGCAAAACTACCATTGGAATCCGAAAAAACTAAGGTTAATTTCAAGGCTATCTTAATCTTTTTATTTTGATTTTGTTTTTAATTTTAATTTGGTTAGGAGTTGTATGGTAATTTTACATTATTAAATATTATTAAAAAAAATTGTTGATGAGTGTTACGCACACATCGGTGCGTGATGGTATTCTCGCCTTTTAGGTGGCGCGTGAGGTCCTTTCAAGTTACTAAAATATAACTTATACGTCGATATTAAAAGCAGAGTCGTCTTCTTTCCAGCGGAGTGGCAAGTGCTTACGAAGGAGGTCTAGTTAGGTTGCAAAGAAGTTTTTTTTCTTTTTTCTCTATTTTCTCTCTTTCCCTAGAAATTCGCGCTTAACCTTCCAAAAAACAATTGTGTCCTCCGATTTGTGATTTTATCAATTTTGTCACTCCTTTTGATTATTATGTATTTGGCTTTTGATGCTTTTTTTAAAAAAAAAAATTCAATTTCATCTCTGTGCATTTTATTCAATTTGATTTTTTTATGCAATTTGATCCCTCTACTTTTGCTTGCTCTATTTCTGTGTTTTATACTTTTCTTGATTTTTATTTTTTGCAAATTTTCCCTCCTAATTTTATTGTATTTTTTTCTTAATCTATTTTTGGTCCTCATTCTTTTGATTTCTATATTCTTATTATTTTCTTGATTTATCTTTTTTTTTTATCAAGTTCTGGTTTCCATTTTTTTGATTAGTTTTTTCATTTTTTTCTTAGTTTTTTTTTTTCAATCTAGCCCCTGACTATTTTCTTTCCTTTTGTTTAAATCATATTTGGTCTGTATTATTTGAGTTTTAAATTGTTTTATAGTTGGATATTTTACTTTGTTATTTTTTTGTGGTTGTCTCCTAACAAGGCAATCCTTTAGTGAAAATTAATTTTTTTTGTTTCAAATTTATAATTTGATATTTGATTATTAAGCCCTTAACTTCATTGTTTGTTCCAGTTTCTTATTTTTTGCTTTATCCCGATCTCATATCTCGGGTAAAAGGCCAATCAAGTTAAACATGGTGGACTCGGATATTTTTTCCTCAATCTTTTTAACCAATTGATTTTTTTACAATTTCATCATTTAGCGTTACATTATTGAGTTTTGAGCTACATGATTTTTTCACTTTTATTTCTGTCGGGTTATCTTAAGTGCGAGTTAATTAAGTTAACCCGAGTTAACTTGCATTTTCTTACTAATTGTTTTATTTAACTTCGGTCTTTTTTATAGGTTCTTTTTTTGAACGTCTATTTTTTTTATCCTAATCTCATGTCGCAAGTGGCGAGCTAATCGAGTTAACCTAGGTGAACTCGAGTTTTTTTTTTAATTTTAGATGATTTTTTTTCATTTTCATCATTTTGCATTATATCGTTTGTCCTTAAGCTTTGTCATTTTTCTGCTTCTCTTATTGTTTTGTTATTTCGAGAGCGGGTTGGTTAAGCTAACCCGGATCAGTTTGCATTTTCTTTCTCAATATTTTTTTTATTTAACTTCGGTCTTTTTTGTTAGGTCCTTCTTTTGGAAGTCTAATTTGGTTTTTATCCTGATCTCATGTCATGAGGGGCAGGTTAATCGAGTCAACCCAGGTTGACTCAGATTTTTTTCCTTGATTTTATGAGTTCTTTTCAGTTTCATTATTTTGTATTAAATTATTAGCCATTGAACTTTGTTATTTTTTCACTTTTCTTTCTATTTGGTTATTCCGAGAGCGGGTTGGTAAAGTTAACTTGGGTTTATTTTACGTTTTTTTTTATTGAACTTTGGTTTTTTTTACTAGGTTTTTGTTTTTTATTTTGATCTCATATTGTGGGTTGTGGGTTCGTCAAGTTAGCCCGAATCGACTCGAGTATTCTTCTTCAATGTTATATATATATATATATATATATATATATATATATATATATATATATATCTTTGACATTAGATTATTAGTAGGTCTTGAACTTTATAATTTCTTTTTGCTCTCCTTTCCGCGGGTTGTTTCGATTTCATATCCCAAATCATATTTTAGTAGATTTAACTCGGTTTGTCTATGATTATCATTGCCTGAATATCCTTTTTAAGCGTTGAAAAAAAATTAGCCTGGCCTGCAACGTAGCGTAAGCTATCTATCTAGTTTTCAAACTAAAAAATATAATTATGTCTATGAATAAAAAGAAATTGATGAAATGACATTATAGGAATGGATATTATGCAAGGATATGATAAGCATAAACTTAGGGACATGGTGAAGATCTGATTATATGTGTATATATAAAGAATAAATCAATTTTCGATTTTTCTGAGATGATTGAATCTCGCTGAATAATTTGAAATGAGTCGTGAATTTTTGGTGAAAACCCCACTTTTTTTTGGCCTCGTTCGAAGATTATGTTTGGGTACTGGTGGATTTATTCGAGGCAATCTACTAATTATTGTTGTTGAGCTAAGAATCATTTCTTTGATTTTGTTCGTCTTATCTTTTACATATCTCTTTGCGTTGCTATTAGTTGAGCTCATATTATTAATAATGTTATTAAACTCATTCCCGACCATGACCTCTGATTATGGTACCGAAACATCGAGTTCTATTTACATCAGGTTAACTTGAGTTAATTTAAATTAATTTATTTAATTTATAATTTGTGATTTGTTTAGGATTAATATAGATCAGGTTTAAAAATTATAATAGATTAATTTAATTGAATATATGACTTAAACTTATCTAAAATCAGTTTAGATTAGGTTTAAAAACTATAATAGAAAAATAAAAAATACATGTAGAATGCATCCTGAAATATACAGGTGTTAGAGTAGTTCTCCCGTGCCTTGGTCGTTCGAACAAGGTTCGGCAGCTCTAACTTCAGTCTCTTCTTGTGTTTATGTCGGCTAGACATCAGTATAGCTGCTCCTCCCATTCGGAAAAAGATAATTTGTTCGCAACACGGATGGGTTCTTACCCGTCTACTTGCTAGGACTTTGCATTTCAGTGCTCACAACAAGAGCCAACGAGTTATGGCAGGAAGTCTATCTATTTTGATTGACAAAAAAAAGATAAATTGTTTTTTAAACATTAACATCGATTTTTATAAGGTAATTTTAATTTCATGACTCAAACTACGAGTTTGATCGATTAATTCAAGTTTTTTTTTTTATTTTTTTAATTGATTTTTCTCTCATTTTCATTCTTTAACATTGGGTTAATTAACCATTAAGATTCGGGATTTATTTCAGTTTATTTTATATGAGATTATCTATTTTTTTCACAACTCATGTCACATGTTTGACAAGTTAACCCGGGTTAATATAAATTATTTTTTTGTGTCCTTTTTTACTTGATTTTTTAATTTCAATTATTTCCTTCAACATTAGGTTTATCGGGGATTGAGCTTTATAATTTATTTTAATTTTTTTTCTATTATGTTATCTTAGTCTCGTGATGTGGATTGCGAGTTTGACATGTTAACCTAGATTGAATCAAGATATTTTTTTATTTGATTTTTATTTTTATTTTCAACATTCAACATTGAATTTATTAGAAATTGAGCATCATAATTTATTTTAATTTTTTTAATTGATTTTTATATTTTCAGCTTAAATATGTTTTTATATTAAAAAATATCATAAAAAAATATTTAACCCACAGCTCAATGCATGCCAATAATCTAGATGATACCAATTCTTTTTAGAAAAAGTATATCATCATATTTAATTGAACTCCTTGTGTCATAAACGTTAAAACTACATAATGGAATTTAATTGTGATCTTGTAATTGTTTGGCATTAGTAAAGCTTTGCTTTGGATCGATTTTAAGATGTTTTATTTTGATATTTTAAAGATTCAGGTATTAATTGTTGTTGAGCTTTGGTGTTTTTTAAAATGATTTTTATTTAAAAAATTATGAAATTAATGATTTATTAGTTTTTTTAATAATTTTGATATTAAATAATTTTTATATATGAATTAATTTGCAATCCAAAGTCTAGCACAGATGAGTTTCGTTCCAAATAAAATTTTTATTCTTTTGATAAATTTTTTTTTGCAAATTAATGATTTATTAGTTTTTTTAATAATTTTTTAATTAAATTTTTATTCTTTTGATAAAAAAAAAAGGTATGATTTGATTGGATAAGAACTTCTCGTCTTGATTTGTGTTCTGAGGGCAGCGGCTGCTCCACCGATCAGTGCTGCTGTAAAGGCAAGCTCTAGAAGGGGAAGGAGTGTTATGACCAAAGAAGATTCTGAGGCCTCCTCTGCATGGGCGGCTGATCCCGTTACTGGGTGTTACAGGCCCGCGCTGAGATTTATCCCGGGCAGAACTTCGGGAAACGTTGTTGAACCATGGGGTTAGGGCACAGTAGGGTTTGAGAGGTTGCTCGACTCCTTGTTTTGAGACACTTCTCCATAGCATCAATGAGTTAATCAAATTGATCTGTTTTAATCCAACTTTGCAAATCATTTGTGTCCTTCTTAATCTACTCTACATTTCTAGTTAATTTACTACAAAACATCATTTAAAACTTGAATGATGACAAGATTAGCAATTAAGTATGGAGAAGGGGATGGGAATGAGGCAATCGTGCACCATTTGCTTCCGTCGAGCATTTGTGTTGTTCCTAAATATTAATGGCAGATGCATGAATCATTCAATTTTCCTATGGCAAAGAACAATAGACCCTAAATAATTGAAAACATCATCAAAGGTTGGAGACAACACAAGGTTCATTGAATCTTGTTCTCAAGTGTGATGATTTCAGGGAGACATAATTACAATGACCTTTCTTCTCAGGTGATAATTTTGGGGAGACATGATTATTCCCTCTTGAACAAAGAAAAGGATCCGACGTAAATACATTAAAATCATTAAAAAATAACTAAAACATATTATTTTGATGTTTTTCAATTGAAAAACAATTTAAAAGACACTTTGAAAAACAAAATTATCATAATATCAAACAACTTTTACTGCCTCCTAGCTATTTGACACGCGTTTCACTGCGAGTTAAATAATTGTTTTTATGACAAAAAAACATATACAGGCTTTTCCAACAGGTTTTTTCTTATAAAAAATCATAATTATAAAACAAAACGCCTATACATGTTTTTAATTAAATAAATCAAGAACCATTTGTACCAGTAAATAAATAAATAAGTGTTTATATACATGTTTCTATTTGACTCACCTCGTTGCGAGTATATTTTTTTCTAATACAGAAGAATGAATATCTAGGTATTATTAACATGTTTTTTGATATTGGGTAAAAAATATAATTGTGAATTAAAAGTTGATGCTTATATATAATAATAATAAAAATTATATGCATTAATAAAGACGTGTAAGATCTCAAATTGATTTTTAATGTAATAAAAAAATAGAACATTATTGCAATTGCTACAAAGAAATAATATTTACTTTTAGTTTTGCATAATAATTTTTCAAGAAAAAAAAGGAAACATTACAAGAACAAATTACAAAAGAACCAAGATAAGAACAAAAAATATGAAATAAATAGGTAAAGTGTAGAGTAATAAATATTCCAAATGTAAAGAAAAAAAATAATATTTTTTTCAAAAAAATATAAAGAAAAAAAAGGGAAAAACTAAAAAGAATATTTCAAAAAATTGAAGATAAGAAAAAAAGGGGGATAAATAAGTCAAGTGTAAAGTGATAAATATGCTAAGTATAAAAAGAAAAAGGAAAAAAACCTAAGAAATGTTTTTTTCTAAAAATACAAAAAACCCAAAAGATTACATATTTGCCACCATTAAAATAACAAAATTGAAAAAATTTTCCATTATGTAATTTCTACAATAAAAAGGGGTTTTCTTTTAGTATACGTACTAGATTTGTTGCTTGCACTTCGCTACGAGTCGGACAAGATTTTTTACCAAGATTTTCTTTGTAGGGTGAAACTGTAAAAAAAAAAAAAAAGTAATTTAGAAGAACAAAAATAATCTCTATTAAATCGAGTGAACTTGAAACCACATTACCATTGGTATAAGATTTAGATAATCTCACAGAAAGAAAATAGAGGAAAAAGTTTGAAGGATGAAATTAAAATTAATTAATTTTAAAAAAGAAAAAAAAAAGTGAACTCACATTAACTTTTGAAACCAGAGATCCTAGTTATGAACCTGAGCCTAACCTAATAGAAGAAAAATCATAAAAAAAATAACAAAAAAAAATAAAAAATAAGAAAAGACCAGCGTTAAAAAAGGAAAAAAAAAGGAGCAAACTAGGGCAAAGCTCTTAAATCTGGTCTAATCTCTAAAACTCGCAACTTGTGAATTCCTGGACCCAAGTTCAATCAAGAAGTTTAATTCTCAATCAAATTAATTTTGAAAGATGAAATCGTGGAAAAAATATTAATAAAAAAAACTTGCAAAAGCAAAAAT